>OU612044.1:26641655-27044155 GCA_914767935.1 Coremacera marginata
AAAAATTCCCTCAAGCATGTCATGAAGAGAAAAGTGTTAGTGAAGGGGTACAGCTGCTGCTGCTGCTGAAAGGATGCCAATGCAAGTTGACTCAAATATCCTTGTTGCGCTACACACACACACACACACACACACACATACTTGGATTCAGACTCATTCTCATACATAGTTAAAAGTTAATGAGACAAAATAACTTTTGTGGTCAGCGGAATAAGTAGAAGCGCTGTTGGAAAGGGGTTGTAAGGTGAGGTGTCAGAAGCAAAGATAAAAAAAAAAATAAAACTTTTTATTACAACATTGGCAACTCATAAATTGCGGCACAGGCGAATATAAATGTTGCACACATGGGACACCATTTGATGTGCTTAAAAGGATGGTGCAGAGAATGACGAAACAGTCATCAATGCATGCTCAGGTTTCTAAAAAATTACTAGTTTAAAAAAGCAGTTCATGCAAAAAGAAAAATTGCTAAATTTCTGAGAAAAGTTTTGCGTAGTGCCAAATGGCAACACTGACAAAGTGCCAACTCATTTTTTAACACTAATTATTTTTAGAAAAATTGGTTGGCATAGAAAACGATGTGTGAAAAAAAATTATTTCTTTAACACTATAGCAATGTAAATGTGGTTGGCGAGGATGAAAAGCTAGTATATGAGTGTGTATGTATGTATATTACAGTTAATAAGATATTTTAATCTTTTTTAAGGATTTATTTCCACAGATTTCAGATTGCTCACTTTTTTAATTTTGTTAACAAAATCCATGTGATTTGACTCAATTAAGAAGAAATAACAACAACGGCATAATTTAACATTTTAACTTATTAGCTAAATTTTAAAACTATTATAAAAATAATATTTTATCTCGCTCTCCCAATGAGTCATTTTAAAAACAAATCAATTTCAATAACTTTAAAATAAAAATGCTCACGCCCACAAAACCATTTAAGCGTTTTGTGGTCAATTTAGTGGCAAGCACAAAATTACGCACACAGTTATGATAATATATATACACGCTCACTTGCATTAAGGCACAGTGTGCGTTAATTAATTCCAAATTACGTTACGCAGCATTGCCACAAAATTGTTTAATTTGCAAATAAAACAATTTCATTGCGTTGCAGTTATACAAATTTCACACACCCACAAGCACACATACATATGTATGTATGTGCCTACACATATGTATGTATGCTAGTGTTTGTCTTTTGGTTGCTGTTGTTGTGTTTGTTTATTATTACTGTAGTTGTGTTTATGTTGCCATTGTAAATATTTGCAACACATTTTCACACCTCATTCGAAGCGTTAACACAACCGAGTTGCTGCTAATTGAATCCTTAAATAAGCCAATTAAAATTTATACTTGCAATCATTTTATTACATTTTCGGTTGCATTTCGGCAGCCATAAAATTGTATCTTCGCACTCCTTTTCCTCACTGCCAGTCCAAAGACACCACATTTGCAATGATTGCAGCAGATGCTAGACTGATAAATCGAACTGCTGCATATTTGTTGATAATTTGTAAATTATTATGTTGCAGATAAGTTACAACAACAAACACATACATTTTATTAATATAACTCAGCACACGGGAGGAAGAAGTGTGCTTTTTTAATTCATTATCAAAATTTTTGGTTGGAAGTTAACAGAATGCATGCACAATGAACTTCATTTAATAGAATCATAAATAAATGGGTAAATATTTAATTTAGAAATAATTGCAATTTCGATAATGATTTTTTGCATTTAACTTAAAGACAAAAAGCGATGTCGATTCAATACCGATGCTGATTCAAATAGTTTCTATAAAACAATATAAAGTTTTTAGTGATCATATAAATAAAAAGGTGCATTGTATAAATAAAAACAAATAAACATAAGTATAATGCTTAAGATATAAAAAAAAAAAAAATAAAAATATCAATAAAACATAAAAAAACAATATAAAGAAAGAAATTCCGAAAAGCATAACAATCTTTCCCTCCTCCATCTTTCTACCAAGCACATCGAACTCTGCTAAATTTTTAGGATTGCAAGAAGCGACGCAAACACTAAAAACCGGTTATTGTAATTATTGACCGTTTTGGTAATTTCAGAAAAAGTTAATTTTTTTATTTTTTCATCAAAAATGAATGGCCATTGCTCGCAAACTATAATCAATAGAGGGTTGAATTTTTTTTTGTTAGGTTGGTTGGACTATTATCGTAAAATTATTATATAAGACTGTAGCTGCACTAATTGATTTTTGGGTGTTGCGAAATGTTTTCAAAATGACTGTTTTTTGTATAAATTTCAGCTTTAGTGTAATATAACTTCTAATGATCAAAATGTATCAAAAAAATTAAAACCTCCAGTTAAAGTCAATAGTCTCCTCTTTCACTCCATATGCACTTTTATACGCCCCACGATCCCCCCGTAGAAGCTTTTTTTCGTTTTACTGAAACTACTCTCACAGCTATTCGACGATGTCACAGCTGACGCTAATTTAAACGCATCCCTATAAGTACAGGGTTGTCCATATTCGAAGCGCCCATTTCAAAAAATCGATTGTAGTGCGGCTTGTGTGTGGTGGCACGCCGTCTTGTTGAAATCAGTAGTGCCTGATACGCTTTCAACGAACGATTGGCATGAAAAAATTGTTTATCATATCGCGATAACGCTCCTGATTGACAGTAACTCTGTGGCCATTATCATCTTCGGCCCAATGAGCCAAAAAGATCGGCCCAATGAGCATTTTAGCACAAACGCCGCACCAAACAGTGACTTTTGCATCGTGAAGAGGTACCTCTTGAATCTCTTGTGGATTTTCAGTTTCATACAAACGATAAATTGTTTTCTTGGAAGGCGCACTTTTCACTTTATTTATTTTTTTGAAAGCACGTTGAGTTTTCACTATTGACTTGTTTTGTTGAATGTAAATTTCAACAATTTTAGAGCGTTTGCGTGGCGTGTTCTGTTCCATTGTAAACATTTGCTTGGAATGACGCTTCAAACGCGGTATGTCATTAGTCGATTTGGCATCACTGCGGAAAGTTATAGTGTTGCCAGATGGGCGCAATGATGTGTTCAATTTAAGCTTTAGGTATTTTATTGCATGCAATTAAAAGGATTTTCAGTTTTATTTACACTTTTTATTCCAACTCTATAAGATAGGTGCATATACAAAATATATATGCAGGTTCTGGTAATTGAAATAGTGCCTAGACTTTTTTTTTATCAACCCATTTTATTCTTCCCGTATGAAACATGTGCAGTTTTGAAGTTTTGAGACATTTATAGTAGTAAAACATGTGGCGTCTTGGAGTTTTGAGGCATTTAAACCTTATTTCTAGATTTAAAGTAATCATCGAAGTGCTTGTGAAAAAATTTGGTGATTACGCCAACGAAATACTCATGGAGGAATATGTTTTTATCATGGAGAAGATGTCATTAAATATTATTTAGTACCACTTGGAGATCTATGGGAGGAAGCTCAGGAAAAAAGAAATAAGGATTACAGATTTTATAGAGAACACAACACCAGAAAAATCTCACGCAATTGCACAAATGAAGATCTTTTTAATATATTATTGGCAACGTCAGATCCGCTCATCTCTAGCATGCGACATCAATGGAAAGTGAAACACCTGAACTTAGATAAAGAAGCGGAAGAGCTACTACAGGACGAAAATAATTCAGAACTGAGAACGGAACATTTGCAAGCAATATTCCAACCAAATAAATAATAATTAAAATATGATTTTTTCTTGTTTTAGTAAGATTATATAATATTATAAAAAAAATTAATAAACAACAAATATCCCAATGTATAAAATCATATTAATACCCTGTAGGAAAATCAACTAATTTAAAAGTAGTTGATAAAGTAGTTTTTTGTCAACCACAACTAGTTGAAATTCTGACTTTTTTCCATAGAACGAACTAACTTATTTTCTATTATAACTAACTTATTTTCTATAAGTCAATTGACTTTCGTCTGCATATAATTTAAACTACTTGTTAAATTAGTTACACTTAAACTATTTTTTTAATTGCTTTAAAATAACCAATTGAAAACTATTACTGATGGCCAAAAGTTAATAATATTTGATGAAATAACATGGTTAAATATATATAAGCTTGTAATCTAATAAAAATTTTCAATTAAAACATGCCAACATCAGAGTAGTTGCCGCCTTAATATAATTCAAAGTAGTTCATATACTGGTTTATTTTACCCTAGTTTTTTAACTAGTTGTTTTTAAAAACAAGTTAGTTTGTTCCTATGGGGTACTTAATAATAAAATGTTTTATTTATCTACATATGACATTTTTTAATAAATAGAGAAGATTAAAAAAAATAAGAAAATCATTATTTCATACTGAGAGTTCAAAATTTCAACTTTGACTTTAAATTTCTCAATAAGTACTACATCGATTTTAACAAAATTTTAAGCACAACCAATTCTAGGAATTATCTATCAGGAAATAACTCAAATATTTCAATTGGTTCAAAAGTTATAGAATTTTGGCCAATGAAAACCTACTCTGAGCCACTGTGCGCCGACAACTGGAGGGCGCTAGGGTGTGTACAGCGCTGCCCGCGCCAGCTAAACTTAACCACTTAATTCGAATAACTCTTCACTTCTGTACAGTACTTCACTTCTGTACAGTACTTCAGTGCACTGTATTTTACTGTAGCATTGACATCGCTTACACTAGTTCTATGCTAAAGCTTAGCAACGAAACACGCACTTTATCACTTGAAATGCTTTTTGCTACAGTAACAGACAGTGCTTATGTTTTGATGCAGTGCAGAATATCCAAACATTAAGCGAAACTACAGTGAAGTAACAGTAAATCATAGCAAGCATATCGATTGCTTGCTTCAGTGTCGATCAGCTAGTAGCAATCTTAGTAAAATCTGTTAGTTCAAAGAAATATTTTTGACGAAATAATCTATAATTCAAATGCAAGTTAAATTGTAAACTTTGTTAAATTGTAATAATTGTGATTGTGTTAAAATATTTTAAGACTTTTAATGTACTCGAATCGCGCTGAACAGATTATAACATGACAAACAAAAAAAGAAAAAAAAAACTAATATAAAGACTCCACATTTTACCGAAAAATATATATAAACGACATGGGCGGAACTTGGGTACATACAGACACAATGTCATTCAGTTTTATATATTTACGAAAGTTTTTATAAAAAGTATATATTATGCATAAAAGCCTAGGTGCAAAATTCCAAGACAATTCTGCAATTTGAGCAGATTTTTAAGGGTTCTTATTGTTAATATAAAACTACTTTGTATGGGAGGTAGGCGTGGTTTTTATCCGATATTTCCAAATTTCATTGTAATTATTAATATTGAAGACCAAAGCTTAAATGCTAAATTTCAAGGCCTTTCATTAACTTATGTGGATTTTGAAGTGATTTTACGGTTAAAATAAACTCACTTTGAATGGTAGGCGTCTGTAGGGTTTTGATCCGATTTTGCTAAATATCATAGAGATGGTTCATATTATATATCAAACCTAATGTGTAAAAATTTCAAGACATTTCTTTAATTTTTTAATATAAAATAAAGCCACTTTGTATGGGAGGTAGGCGTGGTTTTCATCTGATTTTTTCAAATTTCATAGCCAGGATTTTTATTGAAGATCAAAGCTTATGTGCCAAATTTCAAGGCATTTGTTTAATTGTTGTGGATTTTAAAAACATTTTACGTTTAAAATAAAGTCACTTTGTATGGGAGGTAGGCGTGGTTTTCATCCGATTTGGGCCTCGGATGAAAACTAGTTCTCGAACTAGATCTTCCTTTTTTAACCGACTTCAAAAAGGAGGAGGTTCTCAAGTTCGTCGGTTTCTGTTTTTTTTTTTTTTTTTTTTTTTTTTTAAATGTATGTACATCGATAATTCCTAAGCCATATGCCTGATTGCCATAATTTTTGGGGAACAGATAGATATCATAAGCATGGAGGTGCCCGTACAAAAGTGGGCGGTATTCGACAAATGGGCGTGGCAATATTATAAAAACACTGTATCTCGAATAATATGGACACTAGGGTACTGAAATTTAGTATAGTGGTAGGCACAATTATTACAAATTGCCGTCAACAAAATGGGCGTTATTTGACAAACGGGCGTGGCAATATTAGAAAAAGAGTATATCTCGAATAATATTGATACTATGGTACTGCAATTTGCTATAGGGGTAGGCATTATTAGTAAAAATGACGGTGAAGAAAGTGGGCGGATTTCGACTACTGGGCGTGGCAATATTAGAAGAACAGTGTATCTCGAATAATATTGACACTAGCGCAGTGAAATTTTTTGTAGTACAGGGGTAGGCAGAATTATTAAAAATTATGGTCAATAGAGTAGGCGTTATTCGATAAATGGGCGTGGCAATACTAGATAAACACTATCGCAGTTAATATTGACGCTAGGGTACTGAAATAAAGTACAGGGGTAGGCACAATTATTGGAAATAACGCTCCAGAGAGTGGGCGCTTATTTAACAAAGAGGCGTGGCAATATTTTAAAAACACTATATCTGGAATAATATTGACACTAGGGTAATAAAAGTCGTCACAAGAATGGGTATAATAATTTCAAAACATGTGACATATAATATAAATTTAAGAGGCAGATATTTGAAATAACCAACAAACTTTCTGATTTTAATAGAACAAATTTTTTCGGAACAATTTTATTTATGTTGTTTATACACTTTTTTCGAAAATTTATCATATTCTCTAAAAAGGAAGAAATAAAAATTTTAAAAAAAAAAACAACCGACTACAAAATCACTACAAAGTAAAAAATAATTTTAAAAATACTTTTCCTTTAAATTTCTTGGTCATATTTGATAATTTATTTAAACATATTATTATATATGAAATCTTATTATCTTAATTTTTTTCTTATTTGTTTTATCATCATATATATATTAATTTCTTGCTGAATACAAATGCTTTGAAGTTGGCGCTTCTGATTAAAAGTCTGATTATATTAGCGCCAACCTTAAAAGCTTTTGTATTCATCAAGAAATCAATATATTTATGATAATAAAACAAATAAGAAAAAAATTAAGATAATAAGATTTCATATATAATAATATGTTTAAATAAATTATCAAATATGACAAAGAAATTAAAAGGAAAAGTATTTTTAAAATTATTTTTTACTTTGTAGTGATTTTGTAGTCGGTTGTTTTTTTTTTTAAAATTTTTAAAAATAAACTTATATTTTGAATTTCATCGCGATAGCTTTAAAATTACGGATGTTATCGTGTCGACAGATGGACAGACGGACGGACACACGGAAATCGACTCAGGAGGTGATGCTGATCAAAAATATATATATTTTTCTATATCTGCCACGCCTCCTTCTTGGCGTTACAAACGGAATGACAAAGTTAATATACCCCTTACGCAGTACGCGTTGGGGTCTACAAATTAAGAGGGTACCACATAAAAAAAGCAACCTCAACTTTTTTGGGAAAGAAAGCAATCTCAACCCTATTGCGCATCTATTGGCGTGTCTCTTAACATTATCATAAAAAGTAATTAATTTACCAATAAATTTTAAGTAGCTAGACCATGGATTTAAGCTTATATAAGTACAGTGATATTTTTCAACATGATAAAAAGCAGAATGTTAGCTTTTGTAGACTTATCATATTAATTAAAATAACACAAAGCTTTTAGAAAACTAAACTCAAAAAATGTATTTTATTTTATTAACATCACTGAACTATTCTTAAAAACGTGAGCCTTCTATTGAGAACTTTGTATTATCTCCACCCGATCTCCCTCTTAACAAAAAACTGCATGACTTCCATGATAAACTTAATTTAAAAGCTTCCTAAATTTATGCAATGAAAATTCTTAAAAAAGTAAAAACTCTTGAAACGATGATAATGTAAAAAAAGTTTTTTTTCTCTACTAGAATCCACCCTATAGGAACAAACTAACTTGTTTTTAAAAACAACTAATTAAAAAACTAGTTTAAAATAAACTAGTGTATGAAGTACTTTGAATTATATTAAGGCGGTCTTCTCATTGAGCAACTTTTTTTGTTCAACTTTTTTTTGCATTTATTTATAGCTTGGGTAGTTGTGAATATGCCCCTAAAAGGATTTTTAGAAATTCGAAATACTTTAGAAGATACAGCCTTTTTTGTGAAGCAAGGTCTGATGGACAAGAAGGTGATGGAGGTAATAAAACCAGCTTACGAAGCGCTGTCGGCAGATAATTTGCTTGAAAGATGCCTTGGATCTGAAACTCAGAATTCCAATGAGTCCTACAATTCTGTTCTTTGGTCACTTTCGCCCAAACACATCAACTCAGGCGCACGCACCATCGAAGTGGCCAATTTCATTGCAACGTGCCTCTTCAACGACGGTTTTATACCCATACTTAAAATTATGGGTTTGATGGGTATTGCGATTGGCAAAAACGCATACGAATACGCACTATCTCGCAATGAAGACAGATTGAACCGATCAGAGACTCGAGCTGCGGCATCATCAAAAGCTGGCAGAACGGCTCGCAGAGCAGAGAGGGCAGCAGAAAGCAGTTTCTACGAAAAAGAGGAAGGTGGCCTGTATGGAGCTGGCATCGCCGACTAATATTTGCAAGTAAAAATTGTCAGCTCTTTAAAACTGCATTTAAACATTTTTGATTTTTTTTTTTTTTTCCCAAAAAAATTACTTCAAACTTTAAACGCGTTTATCTCGAACCCACGTTTTTCGAACTGGCGGCCATGATATCTCCAGTTCAACAGAACCGATTTTCATGAAACAAAATGCAATCGACGCAGAATTGTCACCATTCTCGGGTGAACCTCGACCATAATTTTAAAAAATTGTTTCTTTTTTTTTTTACACTAAACTACAAAAAAAAAAACCCGAAATTGAGATTTTTTTTTTTGAATGGCCGCCATTTTGTCAAAAAAAATCACAAAATTAAGCTTGAGGTTCACCCAAGAATTACATCTATACTGATTATAACCCCGTTTTTTTTTCATTTCAGACGCTCCGGAGACCCGGAATCGTGGCCGCCGTGACGACACCTTTTTTTTCACCACCAACTTTGAAGTCTCATTACTTTTTGAACAGCCCACGTATCGAGACAAAAAAAATTTTTTCATTTACTTTGAACCTTTTGTAATACAATAAATAAAAAAAGTTTTCAATTATTCTTTGCGTTTTCAAATAAGAATTTTTTTAAAAAGGGTCCAAAAAACGGGTTTTGAATGAGAAGACCGCCTTAAGGCTGCATCCACTTCAATTCTAAATAGTCTTCATTGCATTATAATTGAAGTAATTGAAATACTACTTAAAAACAAGTGGTTGATAAACTACTTTGAATTATATTAAGGCGGCAACTACTCTGAATTTGACATGTTTTAATTGCAAATTTTTATTATATTACAAGTTTATATATAGTTAACCATGTTATTTTATTAAATATTATTAACTTTACTAAAATTTTGTTTCAAAAAGACATTTTTTTTTTTATATACGACATTGAGCTGCAAGACAGACGTGATAAACACACTTTAAAACTCATAAACTGCATCAAAACCCTGTGAAACGATTAAAAATTCTAAGATATTTAAATTAGATATTTAAATTCTAATATAAGATATTTAAATTAGAAACTGGTTGTGTTTAGCAAACATTGCACAATTTGGACTCTGTACGGAAATTGGTGCATTGCTTAACCATTCAGCAAACACCTCATCACTTCAGTAGTAAAGACGCACGCCTTTCCCTACGTAGCGTCGAGTCAGTTTCATCACTTCATTGCGATTGACACTTAAAAGAAGCACTGAGCAAAATATCGGTGTGTCCATCGACCATGATTGATGGTTTGCAAAGCGTGGAAAATCCCGCTGACACTCTTGTTTAGCTCATATTTTGAAATGAAGCATCAAAAAGCTGGCTCGTGTTAAATAACAGGCGCAGTATCCACACAATTCCGATCAATTGTATCGGCACCTTCGCTCATGTACCCGGGCGGTGGCGTGCCCGTTTTTGGAAACTGCTTCCGTGGTACGCATGCTCACATATAAGCGCAGAGTTCCTCCAGCTTCTGAAACTATCACCTGTTGGATGCAGAAATAGTCCAATGAAGAAAGGAATAATGAAATTATATCTACCCTCGCAGCGTACTTCTGTTGCGATCCTTGAATGTAATTACTAGTCCTTTTTTGAATTAACTGGCAATGAAGTTTGGCATGAATCACTTTTGAATTATTTTAAAATCAATTAAAACACCACAAAGAACGACATTTCACAATTTTCTATTAAAAAACTCTGATAACTTTTAACTTTGCTTACATTTTGCTTTCAGATTTTTATATATCAGAATTTATTTGTGTCGACCAGGCATGATTTTTTGGCATGATTTATGTATATATGTATTTTTCAAAACAGTCAAATAAATGACCTCTTTGATGTATAGAAATTTAAAATATTAATGCTTTTAAATTCATCTTCAGTAAGTGGAACATTAAATAGTTTTCAATTGCTTATTTTAAAGTAGTTATAAAAATAATTTAAATTTAACTAGTTTAATAAGTAGTTGAAAATATATGCAGACGAAAGTCA
The DNA here is from genome assembly GCA_914767935.1 of Coremacera marginata. Classification (NCBI taxonomy): domain Eukaryota; kingdom Metazoa; phylum Arthropoda; class Insecta; order Diptera; family Sciomyzidae; genus Coremacera; species Coremacera marginata. The sequence continues at coordinate 26,652,267 of OU612044.1, forward strand.
ATTGACTTATTTGGCGGACATCACCATACAAAATATGTTAGTTCATTCTATGGAAAAAAGTCAGAATTTCAACTAGTTGTGGCTGACAAAAAACTACTTTTTTAACTACTTATAAATTAGTTGATTTTCCTACAGGGCAATGATCGAAATTTTAAGTTTTGGTAATTAGTGTAATTTAGCAGTGTTATTAAAAAAAAAAATTATTTATAATTTATATTTTTGTTCCTTATTTTGTTTATGTTGTAGTGAATATTGCGATAGAATAATGTTTAAAAAAAATACATTTTTGAACTACTATCTTATAATATTAATTTTCTTCATTAAATTACCTGCCAAGCAATGTCGACTAACTAAAACTCAACGAAACGCATAAGAACAGTGATATTAACTAGAGCGCAACAACAACAACAACTAAGCACTTAAAAAATAAAACGCTCTTTTCTAACGCTTTTCCCGCTCTCGCACTCTTCAAAATACTTGCACAAAAAGTTTAAAGAGCACACTATAAACTCACTCTCTACAACAACGCTGATTAACGACAGCACATTTGTTTGTTTGCTTTTTTTTTCTTATTTGTGTTTGTTTTTGTTATTCAACTTGCAAAAGCACGTGTTTTTTGTTTTGTTTTCCTCTTGTTTTTCATGCGTTTTTCTTGCTGGCGCTGGAAAGAAAATGCGAAAAATTGAGATACACAGCAACAGCAATAGTAAATAATAAGAGGGAGAGGAGAAAACGTAAGCAAGCACACTCGCGTGATGCTGTACACGAAACTTGCCTGCTATGCCTTCTACCCCGCACGCTTTCACAAGTTTTTACATTATTTTGTTCCCTTTTTCTTTACTATTCGTAAACAAATTTTCTGATTGGCTGCTGCGCTGGTTGGTTCGCTGGCTCTACTGATTCGGCAAAATGTTTGTGTAAATGTGTGTGTGTGTGAATTTTCCTCTCAGTCACATTTGATGTTGGAAAATCTATGTGCATGTGTGCTTTGGTATGTGTAGCAGTGATGGTAGAAAGGGGGAACCTTTAGAATCATGCGTTTTTTCGCATCATTTTTTTTTTTTTTTTTGTAGTTGGGAAATGAGAAATTTTCTTTCAAATTGCTTTTGTTGTTGTGGAAAATACAAAATGCGAATATATAATGTTGGCATCTCGCTCAATCGTTACACAGCACTGCTGCTATGTGGCATGGTATGAGTATGATTTGCTCAAATTTTTTTGCGTGTTTCTCGTGGCTTAGACTAAAAGTGGTGTGTATGCTGGGCCTACAAAGTGGTGGGTTTTTTTTTTCTTAATCTCTGCACCAATCGTTTTGTTTTCGTTTTTTTTTTTTTTTGCTTATTTGATGTAATGATGTAATTTATCGCATGCAAGTTTTTTTTTAAACATGCCAATTATTGCTGTAGTTTTTAGTCAAATATGCTTTATAAGTAAATTTTTAATTAAGACATTTGAAACTTGAACTTAAATAAAGCTTAAAAAATTATTTCTCGCTTGCGATTTTATTAAGATATACTTTTTCAATTAACAGTGGGTAAAAATAGAAAAAAAAAATTTCAAAAAATTATTAATCTGTTTTATTATTACACATATTTTGTTATGATTTTAAAGCTGTACTTAGTTTTCAGTTGTTTTTTCAGAAAAAATTTAGAAATAAAATAAATCACTTTTCTGAAGCGGTACTAAGAACCTTCTAAGAACGTTTTAGAACGTTAATAAAGAATTATAAGTTAAGATAAAATTTTAGTTAAAGTTTGTCAAAAATTTGAGGGAACTTTGAATAGTTGATTGGTAATTTTATCAAAAAGACAGCTCCAACATTCCACTAAAACGTTCTAGTTGCAGTTAAACTAAAGAGTTTAACAAAACGTCCAAAATAGTTTTAACCCAACAATAGTTAAACGATTAAATAGCCCTGGTTTCACATCAAATCATCGCAGGTCTTAAAAAGGCGTGTCTTAGTCCTTAACAAAAATGCCTTTGACATAGTTGTTATGTGCACATATATGTAGCAAAATTATGTAATAAGTAATATTTTTATAGAATATTCAAACCCTCTAGCGTCATTTTTCATAAATCTTTTCTGACCCTTTTTTAAAAAAGTTTAAAAAAGTACCCTTAAATGCAGTCGTAGAGGTTTAAAATTTTCTATAAATATGTTCTTTGAAAAATGTCACTATAAGCCACTTAGAACAAGATTTGTCTATAGCAAGCTTCTATAGAGCAAAATAGTAAACTAAATTTAAGAACTCCCCAAAACTATGCAATGAAATTTTTCAGTTGATACGTGGTGAAATTTTCTACAGATGAGAGTCTCTTAACTGCAGTAAATGGCACTAGTACAGAACTATTTCTTTAGCCTATTATTTAGAACCTATTTCATTAGTCCTTGGGTAACCAGTACTAGATTCACTTCAATCTACTTTATATGCATTCAACTGGTGAATTGTACGTGCATATGCCATAGGCAGGGGTCAATTGCAACCTTTTATATTTCAATTCTCTAGCTACTTCACTAGTGCTATAGGGCCTGCTTATTCGGTAGTCAGAAAGATAAAGAACAAAAAAAAAACTCAGTATGAATAAAAAAAGTTCTGGAGATACTGAAGATACAAGACGTCAGAAACATAAACATTAAGCAGTACAAGCTTGAAGTTGATTAAACTGACCCTTTAATGCATTACCTTGAGTCAAAAAAGGAGCTAGTTCGTATAGAACTAGTAACGTAGCTAACGAGAAAGGATCAATTGGTTATTCTCGATACTGGAGGGTAAAAACTTATTTTTTCTTAATCGTCGTCCATATAATAAGTCACACGTTTAAGTGGAAAGCGGGTCGGAAGGTGAAGTCTTTGTAACAACGCGACATGGAGGAAGAAGGGGGTCTAAAAGCATGTGACGTATTAAATGGACGACCCCACTGAATAAAATGCAATAGAAGAAATTTCCAAGAAACAGTTTTATGCACTATTTTAACCCTCTACGACTACTTTTAACGGTAGTTTTTTCCCCTTATTTGCGAAAAGGATAAAAAACGCCCATAAAAAGGACGCTTGAGCATTAAAATATTCAACAAAAAAGTTTTTCACAAAATTGAATACAGGTCTGTGAACACAACAATTATGCAAAAGACAAATATTTAGAAAGTTTTTTACTCTTTATGTTAGTAAGTTTCTAAAAATTTATTATAAATTCAAAACCTGTATTAAAAATTATGCAAATGTAAAATACTCATACAAGTTTGATCATTTTTTCCTCTCTTTTAATAGAATCCATTGATCGATATCTGTAATTTCTGAAAAAGTTGGAAATTCTTGTGCAGTGCTATTAGCTCACAAAATCAAAATTTAAATTTTGTCTTTAATATTTAAAAAAAAACAATCTCAAGCTTGTCGAATTGTTCTGAACTCTAAAGCAGAAGTACGCAATTCCGCCCATGGGCGGATAGCTTTCACATGCATATGACAGCTTTCAGTTAAAAAATCTTTTTAGTTGAGTTCAGAACTTATTACACTGAATATAATAATACGATCAGTCGCTGTGCGAACTTCATGCTGTGAGGTTGCTGCGACGCGCTTCTGCGTTGCCTTATTGAACAAGACAACATAACATTAGAGCGTTTGTTCGTTCCTTCGATACGATCATGCTGTTAAGTTGCGGCAACTTAGTTGCGCCTGCCTGTCCAAAGCCAGGATATAGGAGGATGGTTCTTTGTAGGATACGTCCTGCAAACGTAAAAACTGATAGGGCCAACCAAGAGGTCGGGGTGGCACCCATCTTGGTAGCAGGTCATATTCGGTGCATCGATATGAAAAAAGCCTGCGAAGGTATAGCAATTGACCTTAAAATTTGTTAGTACGGGGACAGTCTTAACCTGTCAAATGGGGTAGACCCTATCTATCCACCGCACTGGGACCTTAAATCGGCCGATAACAATATGGATTTAAGTGTTTTGGCATGCGTGCTTTATATGTCGACGCTCTGGCTTTACTTAGGGGTTTGCTTGCAAACTGGCACGGCAGTCACTGTGGGAAGTGTAGAAGTGGGTTCCTTAAACTTGGGTTCTCATACTGAGCACAGCAGTCCCTGAGAACGAGGCCAATACTCTGTCTGGATGTTAATTCCTTAGATCATCCGGACTGCCAGAGTAGGAGTGGCATACAAGGGTCCACCAAAGTAGGTATCAGTCATGTGTAATAGTTTGCAACTAAGCCGGGAGCTGGGAGCTATTAAAATGGCCCTTTCAGTGCTCATTGAGCACGGTCACGCATAAAAATGCACTTCTTCGTAATTGCATTAGTGTATTTTTGGTCTTTTTGCGGGGATGTTGCGGATCCTCATTGACCGGATCGAGTTGCCCAGATGATTGTCGTGGGCTGGCCCTTCGGGGAGTCTCGTACTGGTTGTGGTTGTGTGAATACTACACAGGTCTAGATTGACTGGCGGGGTCGCGCAGTGGTACCACCGGGCTGGCATATCTGTCTTAATATGCAAGAGATTGGATAGGTCTCGTATTCACCAGTAGATGGATTGTAAGTACGTCACTACTGAAATCTAAACTGGTACTGCTATAAACGGGTCCGTGTTGTAGTACAACACATAAGTTCTGGTTGTCTGTTTCATGAACTACTACCCTAGGTCTGGAAGACCCAAGTACTTAAGCCTTGCGGCAGGTGTACTTGATAAAACGGATTCTTTCTGTTAAGTTGCGGCCGCTCTATTCTGCATTGCCTAAGGTTGCGAACATAGTGAACGCTTATTGCTTAGTCGAGCTATAAAACACATTGGAGCAATAAAGAAACCAAGTCATGCATTCTTCTGCTCCAATCTGATTTTCGCAACATTATAGAACACGACAAGCTATCATTCTCACGTTATGCTATGATCGTACGAATGAACAAACTCGTGATTTTTGTTCAGTGCAAGCTCTTAAAACAAAAGCTTTGCAATACAATCACAAAAATGTGAATTTATGATTTTGCGCACCCCTGCTCTTAAGCCATGCCGTAAGAGGCCTTAAGAGACCAAAGTACCGGCACGAAAGCTCTAAATCAGTGTCGGGCAGCTTTACACACTTGAGAATGTGTTAGTGCAGTACAATATGTATTCATCTCACGTAAAGAACGATCAAAGCTTCAGTGTACAATCGAACGTCAGGCAGATACCATCTATGCGTTGCGAGATTTTACATTTGATAAAATTTTATATTTGGAAGTATTTATGAGCAAAATTTTTCTTTTAAGAAAATAGCAGCATGGCGCCATGGTGTGTCAAAAGAGGTAAAATGATATAATAGTTCGCACGGCCAATATTTGAAAAAAAATATATTCACATTATGTAATCTACACCGAGTAAAAAGCTTATGTTAAATTGAAAAAAAAACCAGTATAATTTATAAGATGGCTTTGGCAGTTTTCAGCCTTCCAAGTACTTCATCAAAACGCCTAAGTCTTACATGTAGACTTGCCAATTTTTATTTGGGTGATAAGTTCACCAAGTATTTGCTAAGTTTTTATACACTATTTTAAAAAAAAAAAATTAATTTCAAATATATAACTTTTTTCGGGTTTTGGTTTTTCTTATTTTCCTTTTTTTTATATTTTTAATTTTGTGTTTTTAGATTTTGGGCTTAGGTGAATCAAATATATTTTTTTTTGGCAAGGTATCAAAGTATGTGCTTTCAAAGCAATGTATTAAACAATAAATTGCTTAGGTGAATAAGCATACGTTTATAATTCCCAAACAATTCTTTTTACCTAAGCTGACTTAGGTGATTTACCTATTGCTTTTTTTCTCGGTGTATGTTCCACATTATTTCTCTATGTTGGTATATTTGCTTCTGATTGTCCTTACACAGCACATCTAATTAGTTTTGCAATATAAACCAAAGCATTAAAAAAAATCACCCTATAGCTCATAAGATTTCTGCAAAAAGTGATTTAGCACTACTTTGTTTTCAGTGTGAGCTTTAAAGCACTCATTAACATATACACAAGATAAGAGAGTATAGATGTGCAAGGCTGCCCGTCACTGTTGTAAGTCATGTTGTCATATTTAGAGTGAAAAATATACCAAAGCTTTTCAGATCAAGTTCAGAACAATTCAACTCTTCTCACCAAAGGGTAAGGAAAGAAAAGGTTTTTGAGTGAAGTTTGACAGCATCGCTTCGAATTTTGGCAATGAAGAACCATCCCGCTAGTGTTGTCAAATATTTGACGAAATTCAAAATTCAATTATTTTTTAATAACACGTAAAATTACAATTTTCGACAAAAACCGGTTTATCGAATATTTGAAAGAAAAACCCCGGTTAACCGATTTACAGTGATATCATACATGAAATCGAATAAACCATTAAAAACCTAGCTCATATCAATAATTAAAACGGGATACAGAATGGGAAAGCCATTGGAATAATTCAAGAAAATTCTATTAATAACATTATTTAATTAAAAAAAAACAAAAAAATAGGTACATAAAGCAAAAAATATAATATAAATATGTATCTATTTCATATAATAAATTTTATTTCTTTTATATAAAATTTTGGTATTATATAACTTTTTTTTTTAAGATATTGATGTTTTTTTATTTAATGTTTCTTGATGGGAATACACTTCAGTAGATGTGCAAAATTGAGTCATTGAAATTGTAAAATAGTTCTTTTTAAAAAAAATTCTTATAGAGGCTTGGAAAATTCCAATCAACACATGTCATTTAGTAATAAAGCTTTAGTAATACTTAACATCGCATCCGAATAAACCACGAGCTGTATGAGCTCTACGAAGACATTGACGTAGTTCGGCATATAACTGTGCAGCGACTACGCTGGCTGGGTCATGTCCATCGTATGGACGACGAAACTCCAGCGAAAAAGGTGCTCGAGGCGAGGGTCGCTGGTCAACAACGACGAGGAAGACCATGCCTCCGATGGATGGACCAGGCTGAGGAAGCCCTAACCGCACTTGGTGTATCCGATTGGAGAAGGCGCGCGAAAAGCAGAGGCGCTTGGCGAGAGATGATGAGGTCGGTCGAAACCCGGACACGGGTTGTTACGGCCACCTAAGTAAGTAAGTAAGTAAGTAATACTTAACATTAAATCAACAACCGTGCTTAACAGAGGCTTTAGGATCAGTGGATAGTGTATTGAACTCTCAATCGCTGGGGTAGGGACTCAATTCCCCGCGGATGAACAAAGAAATATTTTTAATATATTGAAATTACAGTTTCTTGTTATAATATTGTAGATGCAAGGAACAGAGAAACACCAGTTTCTAAGAAAAAAAATCTGTCGAAAAAAGTGAGATGTTTATGAGACATTTATGAGAGACACATTACATTTATGAGATGTAACTCAAGCAAATCACAGAACGAGGCGTAAAAAGCTTCGCTTCAAAAATAATAACAATATAAAAAATTCTGTCTTCATCAGGATTCGAACCACTTTATCAAAAATTTTAGCAATTGACTTTTGTAAGAAAGAGTGTTAATAGCATATAACAATTTTGTTGTCACTAAAAATATATTTGTGTACGTGACACTAAGTATATCTTGTGAACGTGACACTAGAGGCCAAGAGCTTTACTTCAGAGGCCATATATCAAAAACTTTTTGGTCACATTTGTTCTTTGAAATTGTACATCTGTATGATAAGTAATATCAATAAGTTTGCTCTGCTATTTTTTATTAAAAAACTATAGTCAATGAAAAAAAAAAATACATTTTCGATGGTATCGCAAGTGAAGTCATAAATTTTTTTGTTTGATATATTTGTTGTTCTTGGTCATTTTTATGTTATATAAAATAAAGGTAATTCAATGTTATGATTGAGAAATGGAAATCAATATTTCGGAAAAATATTTTCTCTCGGAAAAAAAGCAGCTTCCAGAAATGTTATGCATGATTTTTCTCATACAAAATTCATGAATTTTCCTGCCTAGATTTTGCTATTTTGCGGCCTTATGAAAGAAGTAACAAAATCTTAAGTTAGATGCTGGTTTCATTCGTCATTTAACTGATATTTTGGTGCATATTTTATCTTTTTACGATGAATTTCAAATGCTGACGGTATACACCAAAAAGTAACCAAAAACGTTATACGTGCTCAAAAAAGTTTGCCCCATACAAAACGCGCTGTAAGACACAATACTAAGTCAAAAATGTATTCTAATATTATGGTTTTTTATGAAGCCGTACATTTTTAATGTGAAGTTAGCTGCGCCATTCATTTTTTTTAGAAATTCGAATATTGTGCTGTGATGTACTCGAGTTGTGCTGAAGTGTGCCGTAAAGCTTATAAAAATTATGCATATTTGTGAATTTTAAAAATGTATTTATAAATATTTGAAAATCCAGCCCGGATTGTATGTGACTCAAAACTGTTATTTTAGCTCAGCATACGCTATGGAAAATTAAATGCAGTCTTAACATCGATTTCAACAAATATTTTAGTCGAGAAAGTATTTTAATTGTTTTTAAATTTAATCATAATTTTTTTTTCATTAATTCGAAAAGGAAATCACTATTAAAGCACTATAAAATGTCACTTTTTGGTACCTTCATATGTGTTTCAAGACTTCCTACAATTCCTGTAAAAGCTAAGAAAATTTCTGATTTCAAAAAATCAGTGCTCTATGTCAAAATAATAAATTCATGGAAAAATTTATTTCCAGACTTTATGCCGATTTCGATAAATTCTAAAGTTTTAGACAAAATAACAAATCTATAAGTATTTCGAGTCATAAATGTTGTTTTTTACGTTCTACTTTAAATTAAATAAGCATATTTGTCATTATGGTTGAAAAAAAAAATCTTAACAAAAAACACTCATTTAAACTCGTTTACATAGAGCGACGTTATTTCTAATTACCACAAAACTGTCTACTATAAAAAAAAATAGCATTCAATTTTGTTATCGCTGCTCTGCTCTGGGCTCCCACAGCTTGCGTCACTCACGCATTACCACAAAAGTGCCCACTAAAAAAGTGCGTAGGCGCCAATACAAATACATACTCATAGACGCACACCCACATTCACACCAACCGGCTAGTTGTGTGTAAAGCTTTTTTATGCATTCAGCTGATTGGTGGAAAATAAGGTGCGTGCAAGTGTGTGAGTAGCTGTGGAGATAACTGTAAATGTATGCATACATTTAAAAACAGGCGCACCCACTCTAGCACATACACATAAAAAAAAAAGAGTCTTCATAGTAAATGTTCATTAAGCATACAAAAAGCAATAGCAAAATAGAGACAAAGAAGAACAAAACATTTAATTGAATGAGCTGGTTTTTGTTTTGTTTTTTTTGCAATATTTCGATTTTAAGCTAGAAAAAATAATGCAATTTTAACCACTTTAGTTGCGGGCAACTAAATTTTTGTTGTCATTTACTTGGAATGCATAAAAAGAACAACAACTACTACAATAGCAATAGTAACTCGATATATATACGCCAAAATTACAGAATATGTAAGCGTAGAATTTTTCTCGCAGCCTACTTTTAGGCAGCACACATTTAACTAACATTTGGAATAGAGTAAATTTGTGTGTTGCTACAAAAGCACACACACATAGTAGTTGTTGTCTTTTTTTCTTTTGTGTGCATGTGTTTGTGGGTTGTTTTTTTTTATGCTTAATTTGTTGCTATTGTTGTTTTATTAGTATTTCCTTAATTTTTACACATGGCAACAATATTTTTTTCAGTTTTGTTTTTTATATTTTTTGTTTGTTGTTGCTGTTTTTGTATTATTTTTTGGTTAGTTTTTGCTTTATTATTATTGTAGCTGTTTTGCTCTTGCCTTTTTGTTTAACTCAACTCAACTACACGCCGCAGCGTTGCCCTCATTTTAAGTTTTTCATTTTAGCATGTTAGTTTTTTGCCATTTATTTTTTTTTTGTGTTTTTTTTTTTGGTTTTTCTTGCTTTTTTTTATGCTTTGGCTTTTATGCACACAATTTTTAATTGCTTAATTTTTTACAATGACAGACAAATTTATGTTAGCAAAAAATATGAAGCACACTTTTAGGCATTAGGTATAAAGCTAAAAATTGCAATTATTTCCATTTTCTTTTTGTTTTCCTATGCTTTACTATTTTTATTTATGTTAAGCTGAAATACAGTAGTATTAATATTAAAATATTTTAATATGAATATTTTTCGCAATTTTAACGTAATTAATATTCTCACATTTAAAAAATTATAAAAAAATTTTAAAAATTATATAATTACACTGTGCATGTCCATATAACAAACAAGCTGGAGACATATTATTTCAGCATAATGCGAGGACGTTGAACTTAATGGCGTTTGGCGTTTTTTAATCTTTCGGTCCGTTTTCGAGATATTCAAGGTTCAAGATCAAGTCCATGTTGATGCAGTTTTTGTTAGAAAAACTTTTTTCTCAATAACTTTATCGACTTCAAGTCAATGAGTGAAACATTAAAATTTACCTGGAAAATAATTTCTTAGAATAGTTTAATTCTCGAAACCCAACCCTTATGGTCCAAATTGACCTCATAAATAAAAAAACCCGTTTTATCGTATAAAAGCTTTCTTGAAACAAAAACTAGTAAGAGTTTTTTGATGGAAAAATATTCCCGTTGTAATACTGGCGCTAAATGAAATTACAAACTAACCCAAATTAGCCCACCTTCTGTGTCCCCAAAATTACCTCAAAGGTATTAAAACTAAGTTTCTCATATTTGTTCTATTATCGGGCATACAAGTTTTAATTTTGTTGCATTAATGTTAGCATTAAGTAATATTGCAAATATTTCCAGAATTTCAACCTATATTGACGTACATTTCGGGTATATAATCCTCCAATAGTTAGTTAAGTTTTTCAAGTAAATTTTCGTGACGCATCTCTATGTAACTTTGAATTTTCAACCAATGAAACCTCTAAGAATCTCATTTCGTTATAACGAATTTTCTGTGCATCGAATTTTTCACTGATCGTCTTACTGAAACAATAAAAATGGTCACTCATGTTAATTTCAATACCTTTTGCTATGTGGTTTTAAAACGCATGCTAATGGTCTCTCGGCGCGTTATTAGTGAAAAAATATCGCGGAATTATACGGGCAAAATTTTAAACAACAAGTGATTTGCGATGTTGAATGGGCTCCAGCTATAATTTGTGCGAGGTGCTATTAGGTAAACAAATAGAAGGATGGTGAAATTTTTCAAATGCCTATCGTTGTTCCAATGATTTGAACGGATCCACAAAAACATAGTTCGGAAGATTGCTATGTGTGCCTCAACTTTGTTGGTGCTACAAAGAAAACCAAATTAAGAAGTTTCATATACAGCCAAAGTAGGTATGTATAGTCTTCTATAATGATGTTGGTGACCTTTTTATAAACTCTAATGTTCCAAACCAGGTATGCTCAATTGCCGTTGCTACACTCGGACGACATTCCAATTACCATTGATTCCAATTGATCCTAAAAAAAATTCATTTATTACGCGAAATTCTGAGAAATTTGCACTCAAAATTGAAATTTGGTAGTTTCAATCGATTGATTTCATCTTCACAAGAGCACAGCTCGGTAAAGTGGGTTTTGTTGATATACCGTTAGAAAGGTAATTTTATAGTGATTAGCCTTCATAGTGAGCTATCAAAATAAGTTTTATGTAAGTCAGTTTTTCTGCTAGAAACAATAACGTAAGCCAAAGTCGTGAAATATTAATTAACCCTGTAGCTCCTAAGAATGTGAAAATAGACCCACCCCCCCCACCGCCGCCATTCGATTTTTTACTCATTTGCTCCGTAAATAGTTGCACTCAATTGGGGGACACCCTGTATGAAAAACTCAGCTTTAATACGTTTGAGGTCATTTTGGGGACACAGAAGTTTGGTTTATTTGGATTAATTTGTAATTTCATTTAGCGCCAGTATATCAGGGGAATATTTTTCCATTAAAAAGCTTACTAGTTTTTGATTGAAGAAAGCTCTCAAACGAAAAAATGGGTTTTTTTGTATTCATGGGGTCAATTTTTACCATAAGAGTTGGTTTTTGAGGATTAAACTGTTCTAAGAAATTATTTTCTAGGTTATTTTTAATGTATCACTCATTGACTTGAAGTCAATAAAGTTAATGAGAAAAAGTTTTTCTAACAAAAACTGCATCAACACGTACTGGACCTTGAGCATCCTCAAATTATGCGGAACGAAATATGTTCCTAGCTTGTTTGCAAAAAAAAAGTGACCGACTCAAGCGCAGTGTTATTAATTATAATAATTATTATTAAAATATTTCACAATAAATAAATTTTAACATTTTCAAAGAAGCTTTAATACATTAAATTTGACTAAATTTTAGAATCAAACAATTAGCACAAAAATTGAATATAGTACTCTGTGAGAAAAAAAAATTGTTTCGCCAATATTGTGGATGAAACAAAATGCTCAATTTATTTTTAATAAAATTTGTTGCAAGCTTAAAGTTTTTTTAATACGTATTATATCACTAAATATATCATTTCATTTCACTTTAAAAAAAAAAATTTATTTGATCTGAAAAAAAAACTTGTTTACTCTCAAAAGAAGAAACAGACAAAGTAAATAAGTAGAGCTCATACAAATAAGCTTTCATAAGCTTAACTATTAAAAACATATTCTAAGCTTCTTTCGCACTCAAGTCAACAATTTTTAAGTGGTTAGAAAATTAATTTTGTTTTGCCCTAAAATGCTTCAGTCATATTAATGTGAAGGTTGTTGTTCTAGTTTTGAAAGACAAAAAGAAACAAGTGTAGCCGAATAAATTAGAATTACAGGTATACCTCACATATTTTTACCTCACTTTCTTAGAAGCATAGAAGTACATTTGAGTTATCGCAACTTTCACTCCATTTGTAGTTCTTTAAGTATATCTGTCAGCGTCTTTTATATAATTATATGTAAAAAATTTCTAAATTTTATTACAATGATTTATCTTTATAAATACGTAACTATTGAAATAGATATATTTGATATTTGAATTAATGTTTAAGTTAATTTAAGAGAAAACCTCAGAGTAATCATTTTGCTTCAAGTTGTTATTGGCAGTAGTAGAAGCGGTAGTTCATATAAAAGAAGTTAGTTTCAGATAGCCACCTTAGCGCAATAGTTCGAATCCCACCGAACACAGAAAGTTTTTTCAATTGCATTAATTATTCTGTTCGGCCATCACCTCTCTGCAGACAATGGCAAACCTCAGAGAGTAAAAACTGCAATGAAAAGCTTATTGAGAAGATAAGCCGTTCGGCGTCGGCATAAAACATGTCGGTACAGTTCGCTATCATTTGTGTTCAAACATTGCATAGCACACACAATACAATTGACAATAAGAAGCTCGGTCAAAATCCTTTCTAGGGCTGAAAATGGTCATCTCTTTTTTTTTTAAGTTTTTGATGTAAATTTTGACGTAAAACTACTATTACTAATAAGCGATTTGTATTGGCGTATTTTTGCATATTACTTCAAGTGCATGCAACGTTTTTTGTCACTTTTTGGAGTATACCTATAGCCTTTAATATTCACTGTACAAAGAAAAAATATATGCCAAAAATGTAGTCACATGACGAATAAAACTAATATATAAATTTTTATGTTGTCACTTCTTTAATAAAGTCACAAAATAGTAAAATCTAAAACAAAAATTCATATTTTCGCATGAGAAAAATACTGCATATAATGCTTCTGTAGCTGCTTATGTTGTTGATCTGCTTGTTGGTTAAATATTCACAAAAAAAATGTGATGAATTCCATTTTGATAATTTAGTCACGCACCCCCACGAGAAGTTTTTTTTTATCCGCCGCCTACTACGTCATGCCACTGACAATGCATGAGCGTACAATAGTTTCATCAGTAATGTGTCTTTTTTCTCAAAATTTTTGGAAACATCTTTTTTTAACAATATCAATAAACTTCACACACAATATAATCTCAACTTATCAGCATCATAGTGTCAACCTAATTTCAGTCTACACGATATAATGTAAAGCTTTGCTACTCTCAGCACATATCTGTTATCTCTTGTTAGCAACACTTCTTTTATATTTTTTATCTATAGCTTGTCAATCTCTTTGCACGCAGTTATGATTAAATTATGGGCTTTCCTTGGCTTAATATTAATAACATAACTGAGACAAAAACAAAAGATGTATTTTGCGCATGTTATAATGACAAAGCAAAAATGTTTTGCTACATTGTCGTTAGATTAACAAAAAAAAATAAGTTCTGTTTTTGAAGCAATATGGAACTCTTGGCATGAGCTTGCAAATCCGAGGTGTTTGCAAGCCCTGGATAAAACTGATATAATAGTGAACGTTGAATCTTAGCTTGCTATCTAAGACAACACCGAGATCTACAATATCAGTTGCTCTGCTTAATTCAAAGCTATTAAGAAAGTAACAATTATATTTTATTAAGTTCTTACGCGAAAAGTTGATAATATAGCATTTATTAGTGTTAAGATAGAGTTTATTGCCTGCAAGAAAATTTAATCTTCTTCCGACTTAACCACATAGTACATCTTTAGGTCTTCGGCATACATAAGAAGCGGAATGTCCTCCAATGCTACTGATAGGTCAAAGATGAAGATGTTGAAAAGAAGTGGGTCAAGGTGACTACCCTGCGGAACACCAGATGACATGATGATTTTTTTAGACAAGATACCTTGGAACTTAACAAATTGGAACCTTTCGGAGAGATAGGACTGAATCCGGATGAGTAAGTTCCCCGTTATTCCAAATGTTTTTAATTAAAGAATTAGGATTTCATGATCAACACAGTCAATGCTTTACTGAAGGCGGTACGTATATAAACTGCGTCTAACTTATGCCCGTTTTCCATTTCAGTAAGAGCATCAGAGACTAAGATTGCAAGATTGCATTTTTATTCGTTGAGCGGCCTTTACGAAATCCATGTTGCTGTTCGTTAAGTAAGCGATTAACTAGATATATAATCTTCTCACATATAATTTTTTCAAAAAGCTAAGGATAGAATAGAATAGCAGACAGAATAGAAATACCCATATAATTTACGACTGACCTTTTATCGCCATTTTTGTAAATAGGTATAATATGGGATGACTTCCAATAAGACGAAAAAATACCAAGATGCAAGGATCTATTAAAAAGAGAATATAAGGGTATGAGAAGTTGGTATATACAGTTAATAAGAAAGCATGACGGAGGTGGTCTGTACCAGAAGATTTCCTTGGATCAAGTTCTTTTATAGCTTTTAGAATTTCTTCTTGCGTATGGAGGATGTTATCAACCAAGAATGATGAAATCAGACAGGGCATCACAGCTCTATTTTGGAATTGCTGTACGCTAAATACATCCTTAGAATGATATGCAAACAGGTTACATATCACTTCAGGATCGGAAGAACTAACGTTTCCTCTAAACATGGTCGTAGGGCAACCAGCAGACTTTCGCTTGACATTTACAAAGTCAAAGAATTTTTTAGGATCTTTAAGAATTTTCTTTCCACTTTGGTTGGTGTAAAATTTATAAGCTAGTTCTGATTTGATTGTAAACTCATTGGATAGCTCAGTGTATCTTGCCTTTACTTCCTCACTTGCATTATGGTCATTTTTACTGGATTTGTTGCGCTGATTCCTCAGATGTTTTAGATCATGATCGAGCCATGGCTCCGAAAGTTTATCACTTTTCTTTATTTTTGGTACATGTCTGTCCATAATGGTTAGAATACGCTGATAGAAAAGTGAAATCGCGCTATCTTAGCCCATGGTTGATAGAGCATCCCAATTTATAGCATTACGATATGTTTATTTTTATCGAGAACTGCCTTTCTTCGATATCATTACGATATCGTCTCTTGAAACGTAAACGATAGAAGCTATCACCTTTGCGATATCATCTCGATATCGTAACGATTGAAATTTCGATATCGCTTCGATATCGCCATTACTATGTTGTAGAATAGTTAACGATATGTCCATTTTTAACGAAAACAGAACTTTTTCGATATCATAACGATATCGTCTCATGTATCATTATCGATAGAAATTATCACCTCTGCGATATCATCGTAAAAGAATATATCATATATCGATATCGAAATGATGTATGAGTACTTAACTTTTTGAAAATCGTCTTTTAAAAAAAGAAATAAAAAAAGACATCCATAGAATAAAAACTATTTTTATTTTTGTAGTTAGGGAACAATAACATCTCAGAAATTTAAAGTGACTAGCAAAACATATTCTTGTTGATGCCTAGTGCTTAAAAATTAAAAATCAATCCTTCCACTAAATTTAAAAGTAAGCTAATGTTTTTACTTTTGATCAGTAAGCCAGCGTTAATTGCGAAAATCATGAATCCACTTGTATAATCATAGCCGAACTGTCAGAATAAACTACTATTCTCTCTTTACTTATAAGCTTATCGCAAAATTTTGCCACTCTGTCAACACATTATATCTGTTGTCATCAACACTTTCTTAATGTTTCTTATCTCTACCTAGTTAATCTCTTTATACAAAGTTATATTTAATTGCTGGGCTTTCTTCGAACTGCTTTATAACTTGGCTTAGTTTAAAAAAAACAACAATATTAAATTTATTTCGCAAATGTTATGATGACAATGAAAAAGAAGATTTTAGAAGAAAAAGAACTTGTGTTTTGGAAATTTTGTTAATAAATATAATTAAGAAGGTGAAATAAAATGCAAAGGATACCTTGGCATGAAAAATAACATCTGTTCTGTCGTTAAAATCATTCCACTGTGCGTAAAACTTTAAAAATATCAAATTATTTTAAAAATGTTAATATCTGAGGGCAATAACTCAAAATAACAGTGACTGTCAATAAAAATTTCAGCATAAATGTCGTAAAAGAATTTGCAATATTAGGAAAAATGTTTACACTTCGTGCAACGCCGTAGATAGGTGTTTCGTAAGAGGGGGCTTTTCTGAGGAGAGTAAAAAAAACTAATTTTTTTTTTTCATTTTCGATTGCCAATTTCAATAATCGAATTTTACAGTGTCAATATCATTTTACTAACAAGGAAAGGTGTCCCCAGGTATTACTCGCCGATTTGTGATAGAGGACAGCAAGCTAAGGTAGCTAAGAAAATGTGAGTTTTTATTCTTCGATTTTGCTTTTTTGTGATTTTATTGAAGTAGTGACAAAATCCAAATTTTGATATTCGTTTCATTCGCCATATAGCTGATATTTTGGTATATATTTTATCTTTGTACGACGAATACTAAAGGCTGTAGGCTAACCCCAAAAAGTGAAGAGTAAAAATGATGCATATGCCTGAACAAATTTAAGAAAAAGTCCCCAAATATTTGTAACACAATTACTTTGGTTGGGTAATCAATCGGTAGTCGGTTGGTCATCGCTTCAGTAATTGGTTGGTAATCGCTTCGGTTATCAGTTGGTTATCGCTTCGGTAATTGATAATCGGTTCGTAATCACTTCGGTAAACGGTAATGGGTTGGTAATTGCTTCGGTAATTGGTAATCGGTTGGTTATTGTTTCGGTAATCGGTAATGGGTTGGTTATCGCTTTGGTAATTTGTTAGTATTCGCTTCGGTAATCGGTTGCTAATCGCATCAGTAATCGGTTGGTAATAGTCTCGGTGATCGCCAATCGATTGGTAATTGCTTCGGTAATTGGTAATCGGTTGGTAATCGCTTCAGTAATCGGTAATGGTTCTATAGTCGGTTGGTAATCGGGTATGGGTTAGTAATAGCTTCGGTAATCGGTTATCGGTTGATAATCGCTTCGGTAATTGGTTGCTAATAGTTAGTTAATAGCTAATGGTTAGTAATCGCTTCCGTAATTGGTAATAAGTTGGTAATTACTTCGGTAATCGGTAATCGGTTATGAAATCGTTTCCGTATTCGGTTGGTAATCGCTTTGGTAATTGGTTCTGTAATCGGTTGATAATCGCTTCGGTAATAGGTAACTGGTTCGGTAACTGCTTGGTTATCACTGCGGTAATCGCTTCGGCCTCCGGCTTGGTCGATGCTAGGTAATCCCTAAAAAAGAATGCTGTACAGCAATAATTTCTGTTACGCTAACAGCGTGATGATATCGCTAACAGCGTGATGATATCGCGTTCTATAGTTTTGCTCTCTACCAAAAAGTGCTCAACGCGCCTAAAGAAGTTTTCACTTCAAAAACTTGGATTGGTAAGGGGGGCGGTTTGATCACCCAGAACCTCTTCGCCTTATCTACGGCACTGACTGTGTGTCTTATTTATTAGCCCATCAACGGAAAGAGTTTCCCCGACAAGCTTATCATGCAAAGAATTTGCAGTACAACCTGCACCCTACCAAAGCTTAACGCGATGTTTAACATATTGATATCTTATCAGCATTACTTTTAATTAACAAATGTTACAATAATATTATATTTGAGCTGTTTGATTTACCAATACTGGCGATTGGCCTTTGTTAGGTCGTTACTTATCATTGTCAAGCGGTATTCGTTCAAGTTCAAAATCACCCTCTAGACAGCAGCAGCAGCTACATGTGTGTTCAACTATGTTTATACAAATGTTCATAGATAATATTTAAAAATTAATTTTCCTTTGTTTTTGTGACAGTTTTTATATATTTTTTTTTTTTTTTTTTTCAAACGTGCTAATGAATACTTTTACTAAATAGAAAACAGATATCAGACTAAAAAAAGGGCTTTTACCGAAGTGAATATAAAATATTATGAAAACTTGAAAAACAAAAAACAATTTTATTTCATACAATTTTTTGTTGTCACTAAAATATTCTTGAATTTTGTTTAATCTTTATTGTTTTTTGTCATAATTTATAACTTTAAAATATAGATAGAGATGAGAGTAAAACAGTTGTTCAAATAAAATTGTTTCAATTGCTGTCTACTATTTCAAAGCTTCAACTTTAGATATAGCTTTTGCCGAAAAACAGTAAAATAAAGCCGTATATTTTGTGTGTGTTGGTTCCAAATTATTCTCAAATTTCAGAAATATTCCATTTTACATTTCTATTTACTTTTATCTATTTATCTTGGCTGTTATTGCCAATGGCTGCGATTAAAGCTTTTTATGATACTTTGCTATATAAATTCATTTTAAGGCGACGATTTTCAGAGTTTTGCCTACATTTACAGTTAGCAGTTAGATGTTAACAGTAAGAACACGAATCTGATAGAACAAAAAAAAAATGGCGCAACAACGAGTGGGTGTAAAATCGAAAATGTGTGGTTAGTGAGAAAATTTAAATTATATAAAATAAGAGTGTTAAGAAAAAGGAGTGAACAAAAGTATCCTTGAGTAAAGTGTTTTCATAGATAGTTTTGAAACAAAACTATGTGAAACTATATATATAAGATGTATATCAAAATATCGTTCGAATGATTGTGTTACAAAAATAAGAGTGCTTTGAAAGAAAGGAGTTAACAATTATATCCTGCCAAATTTCGAATTAAGTTATTTTAAAGAAATATATAAAACAAAACTATGTGAAGCTAAATATGAATTTTAAATTGTAAATATTCTAATATAAATTTCTAAAAACATTGTACAAATGATTATGTCAACGTGGCTAAAGCTCAGTCGAATAATTTGTATGAATAAATTTAAGTTAAAAGGTTTAAAATAATACAAAAACTAAAGCTTAAACAAAAGAATTGCTGGCAATGACAAACTAAAATTTAATTTGATTGCTAATTAAAGAGTTTGCCATTTTTTGTTTTTCTTTTTTAAATATTTAAAAAATTTTTAAAAAAAAAACAACCGACTACATAATAAAAAACAAAACTACAAAGTAAAAAATAATTTTAAAAATACTTTTCCTTTTAATTTCTTGGTCATATTTGATAATTTATTTAAACATATTATTATATATGAAATCTTATTATCTTAATTTTTTTCTTATTTGTTTTATTATCATAAATATATTGATTTCTTGATGAATACAAAAGCTTTTAAGGTTGGCGCTAATATAATCAGACTTTTAATCAGAAGCGCCAACTTCAAAGCATTTGTATTCATCAAGAAATTAATATATTTATAATAACAAAACAAATAAGAAAAAAATTAAGATAAGATTTCATATATAATAATATGTTTAAATAAATTATCAAATATGACCAAGAAATTAAAAGGAAAAGTATTTTTAAAATTATTTTTTACTTTGTAGTGATTTTGTAGTCGGTTGTTTTTTTTTTTTTTTAATTTTTATTTCTTCCTTTTTAGAGAATATGATAAATTTTTGAAAAAAGTGTATAAACAACATAAATAAAATTGTTCCGAAAAAATTTGTTATATTAAAATCTGAAAGTTTGTTGGATATTTCAAATATCTGCCTCTTAAATTTAAATTAGATGTTACATGTTTCGGAATTATTATACCCATTCTTGTAACGAGTTTTATTACCCTAGTGTCAATATTATTCGAGATATAGTGTTTTTCAAATATTGCCACGCCCCTTTGTTAAATAATCGCCCACTTTCTGGAGCGTTATTTCCAATAATTGTGCCTACCCTCGTACTTTACTTCAGTACCCCAGCGTCAATATTAACTGCGATAGTGTTTATCTAGTATTGCCACGCCCATTTATCGAATAGCGCCTACTTTATTGACCATAATTTTTAATAATTCTGCCTACCCCTGTACTACAATAAATTTCAGTGCCCTAGTGTCAATATTATTCGAGATACACTGTTTTCTAATATTGCCACGCCCAGTAGTCAAAATCCGCCCACTTTCTTCACCGTAATTTGTACTTATAATGCCTACCCCTATACCAAATTGCAGTACCATAGTATCAATATTATTCGAGATATACTATTTTTCTAATATTGCCACGCCCATTTGTCAAATAACGCCCATTTTCTTGACCGTAATTTGTATTAACTGTGTCTACCCCTACACTAAATTTCAGTACCCTAGTGTCCAAATTATTCGAGATACAGTGTTTTTATAATATTGCCACGCCCATTTGTCGAATAACGCCCACTTTATTGACGATAATTTGTAATAATAATGCCTACCTATACTAAATTGCAGTACTCTAGCCTCAAAATTATTCAAGATACACTGTTTTCTAATATTGCCACGCCCATTTGTCGAATAACGCCCATTTTATTGCCCGTAATTTTTAATAATTGTGCCTACCCCTACACTAAATTGCAGTACCCTAGTGTCAATATTATTCGAGATACAGTAGTATCTAGTATTGCGAGATCTATTATTGCCACGCCCAGTTCTCGAATACCGCCCACTTTTATACGGGCACCTCCATGCTTATGATATCTATCTGTTTCACAAAAATTATGGCAATCAGGCATATGGCTTAGGAGTTATCGATGTACATACATTTAAAAAAAAAAAAAAAAAAAAAAAAAAAAAAACAGAGAAACCGACGAACTTGAGAACCTCCTCCTTCTTGAAGTCGTTTAAAAATTATGTGAATTTAGAATTCTACATAAATCAAAATAAATTTTTTTAAATGCTTTTTTTCACATTATAAGAAATAAATAAAAATTGATTGAACATTCTAAAATATGACGTTGCGTATTCCTTAAATTTTTTTTTTTGCTAAAATCAATACAATATTAAAAATCGAAAAAAAAATTTTTTGTTCAATTGCTTGTTTTTCAATTATTTTTTTTTTTTTTTAATAAATAGGTGAATTTGAAAATAAACTTTCTCTCAAAACACTAGCAGAAAAATAAGCTTAAAAAAAACGTTTGTCAAATAAAAACAGTAAAAACATTTGCAGTGAAGGCGAATTTCATGGTTTAATAATAACAAGCGATTATTTTCTACCCTGTCTTTTCTGCGCTATAGTTTTTCTATATAGTAATAGAAAACGAAAAGTAAGAAAAATAAAAAAAATTGCATTGATTTGCAATGCCAGTATAAATTCCAATGAGCTTTTGGTGTTTTTAATTTTTAAAAGTTACAAAACAGTAATTTTTTTCCAGAATTTATGCTGTCACTGCTCCGTGTCAGGAGTGTTATGTTTTACTTTACTTGCTCTTATATTTATTTTAGTCACTACTATGCCGTCAAGTGCATAAAAAAACACACGATTTATCGATTTCAGTTTTACTAAATAAGTGGTATTTTAAAATATTTTTTTAAAATTTAATCAGCAGATTATAATAAGTAAAGATAAATATGTCAAAAGTGTTGTCTATGATTTTGCGGTTTTAAGCATTGAAAATAAAAAAAAAAATTGTATTCTATTGCTTAAGTTTTATGTGAAGAATTTATTTCAAAAACATATTAAAAAATCGTTAAAAGTCTTAAGTGTTGTTTCAACACCAACATCTATGTCGCCGAATTACTAAACTGTTTTCTTCTTTTTTTCAATTTTCAGTTTAAAACAACTTAGCTGTCATATGCTAAAATTCGAATATTTTTAATAGACTTAAGCAATTTTTAGAGTTATAATGCTCAAGACAAAAATCGTTTGCACTTCTGCAAAAATTTATAAATATAAATTTATAATAGATTTCAATGATTTTGGTTTCTACATTATTTTCTCAACAGCGGCCATGTTTAAAGTTGAACAATACTAAATTTTTAAAAATTTCTCTGTCATTCCATATTTTTTTTTAATTCACCCACACAGCTACGGTATTCCATACTGAAAAAATATTTTGTTCAATTGCTTTTTTACCGAATCGAAATGCTCGTGCCAGTTTATTTGGTAGAAATACCTGGCTAATAACTTATAGTTCGAAAGTTATACTCAAAATTTAGGCTGCTGAAAAAGTGACACGCCCCTCATCCAACGCTATAAAATGTTATTAGTGTAACACGTAAGTCATGCTAGTTCCTGAGTTGTAAAAGTTTTGATAGTAAAACTTGGTATTTAGATGTAATGGCACCAAGTGGCGGTCACTATATATTTAGGAATGTTGGCATGTCTAGTTTTTCCGCCCATCTAAAAATTTCCTCTATCCCTATTCTGCTTTGCTCATACCTGTTCATACACTCTCTTTGTGTTATTAAGATATAAGAAACAAAGAGAATAAGAGCACGATGCTTTACTAACACCAGAAGAGAGCAAATACAGCAATTAAAAATAACAAAAAAATAAGTGTTCATACCCTGAATATTTAGCGAATATTTTTTTATTCGTTCGTTCGTAGCAAATAGATGTTTTTTGTATTGGGACCCAAAGAAGGGTGATAGTAAGGGGGTAGGTGTGTTCGGGAAAAATATTGAGGGGCAAAAAATTATAGGAACAACTCATATATTTGACCCCTCTAGGAGTTCTATTCTAAACTATTTTCGACAGCTTTTGCGTTTTTTGTATGGGGACCCAAAGAAGGGTGGCAGATACTGGGTAGGTGTGTTCGGGAAAAATGTTGAGGAGCAAAAAATTATAGGACCAACTCATATATTTGACCCCTCTAGGAGTTCAGATACGGAAGGTAGCGAATAAAGCGAATAAATATGCATTAAGAATAACAAAAGCATTATTCAGGTTATTCAGGTCACTGCAGCAGATTCCTGAGTATTCTTGTAGTTTATTAAGTGCTCAGAGAAAAAACTGAAACAACGCGTAGATCGCAAGTTCACCTCAGTGCAATGAAAAGAGAACAGAGAACAAATAAAAATGTATTCTCTTGCGCTACACAACCTGTAGCTACACGACCTGTTGTTTACATTTATTCGCTTGCAGCTTTGCTTGCAGTGACTGCTACAGCAGAGAAGTCATGCAGAGCTCTAGTTGGAACATCATCAACCCTTTAGGAAACAAAGCACTTTAAAAGCACTTTATGAAATCACATTAGCGCTTTGTTATCGCTTTATATAGCGCTTTTTTTAACATTGCCATGTCATTGGGAAAAAGACATTTGCTCTCGCAACGGATGATGATTCAAAAAAGCGGTTTGTTCTTGCTTGACCCCACTTCAATTCAATTCAATTTTCAGAGTTTGTGGGCAATTCGCAGCAAATCGGAAGCAACGAAAGGGAAAACATTTGACGATATCAATGACCCCTTTCGCATGGGTCAAGAATTGAAAGCAATGCAAAAGGAACAAAAGGGAACACATAAAAATTGACGGCACAGAGACATATATTCGAAGTTTACAAGGCTTTCCCAATGATATTAAGTGTCTTTTCTTTTTTTAAAAGTCGACATCAGTTCTAGGCTCTGCAAATGTTGTACTATATGTTCGGTGATTTTTCATTTTTTAAACTACCTGATAATATTTGTAGCATCCTTTCGAGGAACTATAGCCAACAGTTCCGGAAACAATTGCTCTCGCAAAAGCATCACTAAGAAAATGAGCGTTATTTTATAGACACCGTTCTACCATTGGCAATGATTGCTTTTTCACTAATAATTTTGTAATCTCCAAAACAAAACTGTCGGCACTTTGAACGTAGTTCGCACCACAATGGTTGAAATCTGATGAAACTGCGGGTTAATTTTGCACTATTTCATTACTTTTAATATGTGCGTCTGTTGCGCCGTAATCGTTTGTGCCTGCATGCGCAGCTTCATTATTTATTGCGTCTATTTTCGCTGCTACCAATCTTTTAAAATGACGTTTCGAATACTTGCCACTAATTTTATTACTTTTTTATCACTTTAGATAATTATTACTTAAATATTACCAGCTTCAGTTTATTTTTTCCATTTCACTATTTTTCACTTTTTGTCGAATTTGACAAGATATTCGAAATAGTGGCAAGAACGCTGTTTTACGACACAGCCAAAGCCCTCTTTTGAAGCACTAAGAAAAGCGAAAGTAAAGCTCTTTTTTGCCGCTCAGTTCGTAGCGAGAGCAAAGAGCTTCTCAAAAGCACTATGCCAAGGTAGAATAAAGCTCTTTTTACGTGCTTTTCAATAAATTTCTTGCTTTGAAATTTCCGATAGGGAAGTTTCAGAAACGTCAAAATTAGACTGAATAAAGCTATGTCGGCCTCAGGGCAGCCTTGCAGGTTAAAGGGTTAAGTCGATGTGCAGCACAACTACTTTTAAAATCTGTATCTTGTACTTCAAAATGACATCTTGCCTTAAAAAAGAACTGGTTAAACATGAATTCTGACAACCGATGATGTCGTTGACTTGTTCGTTTCTTACTCGACGCTAACGTGGCATCAAAACTCTTTTAGTATTAATAAACAGCTGTTTGAGTGTTGAACATTTTTTTTATATTTTTAAGCTTTCTAGTTTTTAATTTTGGTATATAACACAAGAATACTTTTAGGTATGTTGAGATTTATCCGTCCATCAGTTTATTTAGTTTTTAATTGTTCTACTCTGTGTTTTCTCTCTCTCTCTCCCTCTAAGGACTCTTAGCAGTTTACTTACAGTTGCTGCTGATCGGTCTACAGCAGCAGTCCTCACTAGCACTCTTCGAAGGCCATGATTATGTGACATACCTCCAACCTGGCGTTACCATTACCCTTCAATCACCAAATTTTCCGAACACATACCCGCCCTACACATCCTACCGCTATCAATTTATTGCACCGTTGGATTATAATGTAATAATTAACTGTACTATAAATTTGCAAAAGGTGAGTTTTCTTATTAACTGACACAATGAAATCCTTTCTCACTTGTTCTAATTGGAATAATTAGTACTAGGGTCCAAACGCCTGCTCAACCGAGTTCTTTTATGTTGCCAGCGATGGTGACCTTCAACTGCGTCAGTCAGAGCAATTCTGCGGCTATGGCCGCATTGAGCGTATATCGCAATTCCGTCCTATGACAATAGCCTATGAATCAAATGGCAATACTGGAATATTCCAATGCACAATAACTGTATCACCGCAGCCTTGCGATTGCGGTTGGTCCATAAGACCGAGGATAAAAAATGGCGTTGAGACGGCCATCAATGCGTATCCAAACATCGTTGCCATGAAGGTTCGCAATTCAAACATCCAATCGTTTTGTGGCGGCACTATATGTAGGTCCAAATATATTTTTATGCATTTGTTAATATAATAATACTGCATATTTTCTCTTTATTACAGTAACTCATAGATTTGTAATGACTGCAGCGCATTGCCTCTATTACGAACAGAATCCAAACAATCTGGTTATCTTAGCAGGCGATCATAGATTAGATAGCAGTAAGTTATTTATGATATTAGCTTTTTTTTTTGAGGATTTCCTTATATTTATTTGCATTTAGCCACTGAAAGTCGCTATGCGGCAACATATAACGTCTTGCAGCTTATTCCACATGCTAGCTACAATTCACAAACGAATGCTAACGATATTGGACTGCTAAAAACCACCACAAATATTGAATGGTCCCGCGGGGTTGCACCTATTTGTTTGCCGTTCACAAATACCAGGTAAGCTAAAAAAAAATGTATACATCTTTCGCGCTAATCGAGTGCCTGAAATTTCCTTAGACCATTATACAAAAAGGCAATTCTGGGTTATGCCTCAACGTTCGTTCACGAATTTGGAACTTTTATATAAGATTTTCATCAATGAAATATATATAGGCCTACAAAAATGTATAGATCCTAAAGGTTGTTGTTGGAAAAATTCAGGGAATTTCCGGATTGCCCAAATGGCAAAAAAAATACCGTCTTATTTTTTTCGACAGAATCATAATTTCGTCAAATAGCCAGACCATAATATGCACTTAATTTATCAATCAGTTTACCTATGCTAGAAAGGCTTTTTCTTTCATAACTTTTTCCGTTGCAATTTTCTTTCATTCCACATAAGTTTTCACTAAATCTCAGTTTTCACAAAGCTTTTGGGCAAATAATTACCATAAGCGTTCGGCCGAAACCCGAACATGGGTTGTTTTGGCCACCTAAGTAAGTAAGTAAGTACCATAAATTTTAGAATTTAGGACACTGGTATTAATTTTTGGTTCACAGTCACCGATAAAGTTACGATATTTACTCCGTTCAAACATTATTTTAATTGCATCAACTTCAAGAGGTTCCAGTATGGCATTTACCTTAATTTACGTGAGCTTCATACCACTCATCATACTTCGCAGAATCGAGTTTGATTACCCAAGTTTTGCTTTCACGAAAATAAATGCTTTTCACAAAAATATCACCGACTTTTCCAGTGTAACGCGCGATCAAGAAAGCCACGCCATATGAGAAAGAGAATCCACGTTTTTCGCAGATAACATTACCTGTTACAGTTAACTCTTAGGTATCTTCAATATTATTTTTGTTCACACGTTGCAACATCTGCTTTACTCGAGCATATTTTACATAAAAATTTATAAACTAAACGTTAGTTTTGATAGAAATATGCTTGACAAATCCATAAGGGCGCAAAACTTTTCACATCCAACTAATCCAAAGTCTAGGCAAGAAATGGATATTCTCTGCATTATAGTCCGCTCAACTTACACAGCCATCGTTCGCCCAATTCTATTCCATGGAGTAGTTGTCTGGTGGCCGGCTACTCGTACATCTTCCGTACTAAGCAAACTTCATAAAGTTCAAAGAAGTGCAAAAATATGCATAACTTCTACGGATGCTTTAAACTTCATCTTGCACTTACCTCACCCCCTTCCCCCTTAGTCCAAATTGCTATCGAAAATGCTAACATCACAGCTTTGAGGCTAAGGAAGCCAGTGTTCTGGTGCGAGGCTTGTAATGGACACTACGTTCACTCCCTAATAAAAGAAACAAACTTTGGCGCGCTTATTTAATCTTTCGTTCTTCTCTTGATCTTGCAAATTATTTTCACGCCTATAACCTCTTTTCCGCACTACGTGAAAAGTGAAGTTCATCAATATCAAAAGAAAATCTGACAAACCTAACCTATCTATCTACCCTAACTTTTTCGGACATCTCCTTAAACAACCCGGAAATAATTGCATACCTATTCGCAATTTTTTTCCGTCACTCATTCACAAACCATAGAGATGAACATGACTACGAATATTTTTCTTTTGTTCTTAATATTACACTTGCTAATGTGTTAGGAAAGATATATAATCTAAAAGATGATTATTTCATTAAAAAAATCGCGAACTTGTTGACTCATTCCTCTTTTTCACTCATTGGCTCTTTTTCAACATTCTATTTCTAATTCTGTTTTTCCTAAGTTTTGGAAGAATTCGTACATACGAGTAGTACCTCTTCATAAGAAATGTTCTAAAAATGATATATCTAATTACAGACCTATTGCAAAACTGTCATGTAATCCCAAAATTTTTGAAAGTATTATCTATGGCATTCTCTTTTTCCATTGCAAATTGATTTTTTCTCCTAGTCAACACGGCTTGCTCAAGGTAAGATCGACTACTACTAATCTTACAGAATTTGTTTCAAACACTTTAGCTCGTTGGAAAGTGGGTACGAAGTTGATGCAGTTTCTACGGACTTCAGTAAAGCGTTCGAAAAAATCTCACACACTATCATCTTTCTTAAGCCTAAAGCCTTTGGTTTTCCATCACTGTTTATATCATCGATTAAATCATATCTCGAAAAACCCCGCTATAACGTCATCTTTAGATTTTCCAATTCAGAGCCTTTCAAAGCTACTGGTGTCCCACAAGGTAGTCACCTTGGTCCTTTGTTACTCGTCTTAGCAATCGCTGATATAGATGGAATCATCAAAGAATCCAATCATTCTGTGTATGCTGATGATATAGAAATCTAGCGGGGTATACAAACCAAAGCCGATTCTAGCAATCTTCAAGACGATCTGGTTAGTTTTTCCACTTGGCGCCAAAAAATCTTGTTAAGCTCAACGTCAGTAAATATCAAATTACATATTCATGTAAACGACTCCAATTTCCCCCGAGCAGCTATTACTTACTCGGCAAGCTAGTTCCTCCGGCAAGCTATTTACTGCACTTAGGTGTAATATGTGACAAGGAACTTAATTTTAAGTCTCATTTTGATAATATCATTAGTAGAGCCAACACGGGTTTCGTGAAACACTGGTCCAGAGATTTCCTCGAATATGCCAGCCAGGTTTGGTCTCCGATCTACAACACCTATTCAGTGCGGATCGCAGCCGTTCAACGAAGATTCAGTCGGATCGCACTTTGCGGTCTTCCCGGTTCTGACATCTTCCACTTACCTCCTTATGCAGATCGCCTAAGGTTGATCAACATGCAAACTGTTGCAAAACAAAGGAAAGTGGCCGATGAACACTTCGTTTATTAACTTGCGTAACTATGCGTAACTGCCCAGCACTACTCCAATTAATATCTTTTAGTACCAACCCACGTAACCTTAGATCTATTCCTCTTTTCCACCTTAACTTTCATCGAATCGACTATGGCTGCAGTGAACCCGTAACCAGGATGCTTCGTGTAACCCACAATTTGATCAGCGGATTCGATTTTCATGTGTAAATAAATAAATGGAAATACTGGCCCTAAGTGCACGAGACGGGTAGCCGCCTTTACCATACTAATCTAGCATAATCTAACCTAATTCCAAGTATAAAATCCGCATCACTAATTTAAATCAATAATTGATTTCATAAGCACCATATTGCACTGATGTTTTTTTTTTTAGCAGACGATATTTATCTAGGCTGTTTACATGTTTCACTGGTAACTTAGATATTGAATCCAAGACCTTCCTTTTTGCTCGACTAAAAAGTAATTTTTCATCACACCTTATTAAAGTGTAAATGAT
This sequence comes from Coremacera marginata, assembly GCA_914767935.1. Lineage (NCBI taxonomy): Eukaryota > Metazoa > Arthropoda > Insecta > Diptera > Sciomyzidae > Coremacera > Coremacera marginata. Next base: position 26,681,834 of record OU612044.1, read on the forward strand.
TGAAAAAATAAGCAAAAGATACAGGATTCTATATTGTGTCAAAATGTTCTGCCACGTCTCGAGACGTGTTCATTTGTATTTATTTTTTTTTTGCTGAGGCACTGCGCAGCGGTCCGAAATGGAAGAAGCTCGCCTAGAATCACGATTAAAGCGCTTCGAATTTCTGTTTTTCTTTGCGTTTCTCTACAAGCAAAACAGAGGCCATGTTTTGAGCTTCTCTCTATTGTGCCTTAGTAGGCAAGCCCATGATACAATTATAAGGTAGGCTCACATTTAAATGATCACTCAAACAACAAGTTTTGCAACAACAAAGCTGTGGGAACGCTAAACGTCAAATGATAAAGGCAACAACAACAATAAGAAAACTAAAATTCGACCAGCCGATTTTGACATACAGCTTCCTTTTTACTCCAACTTGTGCCTACCTTATAATTCTGCCATGGGCAAGCCTATTTGTTGTTCAGTTGTGACTCAGTTGTCAGAGTGAAGAGTAAAGCAAATCAATGCACAAAGTATGCTGCAAATAAATCCATTATCGCTCAGCTTAACCACATGATAATGCACTGATTTCTTCTTTTGATTATTCAATCTCAAAGAAATATAGAAAAAGAGATGCGTTATCATATGCATGCAATGCTAAGCGGTAATAGGTTAAACAAAACAAAAAAAAAAAAGAGTAAATACGCAACTGTTTAAATGTTGGCTATTTTTCTATTGATGAGTTGAAAAAAGTTGAGAGAGAGCGTAGTTCACTCATTCTCAGCCTCTTGCTCCTTATGCACAACTTTCTTCCATTCCATTACACAATGTTGGGCATCCCCTGCTAACTCCACCGCTCAATATAATTTTTTCCGCTCTCTCTCTTCCTCTCTATTTCGAAATTAACTTCGAGCTGCTTCGTTTCTAAGACATGCCAGTGTTAAAAGAAGCACGTTTGGCAACGAGGATGCAAGCACTTGCATGCTACCAGAGCAGCGCTGCAGGATGTCTTCTGAAGCGCTCTTTTTCCCGCTGGGTGCTTACTTCTACACCGTATTTTCGTTATGCGAGAGGCTATTAATGTTTTTTTTTTTAAATACGTTTACGCGAGTTATATATTATGTGTACTTTATTTAACTAATTTCCCCTTTCTTATTTTTCTCTTTATTGCTAAATTTATTCGGTATATATTTTCATTTTTGTCAAGTTCTTCTCATAGATAGGCTTCTTTCTTCTACTATTGGATTACTGTATAATTTAACATTCATGTGACCTTCACAAACTCAAATATATACTACAGCTAATTATCTATTTAATCTTTAGCCACTTTCTTACTTACACTCACTCTTGATTTATCCTTATAAGCGAACAGTCGTTAATTTGTTTAGGAACAAACAAATTAAATAATAAATATATTATAAAAACTTCATGTGTTTTTATTACTCGCGTGTCCCAATACAAAATCAAAATGACTTTGCATTAAAGAATAACAAAAAAGCCCAGGAAAACGAAGATATTAACATTTATTCAGTGCACATACCTGAATACGTAGGGTGCCTTTTATATTTCGGGATTTGGCAACCCTGGTGTTGCAATCTGTGAACTGAAAGCTCTATCGCAAAGTTTGACATTTGTTGGCTTATACGTACTCAGAACGTTTTGACATACGAGCGCTATTTGTGTTGTTTATAGTAACTTAAAAGATTCATCTCGGTCTAAAAATGGAATTAAATCGTGAACATTTTCGTGCTATTATTTTTTACAACTTTCGACGTGAATTAACACAGCAACAGTGCATGGATGAACTTAATTCAATTTTTGGCGATGAAGCTCCATCAAGGACCAGTGTTTATCGATGGTATGGTGAATTCAATCGTGGTCGTAGTTCACTCCAAGACGAATTTCGTGAAGGTCGTCCGAAATCAGCTGTTGTTCCGAAAACCATTGATGCTGTGCGCGAACTGATATTGCAAGATCGTCATGTTACCTATCGTGAGATTGAGGCAACCTTAGGCATAAGTGGGACCAGCATACATTCAATATTGCATAAACATTTGACTGTCAAAAAAATTTGTTCGCGTTGGATCCCACACAATTTGTCAATCGCTCAAAAAAAGGCTCGTGTCGATTGGTCGAAGGAAATGCTCAAAAAATACGATCGCGGTGCTTCGAAACACGTCTATGACATCGTGATAGGTGATGAATCGTGGATTTACGCGTATGAGCCCGAAAGTAAACAGCAGTCGACTGTATGGGTGTTTCAAGATGAGCCAAATCCAACAAAAGATGTTCGCGCACGAAGCACTTCCAAGCAAATGGTCGCCTGTTTTTTCGGAAAATATGGACATGTCGCAACCGTACCACTAGAACAACGCAGAACAGTCAACTCTGAGTGGTACACAACCATTTGTTTGCCAGTTGTCTTCCAAGAAATCAGGAAAACCAACCGCCGAAGACGGATCACTTTTCACCACGACAATGCGAGCTCTCACACATCGGCTCAAACAACTGCATTTTTGAGCACCCAAAACATCGATTTGATGGGTCATCCGCCGTATAGTCCTGACTTGGCACCGAATGACTTCTTTTTATTCCCAACCGTGAAGAATAAACTGCGTGGACAATGATTTTCGACGCCCGAAGAAGCGGGTGCGGCATTCAGAATGCATGTTTTGGAGATACCTCAATCAGAGTGGCAAAAGTGCTTCGACAATTGGTTCAAACGCATGCAAAAGTGTATAGATCTTAATGGAGAATATTTTGAAAAACAATAAAGTGATTTTCGATGATTAATATTTGTTTGTTCTCTAATCCCGAAATATAAAAGGCACCCCTCGTATTTGTGTAGTTTATTAAGTACTCAGAGAAAAAACTGAAACAACGCGTAGCTCGTAGTTAAGTGCAAGAGTGTATGGAAAGAGAGCAGAGAGCAAATAAATAGTTATTCTCTTGCGCAGATTTAAGCTGTACTACCAAAATAGGAACAAACTAACTTGTTTTTAAAAACAACTAATTAAAAAACTAATTTAAAATAAACTAGTATATGAACTACTTTGAATTATATTAAGGCGGCATCCACTTCAATTCTAAATAGTTTTTATTACATTATATATAAAGTAATTGAAATACTACTTAAAAACAAGTGATTGATAAACTACGAGTACTTTGAATTATATTAAGGCGGCAACTACTCTGATTTTGACCTGTTTTAATTGCAAATTTTTATTAGATTACTAGTTTATATATATTTAAACATGTTATATCATCAAATGTTATTAACTTTAGGCCATCAATAATAGTTTTCAATTGGTTATTTTAAAGTAGTTAAAAAAATAACTTAAATATAACTAATTTAACAAGTAGTTGAAAATATATGCGGTTTTCAAGTGATTTATTTTAAAGTAGTTAAAAAATAATTTAAATTTAACTAATTTAACAAGTAGTTGAAAATATATGCAGACAAAAGTCAATTGACTTATTTAACTACTTTATCAACTACTTTTGAATTAGTTGATTTTCCTACACGGACACTACAGTGTTACCCTTGACAGATTTTAAAAGGTGGCAAAAAAAGGGAATCCGAAAAAATAAAAGGAACAATATGAATCAAACAACAAAATGTTTCTTAAGTAGTATTAAGTCTAGAAAGAAATTAACAATATTAATAATGAACAAACATAAGTAAATGTATAAAAAATTTCACTTAAATTCACTTAAATTGATTCACATAAACTCAAATTGGTTCACATAAACTCAAATTAGAAATATATAAAGAATATAAAGAATATAAAGCATATAAAGAAAACAAATTGGGAAACTTAAGGTACACTCCCCGATTTCATAAAATAATGTATAAGCTATTTTACTTAAAACTCGTTTCTATAAGACAATGTGCACTAGAATTGGCGCATAACATCGGGGGTACTGATTGTCCGTGATGGAGCAAGTACAAAATTGTGTGGGTTGGAGTGTACCACATGGGCGTCATTTCGTTTTGCTCTCTTCTTAAAATTTCTTAAATTTTTTGGTATAAGATCACAACTGGAGAAGTTATGCGGACCTAAAGTCGATACTAATGTTTTTTTTTTAACAAATATTTTCCACCCCCAAACATACAATTTTTTTATTCGCCTGAACACGAGCATGCACTGAATTTTGTGTTGTATTTTTGAAAAATGGTAAAAAGCCGCACAAAGCCGTCACAAAAGTGGCAAATAAACACAATTTTGAAAAAGTCATCTTTTAGGGGCAGGGCATCTGAAAAATGCTAATTTTTGCTACTCTAGTCGGCCAACGGTAACGCTGCTAAACGACCTGTAGTCAACATTTATTCGCTTGCAGTGCCTGCTACACCAGAGAAACAGGGTATATTCGCTTGATGAATATATTCATGCCGGGTTCTAATGCGTACACTTTTTCATTAAAAGAGAGATTTGGACAAATTTTTCTTTTGTTTGTATTGTCAGGACGCTGTTCGCTGCAGTGTGAAACCAGGCAGGAGAAGTGGAGGCTTACAACTCTATTTAACCGTCAGTTTTACTCCAATTGACTTTTGGTTCACTGGGTAATTTTACCATTCACAATTTTTTAAAAAAGTTTATTTCTCACATATTTTCTGTTGGGACTGGGAATATTGCTCAGTTTTCCCTGAAAGCAGACGTTAAGAGTTATCACCTGCTAAAGGGTATACAAACTATTTTATTGCATAATAGCTCATTTTTTATATACAACATACATACATTTTGCTTTAAATTCCACCACTACTTCCTCACATTATTGGCATTTTTTTTTTTTTTCTCACTTTCCCCCTTTCAAAATGTCACTTTCAGCTTTTCTTTAAGGTTCTCTCTTTATTTTTCTTTTAGCGCACCAACCTTCAACTATGAACTTGTCACCATATTGGGTTGGGGAACAAGTACTTTTGGCGGAATACCTGCAGCTGCATTGCAAAAAGGTGACCAAATGGTCCTGACTAACGCAAACTGTCAGGCAGAGTATCAGAACTTAGCAACTATTTATGCAGAACAAATTTGCACCTATGACTATAGAGGCAACTCTGTAGATGCGTGTCAATATGATTCTGGAAGTCCAGTTGTTTTAGAAAAAACACGACAATACTCTATTGGTATCGTTAGTTCTGGACGTGGTTGTGGATACAGTGCCTACCCAGTCGGCATAAATACGCGCGTTACCGCCTACCTCAACTGGATACTAAGCAAAATTGATACCACGCCGTGCAGGAAGCCGTTGCAATGATTTATTTAATTTTTAAGCGTTGATTTTTATGTAAATACATATTTTATGGCAACAAATATTACCAAATCTTTGTTATTTGCGTTTCATTTAAAAAAGAGCTTAAGTGAGTTTAAGTGAATTAAAGACGTAAATGTGGGTCATTTTGGCTAAATGAGCAACTTGAAGTTACTTGATAGCCTACAATCAAGCAATTCACGCAGTTTATTTTAATAACTTCTCAGCGAATGATGGCGTTTTTTAATTCGTTCAAAGGTTTTATTTAAAGGATTTTTATACAATACCTTAAATTGCAATTTAAAAAAAAAAACCTATTTTTAGCTGGGTGTCTTTCAATTTTGGCTCTTATAATACTTTGTACTGATTCAATATTCGCGCAAAACTGCCGCCCGCAGTTATATCAGCTCACTTCTGTTAATCAAGTGCTTAATATAAGCTCACCCAACTATCCAGGCGCCTTCCCAACAGGTAGCAGCTGTCGCTACCGCATTTTAGCGCCACTGGATCATATTGTTGTGCTCAACTGCATCTACGAGCTGGTAAGTTTGGTATTTGAAAATTAAAATTTCGTCATTCGTACAATAACATGCCCTGCGACTTTTTCAAGTATCCCAATGTCTGTCGCAGCACCGACTACTTTCAGCTCTCCCGTGATGGTGACCTGCAATTCCGCGATGCGTCCACCTACTGTGCCACATCGGTAATACGCAGCACTTCACATTTTCGCGAGATAGCCTTCGGCTATCAGACGTCCATAATGTCGCAGCAACGCGGTCGCTTCTTTTGTCAGGCAACAGCGCGCGTACAGCGCTGCGACTGTGGCTGGTCGCAGCCGACGAGAATAACCAATGGCAAGGAAGCAGCCATGCATGAGTATCCTTCAATGGTCGCATTGCGTAATGTTCGTTCAAATCAACGCGTTTTCTGTGGCGGCAGCATAGGTATGAGTCGTGCGTGGGCAGTGAACAAAAATCAACATTACGATATTTTAGTGTACCGTAGATGAAATAACTCTACATTTGGTAGCGTATATGTTTGTGTACACGAACGCAAACACATACACTGCACTACGATCCAATAAAATATGAGCACAAACATTATTATTCCACACCGTTTGAGAGAAAAGCATAGATTAATGTTTGTAATATTTGCGTACTGAACATTAGATGCATAAAGTAACTCTTAGTGTAGATTATGCTATCGATTTTTATTACCGAGACATTATCTTCGCTCTCGCTCTTGATTATTTCTATATAATAAAAAAAATTGTTTTATTCTCAAAATTTTAACTCTCAAAAACCGCTACACATTCGACTTTTATGGTGCAGCTTACTAATTAATTATAATATTTGTGTTCAGTTTTAAGCTATCGTAGTGTATTGTTTGGGTTTGTGTTCAAGTAAACAAACTTTAAAGCTACAAAATAACGAGATAAATAAATAGCGAGAGAAAATAAAGCTAAAATTACGAGAACTTACGATAACAGCTCTCTCAAATCCTCTCAAATCTATGCTACAGTACCTTAAACATACGCTATGTAAGCGTTCACTGCTCGTGAGTGTGATCTTAACATTATTGTAGCTAACTTATTTCTCTCCATCAGTGAGTCATCGCATGATCTTGACGGCAGCTCACTGCATGCAAGTCCAACCGGATCCCAGACTTATAATGGCGCACGTAGGTGATCATGACCTAAGCAGCTGTGAGTACAACCAGGTTTTTCTACCAAGCTTTTAGATTCCTGAAATGTTTTATTTGCAGCCTCCGAATCACGTTATGCCATGGAACGCGGCATACAACGCATACTTAAACACCCTGGATACTCTGCAAACACTATGGCCAACGATATTGCACTACTAGTTACACTGAATAATATTGAATGGTCACGCGGTGTAGGACCCATATGTCTGCCATGGCGGCAAAGGTAAGTCATAAAATCAATATTTATGAGAGAGATTATTAAAACTATCTTAAATGTCAAATCAGAATCATAACTTTGTAGAGGCGGTGACATTTTCATTTTCGTGAAGAAAATTAAGTTTAACCGAAGACATTTTAACTTTTCTACAAAAAAACACCATAATTTCTTAAGGAAAACAGTTTTCCTATATGTACTGGTTCCAGTAATAGTCGAGACATAAAACTCAGTCTAAGACTATTGAATTTTTGAACTCGCGCAGCGTTTACTAAGGCTTTCAATCCCGAAGCATTTTGACAAATTCAGGGATGCGGGATATTAAGAATTGCAATCTCGGCAGGGGTTTTTTTGGGGCTTATATTTATTCACATTGTTAAAAAACTATTTAAAAAATGCTAAAATCGTTTATTTTTCTCCATTTTAATATATACATGCCTTTTATATATACATACCTGTATACTACAAAAAAAAAACAATAAAATATTAACAAACTTAATAAGTTATTTCTTAACTTAATAAAAATCTCTCTTCGTTTTTCTTTTTTTTTTTTATGCAACCTGACAATTGCTATCCAGTGCTGAATCTTTTGCCTATGTCAATGTAGACGTTGCCGGTTGGGGCACACTTTCTTTTGCCGGCATGAAATCTAACACTCTGCAGAAGGTCGAACTGCTGACCATGGACAACCGAATCTGTCAACAGCAGTATAACAACACGCCGATACTTGCGTCGCAGCTTTGCACCTACGACTTTCAGGGTCTGGGTCAAGACTCGTGCCAGTACGATTCAGGCGGACCGGTAATCTACAAGCAGCAACGCATGTTTCTAGTGGGTATCATTAGCTATGGACGTAGTTGTGGCGCACGTTATGGTATTGGAATTAATACCAGAACGACAACGCATTTAAACTGGTTAAGCAACAATTTAGCAGGAGCTGCATGCGTGGCGTGATTTCCTCCCCCCTCTTCCCCTTTTGTATTTGCTCATATCTCTAATTCCTAGATATAAATAAATATAGAACTCAAGCTACAAATACGAGTATTTAATCAAACAGTTATTAAAAATTTACTTGAATGCTTAAACGAGTTTTTCTATACTATGCATCCGAACTTAATTATAAAATTTATCATAAATCTTTACACTCTAGCTCTCTCTCTCTCTCTCTCCCACGTAGGCTCTCTTTTGCATTACTTCTGCTCTAACATATTTTATGGCTTCTGAGTGTAGCTCTTTCTTACTCTGGTTGTAGTATTTAGCCAACTATTTTAACCAACAAAGCATCCTTAATTTGCATTTAAGTTAAAAATCTCATCGTCTTTTTGTCATTTTGGCCTGCGTGAAAACTGCATGCTTTGTCTTTGTTATCCTGCTGTTTCCTTGAAAATATTCTTGAGCTTATTCTGCTGCTGCTGCTTGCATGAAAATCTCAAAGTTTTGCAGCGACATCTCATAATTGCACAAAATTTTACTGATATCTGTCTACATATTCAAAATTATCCAACAATTGCTAAGAGTTGTTGCTGCTAAGGATATTCAAGGATATGTAAAGCTATGCTATTAGTGTTGGTATGAGTTGCATCATACTCTGGTTGTTGGCTGAATATTTTAATTGAATTGCCTGCGCCTAAAATTGCATTAAAATTTATTGCATAGTGTTTTTAATTTATTTTGTTAGGCTGGCGATGAGGGAGAGGGGTGAGATGCTAACAGTGCTGTTTGCTGTTGTATGAGCAGTTTTTAATTTGATTAAAGTTTGATTTAAATTTAACACAATGTCCAGCACATAATTGGATTTAAGCAAAAAAAAATTTTGAAAAATTTTTTTAATCCTTGCCATATAATTCCCAACAACTTTTTCGTCATTTTGAAAGTAGTACAATAAAAATTATTATTAAAGAAACCAAAAATAAAGTGGGAAGTTTTTGATGCCGTGTAAAAATATATGTTTTTATGTTTTTTTTTTCAAGAATATTAAGAATAAAATCATTAAAGAATAAAAGTTCTTTAATTTCATCCAACTGTGGATTTTCAGCACAAGTACCTTCAGTATATAATTGGCTCTTAAGGAAAGCTAGTATTTGAGCCGACACAAGAAAAAAAAAAGAAAAAGAAAAATGCAAGATATAAGGAAAAAAGTAATTGTAGAGCTTTGTTGTTGAACTTGAACCAAAACACAATGTGGTGTAAGCCTGGTGTAAGTGCGTTGTAACAATTAAATGATAAGAGTACTTTTTTGTGGTTTGCTCGATTTAATAGAACGCTACAATTATTTTGACTACTGTTTCCTCTAAATTTAGAAATTTCTATTTCTTAATTTAACAGTATTGATCTTACCATTTTTTTACAATAGCTTTCGATAAATATTCGATAAATTTGCGTTAGAAATTGCAAGTGATGGTTTTCCTTAGCCTATTTATATATAAAAGTACCTCGAGCGTCGATTTTGCATATCAGCGGGCTGAACTTTAAGGTGAAAATTTGACTATAAATAAAAAAGAATGTGTAGGTCACGTGCAAAAAAGACCGGGGGAAACGTCTACGTGATCTGGTCATCGATAATTTGAGTCGATAGTACGGAGTTGCAATAAGGCATAATTGTAATTCAATAGAAATGAAAAATGCAATCTGGACAACGTTCTACCTCCAGCAGTTACCAGACGATAACCCTCAACACGATAAGTGCCCAAGCGGTGAGAACTCGTGGTCAAAAAGCTTTGGCAACAACAGGAATGTCTAGTGAACTGTATCTTCCCTGCTGGAATGGAAGATATAGAAGTTAGTTTTATTAAGAAAGGGAAATAAACCTCTAAATGAGCCTAGCACTTATAGACCACCCTGCATGCTGGACTCCCTAGGAAAACTCTTAGAGTGCGTAATTCTAAAACGTTTAGAAGAACAAATAGAGAACGTTGGAGGCCTATCCCATATGCAACATGGTTTTTGCAAAGGAAAAGTACGGTAGATGCCATAAGCGAAGTCTACAAAAAAGCTATGCTAGCCAAAGCAACAGGAGAAGACTCTGTAATAATAACACTGGACGTAAAAAAAGCTTTCAACACAGTGACGTGGAAAGTGGTACTGCAAGCATTTAGGAACAAAGGTGTAGACAGCTCTCTCTACAACCTAGTAGCAGACTACCTCAATAACAGAATCCTTCTGTATGAGACGGATAATGGTATGAAAGAATACCGAACAACAGCTGGAGCTCCTCAGGGTTCTGCATTAGGAAGATTCCTTTGGAATATAATGTACGATGGCCTATTGAATCTGATCCTACAAGAAGACGCAAAACTAGTAGGTAATGCGGATGATATTGCTCTTGTTGTAAACAAGCAAACTGCCGAATTGATCGAGATAGTTGCTAATGAAAGCCTTTGCCGTTGTAACAGATGGCTGCTGAGAAACGGCCTACAACTTGCTGTGCCAAAAACGGAAGCAATTTTAGTGACAAATCGGAGAGTCTATAAAATACCTAGGATACGACAACAAGATAGTGAGATACCCTTCAAACGGAGCTTACGCTACTTGGGTGTACAATTGGACAATAATCTAGGCTTTAAATATCATGTACTGAACATTCGTGACAAAGCCTTGAAAACTGCGACATCATTAGCCAGAATAATGCCAAACTGTAGCGGCCCAAAGCCACAGACAATAAAACTAATAAACAGCGTAGTACACTCCCAACTTCTTTATGCTGCCCCAACCTATGTCAGGGCACTGAATCTGAAGTACAACATTAGGGAATTACAGAAACCACGCAGAGTCAGTGCTCTTCGTATCACATCAGCGTACCGTACAGTATCTACAAGTACCAATCTACCAATAGACCTACTAATATTGGAAAGAGAGGAAATATATACCCAAACTAATCGTATAAGCTGCGCCAACACTAATTCACTAGAGCGATCGGAAAAAATTACAGGGATAAAAAATAAGTCCAGGGTCAATATAATAGCCAAATGGCACGAACGTTGGAACCAAGACGAGAATGGGAGATGAACCTACAGCCTTATCCCAAATATAAAAGCCTGGATGGATAGGAAACATGGAAACCTGGGCTATTTCTTAACTCAGGCGATGACAAATCATGGTAGTTTTAATAAATACCTGCACAGATTTAAAATTAAAGTAACTACTTGATGTGACTCATGCGGAGCACAAGGAGAAGATTCAAAACATGTAAAAAGTGGTTAGAAGAGAGGCAAGCTCTAAATGATATGCTTGGTTTAACCCTAACTCACGAGAATATGGTAAATGTAATGTAGAATTTATATTATAAAATGTGATTTTGATTGGACTACGAAGATGATGGGGAGGAAGGTAGGAGGGGTGAAGGGGATGACAGTAAGATCATACAATCCATTTTTACAAATTATGTTATTGACAGATAAGAGCTTATTTAGTAACTAACCTTATCTTATTTGCAATCTTATTTACATACTAACTAAAAATAATATTTATAATATTTCAGTATTCCTGTATAATTTGAGTATAATTGCATAATTTGCCAAATATTAGACATATTCATATAAAAAGCATTAAAATAGCATTTTATAATTTCTTTTTTTGCTATAATATAAACTCAAAGTGCTGAAATACCTAAAGTAGGGTGCACAATTTTGAAACATTTAAGCAATTAAACATGTTTCTTATTACAAATGAAATTTCTTTCTCACTGACATTCAGCACAAAAAAAAAAAACAAAAAAAAACACTCTTAAAAAGCTTAATGTTATTTAAGCCTGATGACGTCATCAGCATAAATTACAACAAAGCAAGCAGCTACAGTAGCAGTAACAATAAGCATGCAATAATTAACAACAACAAAGCAAAGGCTTGCCATATATAAACCACTTAATAATAAAACAATTTAAGCAACAGCAACAACAAGAATGAGTCACTTAACAGAATCAGTTAAGCAACAAGAAAAACAACAACAATAGCTGCATAATTTAAAATGAAAATATTTCAAATTAACTCAAAGCATAAACGAGCAAGCCAAAAACGAAACACTTGAGCATTTATTTTTTTTTTTTTTGCTATTTTTTGTTACAAGTTAGTTAATTGCAGACAAATTAGCGCAAAGTTAGACGGACGGAAAGACAGACAGCTGGACAAATATAGGGACTGTTGCTAAAGGACGCAGTGGCAGGCTAGCCGACATAGAAAGAAATTTTAACTGCAGCGGCGAATCTCTTGACGAATATTGCTGCTTGTTGTCGTAGAGCTGCCGCTACTGATTCGCTTTCCATATCCTGCTGCAGCACTTGAATTAACCCTTTCTTTCATCTAATTGTTTTGTAGTGTACGGTATATATTTTTATTTTTATAAACCACTTTTATATAAGCTTTCGGCTGCATTTTTTTGTGTTGTTGTTGTTGTGATGCTTTTTGTTCTGCATAAAAACTGATTTTATTATTTCTACTTGTTTTTTTCTGCGTTTTAAAAGCTTTGCTCGGCATACAACTACGATGCTAAAACAACAACAACAACAGTAACAATAAAGAATATCGACAGCAAAAATAATGCATGCAGACAAGAGTAGCAGCAACAACAACAACAACTATAGCAACAACCAGCATGAAGTGGCATTTTCCATGACACAATAACAAATGAAGTCATTCACATTTTAAGGCTGAGTGGTTGTCTATTGGGTGGCGACGACAGGCTGTAGGGTACCAAAGCCTAGACTTTGGTCACATCTCAACCAAGAATAACAATAAAAATTAAGGTAAAAAAAATCAGAATAACTTAAGTGCACTTAGCTGCATTTTCATAATAATAACAACATTAAAAACACAGAAAGAAGCATCCTTTTTTTATAGTACAATCCTTTTTTTACAATTTTTCTGCTACATTCTAGCATATTCTTAAGAAGAAAAAAATAGGAACGAAATCTAAAAAAATTTCACAAACTTCCGTATTACGTGTAGATAGCAAGCAATCGGAAAGTGCAAAGTCTAAAATACAACAACAATAGAGAGGAGGGCAAAAAAGAAAAAGAAAAAAACACAAACCTACTCGAATTAATAATAAAACATTGTTCAGATCCTTGCAGTTGAATTACTTATAAAGCAGAAAGCAAAAAAAAAATTATATGGGACGCGGCAAGTGGCAAGCATGTCAAGAGTTGCTTCAAAGGGTTAATAAAGCGGCACAATAACGGGCGACAAAGAGTCGTATTACAATGATTTTTGAAAAAAGGAAATTGTATTTTTTACCTTTGATTAAAGTGTCATTATAAACGTCTTAGATGTTCAGAAGAAACGTTAGAATGTAGCTCTAAATAAAGGAATTGTCTTAAAACTAAAGTGAGAAGCCAAAATTATTTAAAAACTTACCGTTGTCTAATGTAGACCATTCGTAAATGGGGCAACAATATTTTCTGATATTTGATCTTTGTGACAAATGGCTTAAATTAACTCATAAAAAAATTTTATTACAAATTTCCAGATAGTTTTCTTTTTATCATACTATACTTTACTATTGTTTTGCAAAATCTGAATGAAAGATAATTTGGTAAGGGCCAATAGGTCCATTGCGAGTCCCCTTCGAAGCTTCTTACGCCTCGTACTCCTGTGATTTGCTTAAGCGAAATCTCAAATACAACACTTTTTTCGACATCGTTTTTCTTTAAAATTGAATTGAAATTTGTTTCTTTGTTGCTTACGTTTATTACAATAAAATGATATATCAAATATTAAAAATATTTCTTGGCTTGACGTGGGAATCGAATTCGTACCCCACTGTTTAAGAGTTCTATACACAATCCACCAACCCACAAAGCTTTGTTTGACAGAGCTGTTGATTCAATGTTAAATACAACAGAAGCTATGCTGCAGCAGATCGTCACATTCTATTAATAGATAGAAGATTGTGTATTAGCTTTCTTACAAAAACTAACAAAAATGTTGCTTCTACTTGCTACAAGATGTCCTTAGCATTGCTGTGTTTTTGTTTTTTATTGATGTGAATGCGCGAAGGAAAACACCGATGCTGATGACATCTTGTAGCAAGTAGAAGCAAAATGTTTGCTAGTTTTTTTAAAATAGCCAATACCCAAACCTCTATCTATTAAGGGGGAGATACCTTTATAGTTTCGGAAAAATGTAAAACAATTTTTCCTATTTCGAATGTATAACATGTTAAAAATATACTGTCAAAAGGAAAAAGCGAAATATTAAATATTAACGGAGTTATGGTCCAAGTCCGTAACTTGACAGATTCAGATCTTGAAGATCTTACTCCATTACTTGGCGTTGAAATGAAAGAGCAACCAATTTACACTGAATTCTCTAAGGTTAATTTACTGGAAAGATGCTGGAAGGTTCCAGCGCGACAGTTTGGCGATGTTCGAAGCACCTCAATTCCGGTCGGAAAATTGTCGAAGTTTCAGTTTCAATTGCTGCTGGAATGTTTAATAAAGGCTTTTCCTCCATTCTGAAGCTTATGAATAAGCTGGGTATAATTATTGGTACCTATTGCAAAGCTTCGCCAAAAACACCGATGAGACACGAGTAGCGAAGCAGAACCGAAAGAGTCTCTCTGAGATAAAAGCAGTTCGTACAGTTAAAAAACAGCAGCAGCTCCAAGATAACCAACTTTTCGAGGAGGTCGAAGTGCTATTGTATGGACCCGGAACCTCAGATTGACCCGTAAGTCTTACTTACTTACTTATTTTTTTTATTTATTCATTAAAGTCTTTGGATAACACATCCTTACAGACTACTTAAAATTAAATTAACTTAAATACTAATATAAAAATAAGTTTAAAAAATGTACAGTATGAATTCACTAATAAATGAAGACTAAGATATAAAGAAAAACCATAAAGATAATAAAAATTAAATACGAAAAATAGAGTTAAGTTTGTTCTTCAAAGATAATTTTGAGACAGAGAGATCTAAATTATTATCAATAGATAATTCATTAAACAAAGTTAAAGCACGAATAATAGGCTCATTAAGAGCATATAGAGTTCTATGAATTTCGGAATGGAATAGCGAATAATTACGTAACGTTCTAGCCGGAATATTAAAATTTAAAAATTGCAATAGCTGTTCACAGTCGATATACCCCGAAAAAAGACCATGAATAAATGTCAATGACTGAATTTTCCTTCTAGTTTTCAGTGTTTTCAATCCCAATAGCAATAAACGAGCATCATATGATGGCAGAGGTTCTGTAAAATTTATAGAACGTAGCGCAAATCTAGAGAATGATTTCTGGATTTTCTCTAAGCGAGTAGAATGAATTATGTAGAAAGGACTCCATATGAAGGAAGCATACTCTAACCTTGATCTTACAAATGAGTTATAGAGACTAATAAGGGTATGAGGGTTAGAAAATTCTGAGCAGTTTCTACGCACAAAAGCAAGTAAAGAATATGATTTTGGAACAACATAATTTATGTGATTAACAAAAGTGAACTTAGAATCAAAAATTATTCCTAAGTCCTTCATGGTATTGACTTTCACTAGGGGAGTACCATCGATGGAATACGAAAAATTTAAAAGATTATTACACTTAGAGTACATCATTGAAAAGCACTTATTCAAATTTAATGGTAAAAAATTTAACAAGCTCCAAGAAAGTAGGTTACTAAGATCTCTCTGTAACAGAGCAGCATCATTTAAGTCAGTAATATAACTGAATAGCTTTAAGTCATCAGCGTATAGTAGAAATTTTACCGAATGAAAACATTTACTAACATCATTTATAAACAATGAAAAGAGCAAAGGTCCAAGTATACTGCCTTGAGGCACTCCAGATGACGCTATAAATTTATAGGATTTAACTCCCTCTATCTCTACAAAAGACACTCTGTTATGAAGGTAAGACTGAATCCAATCCAAAAAATTTGAATAGAAACCCATTTTAGCAAGTTTGGCTAGTAAAACACTATGTGAAACCTTATCAAATGCCTTGGAAAAATCAGTATAAACAACGTCAACTTGATATCCAAGTTGAAATGATGAAATGCAGTATTTAGAGAAAACAGCTAAATTAGTGACAGTTGATCGCCCAGCAAAAAAACCATGCTGTTCAGGGCAAATATGTCGCTTGGTTAAGAAGAATAATCGATTCTTAATTACACTTTCGAAGAGTTTTGAAACATTTGACAATTTCGAAATAGGTCTAAAATTTGACACATCATTCTTACTGCCTGCTTTGAAAACTGGAGTTATGGAGGCCATTTTCCAACAATCAATAAAAGTCCCAGTCCTTAAAGATTTATTAAAAATTGTACATAATGGCTTAGAGAGCGAGAAAGCACACTTATTGAGCAAAATAGATGAAATACCATCATTATCAGCTTTGACAGAAATTTTCAAATTAGACATCGCATTGAAAATTTCATCATCCGTCAAAACAAGGGAACCTAGGTTTAAAAAAGAGTCAACATTATCTAAAATTGACACATTAAACCTGTGATTATCAGTTACGTAGTTGGACTTAAAATAGTCGGCAAATAAATTCACTGAATCTTCAAGTGCAAAAGCTTGTGACCCATTGTAGTAAGTCGATGTGGGAATGCAAGAACCATCACGCTTGGATTGAACCAAATGCCAAAATGACTTAGGATTACTTTTTATGTTAATCTCACAACGTAAGATGTATTGTTTGTAAAGAAATTTATTCAAAAAATTGAATTCTCTCGCGTAATGAATGTACAAAGCATGATACCGATTATCATTAGTTAATTTAAATAATTTTATATTTTTATTGCGCAAATTTTTCAGCTTCTTTAACCCTTTTGTGTACCAAGGTAATCTATACACTTTAGGTGGAAAATGTGGGATATGCTCATTGCAAACAGCAGACAAATTGGAAGTAAACAAATCAAAACAATCAGCAACATTTTGATTTATAAACAAATTATTCCAGTTAGCGTTGACAAATATATTATTTAAGAATTCAAAGTTGCATAATTTAAAATGAAAGTAATTATTTTGGTGGTACCTACAACCGTAAGTCGGTTTCCGCCTGTCGTAAGAAATTGCGTCAGTCATTTCTGATTGGAAGCTCCAAATTTCGTCAGGTTGTCCTCCACTTGGTCCCTCCAACGGAGATGCGGTCGTCCTCTTCTGCGTTGACCACCGCTGGGTACCGAATCGAGTATTTTCTTCGCTGGAGCGACGTCTTCCATCCGCTCAACATGACCTAGCCAGCGAAGCCAATCGATTTTTATGCTCTATACTATATCGATGTCGGCGTATTGCTCATACAGCTCATCGTTTCATTGTATTTGGTACTCGCCATTGACGCAGATTGGTCCGTATATTTTACAAAGGGTCTTCTCTCGAACGCTCCCAAAGTCTTTTCATCAGAGCTGCTCAACGTCCAGGTTTGTGCTGCATATAACAGGACGGGCATGATTAGTAGAGCGTGACTTTTGTTAATTTTGTATTTTTGGATTTTGGGCTTAGGTGAATCAAATATTTTTTTTTTTTGGCAAGGTATCGAAGTATGTGCTTTCAAAGCAATGTATTAAACAATAAATTGCTTAGGTGAATAAGCATAAGTCTGCAATTCCCAAACAATTATCTTTACCCAAGCCGACTTAGGTGATTTACCTATGCTTTTGTTTTTGGTGTATGCGAAATTATATCTTCATTGTATTTTTCTTCAATAAATTAGGTTAAGGTAGGTGAGAGGGATTCGCAACATTCTGCTGCAAGTACGGGGGCTTATTAGTCTATTTACACTCTTGGTTAAACCAGCAGGTGCTTCGTATGGATTTCAATAAGTTCATCAATGGGAGATACACAAGATTTTGCAGATCTCTGTAAAATCTGCTACCCGTATGGTGAAGTCGAATTCGTATAATAGATATTTGTTGGATTTCACCTTCTCGACATCTTCACAGCTCTTGCAGTGGTTTGGGTGTAGCATCCATAGCCTCGAGGCCATTGTGCCGATAGCACAGTATCCCGTAAGGACCCATACAGGGAGGCGAGTTTAATTTTTACTCATTGATGATAGAGTTTTAGTTATTTTTTCACAGAGTCTGGGCCAGCGAAAGTCATCCATAATAGACCAAGAGGTGTGTATTTTATTCCTAGCATTATCATATATATAATGCTGGATGGACAACATATATACTTGGTTGTCCACGAAGATCGTTAACATAGATACATAGATGGATGTCCCATGCTTGGATTGCCAGAGCGGATTTCTTGATGGCGAAGATTTTTGCATGAAAGGCATTACAGTATCTGGGAGTCTGTATAAGAAAGATGTTTGTGGTGAATCAGTTGACTGTAGCTCCCATACATTTCTCTATTTTTAATTCGTCAGTGAAGATGTGGATGTTGGAAAGGAAAAGTGATAGCGAGATACACAAGACTATACTGTATGAACGCGTGTCCATCATTGAGTAAAGTTAAAAGTTCGTCAACAACAAGGCAGGATCATATTACCCGTGTTTTGGCTACTAGTAGTTATAACTATAGTAGTTATATACTGGTTATATAGTAGTCGACCTGGCAAGTCCACCATAGACCAGTTTTTCACACTACGACAAGTCCTGGAGAAAACCCACGAAAATCAAAGACACACACCATCTCTTTGTCGATTTTAAAGCTGCGTTCGATAGCCCGAGAAGGGATTGCCTATACGCAACTATGTCTGATTTCGGTATACCTGCAAAGTTGATTAGACTTTGCAGAATGACGTTGAGCAACACACGCAGCTCCGTCAAGGTAGGAAACCTTCAATACCGAAAGAAGTTTCAGGCAAGGCGGTCCACTGTCTTGCGATCTCTTCAACATCATCATGGATGGAATCGTACGAAAGGCCGGTGTGCATCGTAATGGTACCATTTTCTATAAAGGTGTCCAGCTCCAACAGAGATGTTACTGCTGCTTTCGCCGCTATCAAAAAGGAAACAGCCAAAGTGGGTTTGACGATAAATGAGGATACAACAAAGTATATGCTGTCTACAAACTAGGGAGCGCGGCGTTTAGACTCCCACGTTTCATCCGGCAGCTATAACTTTGAAGAAGTCAAGGAGTTCGTATACCTTGGCACCGCCATTAAAACGAAATCAGCCTGGAGATAAAGCGAAGAACAATAATTGCTAATAGGTGCTACTACGGGCTCAGTAAGCACCTAAGTTCCAGAACCCTCTCTCGATTGACAAAACTAACACTCTACAAGACGCTCGTTCTACCTGTGCTGCTTTATGGGGCTGAGGCATGGGTAGTTTCGCAAACTGACGCAGCCGCTCTGGGGGTGTTCGAGAGAAAAGTTCTTCGCAAAATCTTCGGTCCTGTTCGAGTCGGCGATGACTATCGCATCTGAATGAGCCACGAGCTGTATGAGCTCTACGAAGACTGGCTGGGTCATGTCCATCGTATAGACGACGAAGCTCCAGTGAAAAGGGGGCTCGAAGCGAGGGTCGCTGGTCAACGACGACGAGGGAGGCCATGCCTCCGATGGATGGACCAGGCTGAGGAAGCCCTAACCGCAATTGGTGTAACCGATTGGAGAAGGCGCGCGCAAAGCAGAGGCGCCTGGCTAGAGCTGATGAGGTCAGCCGAAACCCGGACACGGGTTGTTACGACCACCTAAGTAAGTAAGTAAGTTATATACTAGGACCCAAGGCACAAGGCAGGATCATATTACCCGTGCTTTGGCTACTAGTTGTTATAACTATAGAAGTTATATACTAGGACCCAAGGCACGGGCAATATGACCCTGCCTTGTAGTGATACTCTATACATGTTTCTCTATAAAAAAAAAATATGCAGGAATTTATAATTTCAGTTCCCAGAACCCAAAATGGCGGCCCAATCATTCCAAATATTCCAACCCAAAATATTCAATATGGAAGTGTAAATTCAAATTTTATTTCCTAGAGAACAAATATTGTGCATAATAAAGTTTTAAAGAAATACATACGTTTCTTAATACGGCTCACTATGGTTTAAAAAAAAAAAAAAAAAGAAACATTTTTAAAATATCAAATATCTCAGTGCAATATACAAAGGTGCCTGCAAATGTCGACAAAGCAGTGCAATTAGAGAGTCGCCTGGCCCTAGCACAAACACACACACACTCTGACAAACACACACTAGCACAACACATACTCATCATGCATCTGCAATTTCAAAACTAAACCTGAAACTAGAAAACGAATGAACATGAAAAAAGTATAAAGTATAAAGCATACACATAGGCGCAGTTGAAAAAACAACAAGGAAATAAAAATCAAACCGCTCATTCTTTTTGCAAATTTTAATTAGAAATTGCAGTGCGCGCACTTAGGCGTAGATGCAAAATACAAGGGGGGGCAGAAGTAAATAGTGCTGCTCATGATGACGACGAAGATGATGATGATGATGATGATAATGACCGTCATCATGTTGCTGATCATAAAAAGACATACATTGCATGCGCCATGAACACAACTACTCGTAGAACCGATAAAATAACAACAGCGGACAAGGGACGGGAATTTGCCTACACTTAGGGTGTCGAATGGGTAATGAAAGTAGAAAATCTACAAGTAACGCTGGAAGGTGGAGGAATGAATTTTCGATTTGAGTGCGCAGTTTTACTAATTTTTTTGCTGTTTTATTTTTATACTTTTTGCTGTTTCTAATAAAAAATATCCCTTCAGTTTCTAATAGAAAATACAAAAGAAAAAGATAAAAAAAATGTAAGCAAGGCGAAGAGCACAAAAGCAGAGAGAGAGGCGAGAGGTAGCGCAAGTATTTTGCAAGCCTATCTAATGCATCTTTTATAGCGCGTTTAAGCTAAGGTTTATGCAGCAAAAAAAAAAAACAAAAACAGTGGCACTCATTGGTGGGGCTTGTGCAGAGGCTATTGCCTACTTTTGGGCGGTTGTTTAAAGAAAGCTGTTTTACAAGGGGCGCATTCATGCACTCTCTGTCCCTCTCTCGCTCATGCACACACTTGCTCAATTCGCGCTTGCAATTTAAATTTTCGTTGCCTAAAAGTATGCTTGCTTTGCGCGCGTATGTTTAATTATTTATTGAATGACAAATAAAAAAGCCAATAAAGAGAGAAAAAAAAACTGTAAGCTACATGAAAGCACACGTCAATTGAAAACTCTTAAATCATGTCATCATCATTGAGCATGAACTACCCAACCACCTCTAGCTATAGGTGTCGTATGCTTAATTGGAAAAGAAATAGCAGCCGCCTGTATGCATGCCTCAACAAACACGTTGAATACTTTTAGGTGTTAATTAGTTGAAATTCCATTTAATTGCATCTATAAGAAGGTGTGACAAAATGTAACGAGCTGTGAAGTGGTGGGTGGATGTGCTTCATGAACGGCAGGTGAAGGGTTGGCACGAATGATTGATTTAATTGAAATTGAAGTGGAAAAATTTTACATCTCTCTAAGGATGTTCAATGCTAATTGAAAAAGGTGCTAAGCGGAAATAGCTAGTGATGATTTTATGAAAAGCAACAACCAATTGAAAAATCAATTAAATAAATATTGTAGCGCCTAAAAGATGCAAAATGATACTTATATGAAAGCAAAAAAAAAATAAGCAGAAACTCCTCCAAAATTATCAATATTTTTAAAATATAAACAATAAATTTCGATCTAACATCAAAAACATGATGGTAATTTAGCTCAACCCTAAAAGTATGCCGTAATTTTTGCTAACATTAGCATACTTGAGCCTTCAAGAATATTGAGGCTGTAATGAACAATACCAAAAGAATGTTATAATAAGTGCCTAATACAAAAGCGCCAAATTGTTAGCGCCTATAATTGTGCAACACAATTTTTATTATTTTTTTTAATTTTTCTTTCCTATTCAAAAACACTGAATAGGCAATTTGCAGCGTGCAGTTTTCGCTTTCGTGCGCCTAAATGTAGGATGCAAAAGTAAACGTTATACCCTAGCTATTCATTAGTCAAAAAGCTAAACCAATTTACTTTAAGCAAAGCAAAAAGAAAAAATAAAAAGCAAATAAAATGGTGAAAATTGAAAATCGCACAAAAAATAAAAAAAGAACAGGTCAAAATTCCGGCTACATAAAACCACAACTTGCACACAATTTTGAACAAACAGCATAAAGCAAGTATATTGCACTAAAAGAAAAAAATTAACAATATACATGTTAAAAATAAAAAAAATAGCAAAATTTAAAACGATCGAACTCATTGGAGATCAAAATGGCACACAAGTGGTATAGTGTAGCTTTTGAACAGGACACATCTAGGTTTTAAAGTTATTCTTAATAAAATTACAAGTTTTTTTCGAAAGGTTGCTGGTTCACTTATAAAACACACTATTTATGCTTCATTTTACTTATTTTGATCTAGAAAAATTAGCTCAAAATAATAATTTGACTGTCAAAAATGTTTTTGCTAAAACTCTGAATTTTAATCAGTTCAATTTCAAGTATATACAAGATATAAATTCAAATTTCTTTTTATTTATACTACTACTTTTATCACACAAAATGACAAAAAATTCTAAAAGCGTCTTTTGATAGAGTTATGAAAGTTTGTCAAAATGGTGCCAATATAACAGCAATGCTTGGTGTCAAAAATGAGTCAGATCAATCAACTAATAAGTTCAATATACCCATAGCAGATTTAGTGCTAGCAACATGAAAATGGAAAAATTTTGAAAATTTCTAAAAAAATACTCTAGAATTTGAAAAATAATTAGGGTGATTAGAGACATTGGATGAAAATTTTTCCAAATAATCTTATTATTATAAATTTGAATGCTATGTTAGTGAAAAAATGTTGTAAATACTTATAAAAATTGTTGATATAAAATCATTTTAATATTGCTAGAGAAAGCTTTCTCATACGATTTCAGTATAATAGCAATTTTTTATGCCAAAAATGAACCAGATTATTAAGCTAATAAGATTTTGAAGAGCAACATGATAAACAGAAATAGGATTTGATTGCCCTTAAAAACATCCAACCTAAAAAATAACACCTATTTGTATTGAAGTGATTAAGAAACTATGGTCTCAATAGGTTAAAAAATCTTACCATATAATCAAATTATTATAAGTCTGAAATCTTTGTTAGTGCAAAATTTTTTAGAATTCTCATAAAAAAATTGTTTGCAAAAAATATAAGAAACGTAACAAGCAAGAGCAATGAAAGTTTGCGCAAATGATATCAGTATAATAGGAATTATTGATACCAAAAATTAACCAGATTGTTCAACTAATAAGATCAATATGGTCATAGCAGATTTTGAACAGCACCATAAGAACAATGTAACATTATCTTAAATGCGTTTATGTTTGATTATATGTCACCATAGTTTCAAATTAAAACTAAATAAATATCCGATTTTGATGTAAGATTTGAAAAATTCATATATAAAATCTTAGATCAAGATCCAGTTTTTATAGTAATTATATGATTCTTTTTATCTTTATAATTTGAAGAACTTTTAACAGTAAAAAGTAACAGCCTTAATAAGTAAATATATAAAATCATTAAATTAAAGTTAACTCTTTCGTTTTTTTAACTAAAATTCGTAGAAAATAAAAAAAAAATAAATAAATAAATAAATTTTATATGTCAATCAAAGTGGAAATATTTACTTTTATGACTACAATACTTATTTAATCCTTGAACAAAAAAAAAAAAAATAAAATTTGTAATTCTTATAAACTTTAGAACTTTTGGTGTAAACTTTTGCTATAATACACCATATATTTTATAGTTTTTGTAATATTCTTATTTATACAAATTTGTATAACAATTTATCAGCAGCAATGCAAAGCAGCTTAAATATCACTTATTATATAAGCCATATAAATAAAAAAAGAACAAAAAATAAAAGTCACACAATTTTTTTCTATCATTTACTTCACACAATACGTCACTTCCGGTGTCTTGCTCTTTATCCATCTTATGAATACGGATACTTTTGTATTTACCGACGGCTGATTGCTAGCGCAGGCAAATCCATAACTAACAATACCGACAGCATATAGTCGCGTATCACGCATATATAAAGCACCACCAGAATCATATTGGCAGGTATCCCTGCCAGGCGTATAGGTACAGAAAGTACCGGAAGGCACTGAATACATCGAACGTTTACACTGATCCAAATCAATAACGTCGAGGGTTGTCTTCAACAGTCGCATCGATTGAGCACCACCAAATGTTGTAGTACCCCAGCCAGCAGTATCCAAACGTTGACCAGCCGTGGGTGGCTTAAGCAAGCCATTTGCGCTAACAACCAAACGAAATGGTAGACATGCAGGACCAACACTGCGATTCCATTCGATATCGATGCGTGTACGCAGCAGTGCAATATCATTGCGCAGCGAGTTAGAGGTGGTGACAAATTTCTCGTGCACTATGATGGACTCAACATCGTACTGACGCGTATACAGCGATTCAAAGACTACAAACAAGATATGTATGTAAGATATGTATGTTGTAATTAAGAAATATGGTAAAAAGATGTGGTTGTTAGAAAAAAAAAAATTTTTACCTGTAGCAAGATCGTGTTCACCAACGACAACTCGTATATGTTGTGCATTTTTTGCTTCAGGGATGTGAAAGCAATGCGCAGCGGAGATAAGATAACGATGATGAACTATAAAAAATTATGTGTTTTTTGTAGAAATATTTACAAAAACAAAAATATATTAAAACAAAGTCAAAAAAGCAGTTTAAGTTTTTAGACATTGAAGAAATATTTTAAAAGGGAAATGAAAATATTAATTTTAAGGAGCTATTTAACGACATTTTTAAAGAACACACAAGCTTATTTCAAATTATAACAATATTTTGAATATGTTTTTACCTATCTTCCTATTTTCAACAAAATTGTATTCTTTTGGAACCCGAAATGCATGATGACCAAAGATGTATTTAAAAAATTAGGTGGGATTCAATCAGCAAAGTTTTGGCAACCTTCCAATTAAATTTTCTCCACATTTTATTGTAAAATCACTATATAACAATAATCATTACTGAATAAGTGTACGTTTTGTATGCAATTCATAGCCATTTATTGCTCATAATTCTATACTTCATACTCATTCCTATACTTAGCGTGAAGCAATATTTTCCGGCTATGGACGTTCGTGTTAGATTCGAACATTAAAAGCTGATCTTGTCCTCTATTTATTTTATAAAAATATTTTCAAAGAATTCTTTAAACTTTACAATGTATTTTTAAGGTATAACTCATTCAACTCATCTATCAAAAGTATCTACATTCTGGAGGGTTGTTAAGGTGAGACATGACATTCGCGGCAGAGAAAACAAACCTTTTTTTAAAAATTCATAACTCAGTCAAAACCAAACATTTTTCCAACACTTTTTTTTTATTTTTGTAGAGAACTAAACAAATTACAAGAAAAAAAATTCAAAAAAAATATATTTTTCACTCCAACATGGTTTTATAGAGCTCCAAACTGGCAGCAGAGAAAAAAACGGGGCCTCGTGGTTGCAGCGTTGGGAGTTGCAAAAATTGTCCGATCTGGAAAAAAATGACTTTTTTAAATCTTAACAAAATTGGTTATCGTATGACACGAGCTTTTTTTCAATTTTTGGTGATGTTTCCAAATTTGAAAGTGTGTTTTTTAAAAAAAAAATATTGACTAAAAAAATTCATAAAAAATCGAAAAAAGCTCGTGTCATACGATAGCGAATCAAGTTTAAAAAAACACAAAAAAAAAATTTATTCAAAAAATGAACCCGCTAGTGCCGCAACCAGTACGAAAAACATGGTTTCAAGATAAACGCGTTCAAAGTTTGTGAACAAAGAAAAAAAAGGTTTCCTTCAATCTGCCATGCCTGCTTCGTACTGTATGCCTTCGTTATCTTGTATTGTGCTGTTTCTTATAGTTTTTTGCAATCGTTTAGCAATTCGGGCTTCACCCTTCAAGTAGGTACGAAATAACAACCACCAAAAGTCAGGTAGCAATTAAAACAAGTATATACCAGCTGCCATAGGTAGCGCAAAAATTAAAAATGCGCTCTCACTAATACGGCTGTAGCTTTTGAACCCGTAGGAATTTTTTTTTTTTTCATAGAATCTTAAGAATATTTACTAAAATACAAAATTATTAAATTTCAAAAAACTGCCAATGTCATGTAACCCCTTAAATGTTTTTTGCACTTATTCAGAAAAGCTAAAGATTGAATGTAATCTTAATGAAAATAACCAAGAAGTATCCAATCACAGAGTCTAGATGACGATGGCTTAATACCCAGGCGCGAGAGCACTCGGAACCCGAAAATCGGGTCGGGTAGCTCGAAAGCCGGGTTTTTAGTCATCACCCGGGTAGCTTGATAGTCAATGCCTAAATTATTATGAGCCTTTGAGCTACCCAGATGGGTTCGAGTGCTGCCGCAATGTATGTCCATGCAATGTATGTACATCTCAAATTGTCCTCGCACTCAAAATACCCATTCAACTCAAATATGGTTTAAATTCTTGCTAAAAAGCTATTATTTTGAGTTTTCAGTACGAGACAAACTCAGTTAATTACTGCTATATTGAAAAATCTTCTCCAGATAATATTAAGGCTTACTTCCCCTACAAATGATGCATGAAGATACTCCTTAACTGCCCTTAAAATTTAAACGATCCTTTAAAATCCTTCTAAAAATGTTATTCCCTTAACCTAAATATTCTTCCTCCTCCTCTACTGTTTTTTTAATGCTTGAAAAATTTCAATGTCAAAAATCTAACCTAATTTAAAACATTATTTCTACTCACTGATTGTTGCACCGCAAAAAATTTTATTGTACTTCGTCGAAATCACGCCAGCCATCGAGGGGAATTCATTGATACCGGCCTCGTCAGATTGGCCAGCCACTTTGGGTACCGCACTCCAACCACACTCACATGGTGGTTCCACCGCCTCGACCAGACATGAAAAGGAACCGCCACCAGCGGCATATTTGTTGGCCAAATGGCTAGCAATGCTTGGTGCATTTATAACAAGGGGAGCAGGATTTGCAAAAACAACTCCACCACTTGTTCCATAATTTCCATCAACTATACGTGTATCTCGATACGGTATTTTATGATATGGTCTTCCACGATACGGTGATATAGTAAAGCTGCGGTATAGTGGTTCTTTTAAGAAATTGTTGCGCCAACCCAAAGAGGCAAGTAAGAAACTTTGAAATGAAGTTGGTCTGGCTGTTGCTGAGTTTGATTCAGCTACTATTGTTGGTATTGCTTGTTCTATAGCTGTATAAGGTAGAGATGTTGTTGTTGCTATTGTTGTTTCAATTACTACTGATGGAACTGTCGTTGATGTTGTAGCTAGTATTGTGGTTTTTGTGTTTAAAGTTGATGCTATTGCTGTGTTTGATGTTGTAGTATTTGCTGTGAGCTCTATTGGAGCTGTTTTTGGTGGAGTCATTGTTGTGCTTGTTGTTGTAGCAATAGATGCACTTGCTGTTGATAATGTTGCTGGTGTTGTTGTGCCTAATTTTGTTGTATTCATTAATGTTGATGCCGCCGTGGCTTGAGTTGTGGTAGTCTCAGTGCTGCTAGCGAGATGCCCAACATATATTGTCTCCTGCTCAACATCTTCTGAATGTTCAGCATTGATTGCTGATTCTATAACTGCATTCACAAAGGCATCTGGCTTTGCCACCGACACCATCATCGACGTCAACACCGTCGTTGTTGTCATATTCGTCATCAGCATCGTCGCAGTAGTCGTCTCATTCTGTTGGAATGAGTTACTACTATCGATGCTGCTTCTGCTATAGCTTGGTGTCGAAATGTATGAAATAATCGCACGGTTGAGAAAACTTTTTCTTTCCACATTGTTTGACCCACAGAAAAACTCGGAACCGGATAAAAGTTCACTTCCTTCACGGTTGAAGTAGAAAATCTCGTCAATGCAACGTGTTGATGTGGATTGCTATGAGAACGAATAGAAAAACAAAGTAAAGTGAATGGAAGAAAAAAAAAGAAAAACATATTGCGAAGGGTTGATAAACGTTGAAAAAAAGAAGGAGTAAAAAACAAAAAATATGCCAAAGTAAAGCTTAAAACAAACACATCGTGTTGGGTGAAAGTATTTTCATAAAATAACTGAAAAAATTGTTTTTTAAAAGACGCCAAACAGAGAAGTAACAGGTGGAGAAGAGAGCGTGGTGAAAAAAGAGTGAGAGGGTGAGAGAGACAACAGTGTAAAGAACTAAATCCCAAACAAACGGAACTTCAAATGAGCAATTTTACAGATTAGGTTGATTTTTTTTTACACTTTAGTAACCAGCTGAACAAGTTTTTACTTTCACACCCAAACTAAAATATTTATATAAAAACTAACCGAGGGAAGCATGTCAGAAACAGCATTTTCTTAAATGCAAGATAACTGTGAGACCTTGAAAACTCAATTAAATTTATTCAAATACTGATGATACATTACTCACATAGTAAGCAAGAACTAGAGTGGGTGCCCGCAAATACAATAGTTTATCTGACAATATTGAATTTTATATAAATTACTAAGTCGCATCAGTAGTAAGGCTTACGCCAAGCTATTAGCTTCATTTACGTTAAAGCGTTAACATTCAAATTTTTAAATATTGAATCCTAGGATCAATTTTGACCTTGTGTCTATTGCAGATACGCTTCTCATCGTAATATACAAGTTGTACGGCACTGGAGAATATATCGTGAGTCTCATCCGGTCAGTGTGAATTTTTGAAAGTAATATTTTTTTGCAGAAGAACAAAATGCAAAATTTAAACTATTTTTCTCGGATTATTTAAGGATTGGTACAAAAGTGATTTCTGGGGATTACGATATAGAAAACCGTATCCACAAATTCCTATTACCAATACAAATGTTCCTGTTAATCAGATATACAGTTTTAAAGTTTTTTGCAGTTTTTCAAGGGATTTGTACGCTCGGTGAATTTTGCGAATTACAACACACCTATGGAAATAAAAAATTTGTAAAATTTAAAAAAAAAATTAAAATTATTGAATAAGTTCAAATTGGGCTCCGTCACGACCTAATTTTCAAAGCGAAGAACTGTTGAGTGAATAAAATTTTAAAA
Organism: Coremacera marginata; assembly: GCA_914767935.1. Taxonomy (NCBI): domain Eukaryota; kingdom Metazoa; phylum Arthropoda; class Insecta; order Diptera; family Sciomyzidae; genus Coremacera; species Coremacera marginata. The sequence goes on from OU612044.1 coordinate 26,711,016, forward strand.
TCAGGCAATCCGTTGCTGAGATATCATCATTGAAACATTCTTCAAATAAATTGCACCATGATAGCTTTGCTCTAAAAATATAAACGTTTCACAGAATTAATATTCGCCATATTCCAAGTGCTATTTTAAATTTTGATAAACGAATTTTACATTCGTCTTCAGCAATCTTTAACGCATTATTTAACAACTTCTTTTGTTTTTAGTCTAATAATTTAAATAAAACTAATAATCCTTTAGCAACATATTTGGTGCCTTAATAAAGTAAAATATTGCAGATTTTAAAATAATTATCATTAGTGATTTATTAAGCAAGTGGAAAGATGTCTTCTCAACAAGAACAGAAGCGAATGTGATCATATTCATATTCATATTCATATTCATATTCATATTCATATTCATATTCATATTCATATTCATATTCATATTCATATTCATATTCATATTCATATTCATATTCATATTCATATTCATATTCATATTCATATTCATATTCATATTCATATTCATATTCATATTCATCTTCATATTCATATTCATATTCATATTCATATTCATATTCACATTCATATTCATATTCATATTCATATTCATATTCATATTCATATTCATATTCATATTCATATTCATATTCATATTCATATTCATATTCATATTCATATTCATATTCATATTCATATTCATATTCATATTCATATTCATATTCATATTCATATTCATATTCATATTCATATTCATATTCATATTCATATTCATATTCATATTCATATTCATATTCATATTCATATTCATATTCATATTCATATTCATATTCATATTCATATTCATATTCATATTCATATTCACATTCATATTCATATTTATATTCATATTCATAGAAAGCAATCCCGAAAATCCAGACACCACGTACAAAAAATTAAAAATTAAGCGACTGTTTTTTAGCGGATGAAATCAACTGTTCAACGGATTTAAACAGTTTAAAAGCTGTTAAGAAGTCCAAAAATTACCTGATAGGTCAGAAGAAAAAGACACTGAAGCTTAGAAGAGGGCGTGATCATGGACGATGAAACGTACTGCTAAGCGGACTTCAAGCAGTTACCTAGACATGAATATTATACAGCGTTTAAAAAGGGTGCAGTATCAAATTTCTTAAGAAGTACATGGCTGGCAGAACATTTGCAAATTAGGCCTTCGAAGTAAAGAATTTGTGAGAGATAGGACCATCAACACAGAAATGCATATCAGAGAGGGTCTGGTGCAACCTTTGCTGCCTCACTCAAAAAATTTCGTGTGTTTACTAAAAAGTATTACTAAAAACTGAGTACATTCTACGAATTTTATTCGTGATTTTCAGTCATAAATTGGATTCTTAGAATGCACGCAGTTTGGTAGATATTACGAATATTTTATTCGTATTCGTACAAAAACATATGTATATTGTACGAATAATATCGTTAAATATACGCTTGCTCCCAATATCACTCGTACATTGTACAGTGCAATGCATATATTGTACGAATATTATTGTAATATTTTCTAATACTTTTGTTATTCATTTGTGCATTATACAGTTGAATTCGTATATTGTACGCGTATCATTGTAATATTTACCAATGCTCTTGATATTCTTTCGTACATTATACGGTGCGCTTCGTATATTGTATGAATATCATTGTAATATTTTTGTAAATATGTTCCACGAAGTAATTAGAAATTATTTTATAATACATTTTATACGGCACGATCAATTTTTCCTGCCCTATAATTTAGATTATTTTAACAGGCATCAAGAAGTCGGTTAAAATTTGAAAAAAAGAGCAAGAAACCCGATGGGTTGGATGAAAAAAATTAATTCAAATTTAACAGATAGTTTTAACTTCTTCAAAGATAAGATTTGAGATCCAAAAAAAAATTCAATTTCGACAAATAGGAACTTCAATGGTGGTACGATAATAGTCTGGGGGCTGATTAAATATTTCGATAATAGTTAAAAGAACTATCTATGTATATTTATAAAAAGTCTGGACAAAGAGTTTTCTAGGGCTGATATGACAAATTCGTTATTATTTTTTTACAAAAAATTTTGTGTGAAAATCCTTTAAAAGCTATTAAAAATCAATTTGACGCCAATTTAAGTATTATTAAAAATATCTAGGAATAGGTTTTTCTTGACATTTTTTCTGTCAATTCACGCACTTTAACCCGATAAAGTATTTTTCGAAGAACATCATTCTGGTTAACGAAGATTTTACACATAATTTTTATAAACCTTGATCAAAACATAAAGTTTCTTTGGATCAAGACCCGGTACAGCATTCTTAAATTATCCAATTTTTTTTATGGATCTTGAATCAGCAGCGTAAAAAACCATCCGAGGCATACGTTCTTTTAAAATTTTCAACCGAGACCTACATCTGCAACATCAATATGTTAATTTTAATAATAACTATAAAACTTTATATTTTTTAACCGGGTATTGATCTGGGACTTTCATTATTGATAAAAAAAAATAGATATAGTTATGTGTGAGTTTTCAAAATTTTTAATAAAGCCAGGTCGCGAAATAAAAATTTTTCAAAAATTAAATTAGCACAGATACAAAGACTTCATTGCCCAATTCAAAGTGTTAAAAAATCATTTACAAAACATTCACTATTAAGATAACAATCTTTATTTTATTTTTTGAGGGCTGTAAACACCGGGATTATTATAAAGGCTTTATTTAAATACAACTTTTTCGGCTGACTTCGAGTGTGAAAACAGAAGCAGTGAAAAGCTTAGCAGCTTGAAGCTTAATTGCTGCATAAAAGCTCGCTAATGCGTTGAGAAGGTGTGAAGCCGTAAAGCTTCACTCCGCTACGCCCACACACACACACATACACGCACACACACACACACACTTGATGATAAGGAACCTACCGAATTCAACAGTATATTACACTTAAACTTCAGCTGATGATCCTTGGGTGCTAGCACCGTATAACGGCATGAGCTGCCGACGGGATATTGGTCAGGGTAGTAGGGTGAATTTATGTACATTTTTTGACCCGACAATAGTTTCACAAGATGATTGCATTGCTCAAACAAAGCAGCAGCGTGACCGCTTAAGGATAATAGCACAAAAATTAACAGCAAACGGGAAATATTTTTATTACACACAGTTCTTGAATGCATTTTATCAAAACTACAACATGCCAAATAAATTGATTTTAAATCAAATTCACTTTATTTGCAATTATTTCAATTTATACACTTTCTTAAAGTTTTTGAGCTGCAACTTTCAGTGAGACTTCCGCACACATCAAACAACAACACTTAAATGATTTACCTCAACCTCAAATCAAGCAAGCCTTTTAGTTTGGCTAGAATTTTTCAGCTGGAAGTTAAGCTGTTTTTTTCAAAATTATGCTCATGTTAAGCTTTTTTTTTAAGTCAATAAAAATTTTTTTAATTGGCTCAAATCATAGCTTTGTAGCGTGTTCAAAGGCGTGTTTCTTGGTGTGCCTTACTTTTAAATGCCTACCGGCAAGTCAACGACCAGCATTACATGCATAACAACAAAAAAGCATGACATGGCTTGCATGTTCTCAATATTCATTATTATTATTATAATTATCATCATCCATTGATTGTGGGTTATTTTAAATCATCTTAAATTATGTTAAATCTGGATTTTGATCCCACGCAACTTTCTGTGTCACACGCCACTCCAGAGCTGAGCAAGTTTTTGGGTTATTTTTATAAACAAAATTTTTTTTTAAATTTACAAACTTCAATATACAACTTATACTTTTTTTATTGCATTGAGTTCACAAAGATATGAGCTCATTAGAAATTTCTTAGCCCGATGTTGGGGCATGTTTGTTGGAGGCTTGCTTTTTTCTTTAATACTAAGAAAAAGAAGCTGAAAGTGGCACAGTTATCATTAACTTTTTTTAATTTTCCAAGTTTTATTTGTGAATCTTGTCGCCAAGGTCAAACTGTAGAATTTTTTTATTTCAGTTAAAAATTTCTCCGAGTCACCGTTGTAGATGAGAGAACTTTAGAAGAGTTATGCTTCAAAATTATGAGGTAATATTTTTATTAACATGATCATTATAGAAGTATTTATTTGTTAAAAATTAGTCTTATATTTTTTAAAATAATGCCTTTTGAATATTTAGATTATTTTATTAATCAGCTAATCTGAATGCGGTAGTTCTGAGCAAATCTAGTTATCCTGGAATTGATCATCATATCATGATTTGTCACTAACCTCATTTAATGATTACTGGAATCATAGCTCAGTTGATGATAAACTTTGTTCCCTTACAGCTCCTGTGAAATACTTGTTCGAAAAACATGTTCCTCTGCGGTCAGTACGCTTATTGAATCCTTCTTGCCCTTGGTTCTCAGTACATGTTCTTAATGCAATAAAAAAGAAAAATAAGTTACACAAACTCTGGAAAAGATTACCTTCATCTGCTAATTGGGAAAGGTATAGGTTAGCCAGAAATGAATCAGTCCACCTAACAAGGCAAGCTAAGACACGGTATTTCTCTATCAAGCTTAATGTGTCCCTACCCACCAAAACTTTGTGGAGTAACATTAGTAGTCTTGGAGTGAGAAAAAAGAATTCCCCTGCTATAATTGCTGACCCGGATTTACTAAATGACTACTTTGGCAGTAACACCGCTCCGTCTAATAATACCCAGTCTCACATTCCAGGTTCATCTGTTCTGGATTTGTTTGAATTTATACCTGTTAATGAAATTGATGTCGGTTATTGTTTGATGCGAATAAGTTCTAATGCAGTGGGTGGTGATGGTATTCCCAACAAATTTTTAAAAATTTTGCTCCCTCATATCATAAGTCCACTAACACATATAATAAATCACTGCCTTATATCCTCCTCTTTCCCTGAAATTTGGAAAACTGCTACTGTTTTGCCGGTGGCAAAAAAACCAAACACGTCTGGACCTTCTGATTTCAGACCAATAAGCATACTTTCCCCTTTATCTAAAGAATGTGAAAAAATTATGAGTCATCAAATCAATTCATTCTTGCAGGCTAATAATCTCCTGTCTTCTTATCAGTCTGGTTTTCGAGTAGGGCATGGGTGTGCTTCCGCAGTTGTTAAAATACTTGATGACATACGACCTGATTATGATGCTGGATCTTTGTCTCTACTTTGCTTGTTGGACTTTTCCAAGGCTTTTGACAAAGTTAGTCATACATATCTATGTCAGAAACTAAGGCAACTTTTTGGATTTTCTAACAGTGCAGTAAGTCTTATATCTTGCTATTTGTCAAAAAGACAGCAAAGAGTTAAAGTTGGCCAAATGTTCTTTCTACATAAGCCTGTTTCAAGTGGAGTTCCTCAAGGCTCGATTCTTGGCCCATTGTTATTTTCTATGTTCATTAATGACATATTTACTGTCTGCAATTATTCATCTATGCATGCATATGCCGATGATATACAACTTTATCTCTCCAGTAACATCGGGCTCGTAGATAGTCTCACTGGTAAACTAAATGAAGATTTAAGAAACATATATCACTGGGCTTGTAACAATGGACTTCAAATCAATACAGCCAAATCTTATGTTCTACCAATCTGTAAGAATAAACAAATCCTTGAAGTTATCCCTGAGCTATACATTGGTTCTACCAAGCTTAATGTTGTGTCGAAAATTGTTAACCTTGGTTTTAGTATAAATTCTTCCTTGTCTTGTAAAGATCATGTAAACACTGTAGTCCAAAAAGTTTATTTTATCCTACGTAATCTAAGAATGTCTGCTAATTGTTGTACTCTTGAGTTAAAAAACTACTAGTGAAGCAACTTGTTTTGCCTGTAATAACTTACTCGGAGGTAGTATACAGTAAACTAGATTCGTCCTCTATGTTGAAACTTAATATTGCGTATAAGTATGCTACTCGCTTTGTGTATGGCTTAAATAAATTTGACCGTCTGTCAAGTTTTAGAAATGCTATTCTTGGTTGTAGTTTGTCTGGCTACTTAAATGCTAGGAACTGCATTTATCTCCACAAAATTATACATACTAAAACTCCTCATTACCTTTTGTAAAATTACAGTTCAGCGTATCGAGAAGATGTAATTTATTAATCATTCCCAGGCATAGCTCTCTAGCTAGTTCTCATCTTTTTTTCGTTAATGCCGTAAGACTATGGAACGAGCTGCCTCGTCGACTCAGAATAATTACGCAGAAAGAAATTTTTAGGCAGTCTATTCTTTCACACTTTTCTTCTCACTGAATTCTACACTAAATCTTTCTTCTGATTTTCTCTTTTCTTCCGCTTTTTCCACCCCCCTCCCCCCTACCCCCCCCCCCATTTTTAATTTTTATAGTTCTAAGCTAATGTTAATACTACTATTTTTGCATACTGTTCATAGCTATTAATACTCATTCTATTTTTATCAGATTTTAAAGCTCTACTTCTTTTAATTTTAATTTAAAATCTGTTGTTAATTCTTTTTAATTGTTTTTAATTGCATTGTACTGTAAAAGAACTAGTTCTTATTTGTACTAATTTTTTTATATGAACAAATAAATAAATAAATTGGGCTTTGTAATCCGCTCAATTATGAATTATTTTCTCCCGGGAGTTGTAAAAGGGGTTTCCGTTTTTAAGATAGCTGATAAAGACATCCCAAGACATTTCAAACAGAAACTCCCTTTTACAACTCCCGGGAAAAAGTGTTTCATAATTGGGCTGAATATGTTATAAAAGCTATATTTTTTACAGATATGAAAATGTTTTGACTTTTTAAATGATAATATGTATCCACAATTTTGCTATGATGAAAAAAAATCATTTTGTTTAGGCAAAAAATATGACGCCTTTAAACCTATGGAACAAAGGTTTTGAATTCCAGCTTTTTTAAATACTTAGAAACTTTAAAGTAAAATTAACGATACCCGTAAAGCAAAAGCTTTTTCTTTTTGTTTACAAAATTTTAAAAACAAAAAAAAAAGCCGCTAAAGAATTATCTATCGAGCAAATGCTGAAGATACTGCGAAAATATTTGCGCAAGGGTCGACTTAAGTTTTGCTCATCTACTTTTTTTCTTTACTTGTGACAGGACGATACGCTATGCCCACCAAAGCATTGGACAATCACACATGCACACTCTCTCATTGGGAGAAACACACACATATACATACGTTGCAGCTCTAAGCGTTGGGTACAAGTGGTCAATGTGCATTAAGTTCACACTAGATGCAAAAAGCACAATAGGGGGGGCAGAGCATAAGCAAAGCATAACAATAAAAATAAACAAAATCTGAGGAACACTGGCAGCAGCTGAAACTGAAAAATTCACGTTATTAATGTCTGCAAACGATGCGCATTACAAATCGTGGAGACACCACCCGAAATTCCACCAAGAAGAACAACAACAACAGCATTAGGTGAAGACAATAAGGAGAAAAAAATCGCGCTTGTTTAAATTTAAGATTTTTCACACTGAACGCTGTACCAAAAAACTGGAAATAAAAAAATCGCCCTAATAGAGCAAATGCACAAAAAACTAGCGCCGAATTTTTGCTCATCAGTGAAATTTTGTGCTCGTAGAGCGAGTTAAAAAAACGGAAAAAAAAAATTATATCCTCTACGCTTTTTTCGCGACATTCATAAATGGAAATTTGCATGCATGAACGCACGCTTGCTGAAGCTGGAGTTGGAGCTGAAACTGGACGTACTTGCATGGCTTTCCGTTTGATAGATTGCCACGGGATGTGTAGTAGACCTCCTCCCGAATGAGTGGTGATGGGTTGCATAGAAAAGCAGGAGAAAAGATAACAAGTGTGTAGCTTTTGACTCCTGGGGGCATATTATTTCTTCCTTTTGTTTTTATTTCAGTTTTTATTGTATTTGAATTGTTTGTTTTCGTTGTTGTTGCAGTTGATGGACGCTCCCTTTACTGCTAAGACTGGTGTAGTTGTTGTTGTTGTTGTTTTTTACTATAATGGTGTCCAAATAAATTGATATGATTATCGTTTCAGGTGGCCAGACCAAGCAAAGCTGTACTCAATAGATATCCATGAACACTGGATACTAGTAACGGCAGAAGCTCGACAGACATGGAAACGTTATGGAAGCGAATCAATTTTGCTTCGGTTCAATTTAGTATAATTTGTTCTCTCCTACTTCTACGATATTTTTAGAACAAAACTGGGAAGATGAAAGAACTACAAATTGAACCAAATCTATAGTTTTTTAAATAGTTTGTAAATAGTTTAAATAGTTTACGGATGAACTTATCCATTTTCAGCAAATGATTAATATTTGAATCTTTCAAAATGCCTCCCAAAAACAACCCAAAAGAACCGAAAAAAGTTTTTGTTTGCAAACGATAGGTTTTTTATAATTGAATTTTATTAGGTGCCTTATACTTCAATATTTACATTTTTTACTAGTACGAATTTGAACTTAAAATGCATTTATTTTCTTGAACCTTGCCTTGCCTTGCCTTGCCTTGCCTTGCCTTGCCTTGCCTTGCCTTGCCTTGCCTTGCCTTGCCTTGCCTTGCCTTGCCTTGCCTTGCCTTGCCTTGCCTTGCCTTGCCTTGCCTTGCCTTGCCTTGCCTTGCCTTGCCTTGCCTTGCCTTGCCTTGCCTTGCCTTGCCTTGCCTTGCCTTGCCTTGCCTTGCCTTGCCTTGCCTTGCCTTGCCTTGCCTTGCCTTGCCTTGCCTTGCCTTGCCTTGCCTTGCCTTGCCTTGCCTTGCCTTGCCTTGCCTTGCCTTGCCTTGCCTTGCCTTGCCTTGCCTTGCCTTGCCTTGCCTTGCCTTGCCTTGCCTTGCCTTGCCTTGCCTTGCCTTGCCTTGCCTTGCCTTGCCTTGCCTTGCCTTGCCTTGCCTTGCCTTGCCTTGCCTTGCCTTGCCTTGCCTTGCCTTGCCTTGCCTTGCCTTGCCTTGCCTTGCCTTGCCTTGCCTTGCCTTGCCTTGCCTTGCCTTGCCTTGCCTTGCCTTGCCTTGCCTTGCCTTGCCTTGCCTTGCCTTGCCTTGCCTTGCCTTGCCTTGCCTTGCCTTGCCTTGCCTTGCCTTGCCTTGCCTTGCCTTGCCTTGCCTTGCCTTGCCTTGCCTTGCCTTGCCTTGCCTTGCCTTGCCTTGCCTTGCCTTGCCTTGCCTTATCTTAACTTATCTTATCTTATCTTATCTTATCTTATCTTATCTTATCTTATCTTATCTTATCTTATCTTATCTTATCTTATCTTATCTTATCTTATCTTATCTTATCTTATCTTATCTTATCTTATCTTATCTTATCTTATCTTATCTTATCTTATCTTATCTTATCTTATCTTATCTTATCTTATCTTATCTTATCTTATCTTATCTTATCTTATCTTATCTTATCTTATCTTATCTTATCTTATCTTATCTTATCTTATCTTATCTTATCTTATCTTATTTTATTATAGCACTATCGTAAAAAGTTACGAATATTATGTGTATTGTATGCTTGTGTGTTTGACTACTTAGTATCAGATTTACAATAAATAAACTATTTCTTTTAAAATTAAAAACATTTTTTTTTAAGAAAAATTTATGATCAAAAGTTTTAATAGCTATTTTTGATAGAAGGGTTGGTTTTTTTGGATTATAATGTCCTGCGAAGTTAAAGGTAAGTTGGTGAGATTTGGTTTGTAAAAGCATTGAAAATGATATTGGACATAGTCTCCCATATTTTTAATTTATGAAGGGGAGTCCTGTGTGAATGTATGGGTTCTATAATGTTAGCAGAATTATACTGCAGGTCTTAAATCAAAATTTTACTTGTTTAAGGAGTAAAGGATAATAACTACGGCCCCATAGTGTAAAATGCTAACACAGAAAAATCCATTACACGATATATTCTATGCACCTATGACTATCAGAAACCATAGAAATTTTTGCAGTTATCTTAAATGACCCTCAAATTGACGCAAAGTGCTTTTGACTTGCAAACTTGGGTTCATATGCATGTAGAACATCCGCCCAAAAATAAGATAAAGAAGAATATGTTCGGCATTGTTTCAATAAATTTTTGGTTTTTTATATTGCGTTATAAGTTGGGTTATGTTAGCACATGAGCGAAGAGAAAAAAAAACGAAGAATATAAACTGAAGCGATCGATTTGTAGGCCAAACATTCACACAAAGAAAGTTCCATATAAACGTTAAAGATCCGCACAAAGTGAAGAGAAAGAAAGCTATCCACTTGACGCCAAAATAGACTCTTTCTCTGTATTCAGTTTGCCGCACACATTGTGCTTTCTTCTGAGCAAGAGAACTGGTGGCGAATTCATTAGGAAGGAAAAAGTAATGCCAAATGTTTAGTGACAAACATAGGTTTTTGACAGTAATTTTGTATCAAATTTTATTTTAATGCAATTTAAATTAAAAAATCCGAAGTCAGTAACAATTTATTTTAATTTAATTCATTGTGTTACCCAAAAGTACTTTCAATTTAATGGTTTTTTACCTTGTTTTTCATTGTTACCTTGTTTTTCATCTTATTTTCTCTACACAAGGCAAGGAAACTGCATAATCTAGTCCTTAAAACATTTACAAAACTCTCAGCTATGAAAACTTCACCAAAACTTGACTCACAGCAAACTTTTTTTAATATTATCCAACATATGGATAACATTTTTATAATGGCTTCATTTTTTTAAAATATCTCTTGAAATTTAAACATTTTGTCAACATTTTATGATTACGAGGGACCACTTAAGAGTGCCTAGCAAGCGTCTTTTTTGTTTCATTTTTCAGGCTACATAAATAAAACTCATTTTTAAAATAATCAGACCTTGAAAAAAACTTGGAAAACAACAAAAATATTCCGTCATCATGAATATTTGTTAAATTGGATATCATGTAAGTTTTTATTCTAGTTGCTGTGTCCCTCGCACCACGCGAGAACCAAGAACCAGCCGTCTAGGAGAACAAAAAAACAAAAAAAAAGCAAAGTGAAAACATAAAAAAATTTAACTTTATTTCGCCATTTTTAATTTCCTTTCCCCCATTCTTTCTTCCAGCACCAACTGACTAACTCTGTTTGTCGTAAACAGTCACCAAAGCACAATAACTAACATTATCCTGCATCCTTTGTACGATGCTCCTCCAGCTATGCTAAATAACAAAACGTACGTCATGTTGGCCAAATGGCGACATCGAGCGCGAATTAAGAAAAAAAAAATGTATATAGAAAAAAAAAAGAGTGGTAGGAGCGAAAATAATTCAAAGTGGATTCACTAAAAAGTTGAGACTAATATAGGAAAATGTAATAAAAATTAAAAAGATATAAAAAGAATTGAATTTTGTTCGCGCGAGCATGAAGCGCGCTCCATGTGCTCCTAGAGTGTATTTAAATGGGTGTGTGTGTGTGCGTGTTTTTTTTTTATGTGACTGTGTTTGTGCGTGTATATGTGTGCATGTGCTTTAGAATCATGCAATTAAAAAAGCAAACAGAACTCTGTAGTAGAACACATACGTCACAAACTTAAAGGTGCTTAAAAGACAAGCTGAGGGAAGGCAGAACCTGGCGAAATTGTATTTCTTTAAAAACATATTTAAAGGAAAAAAAATAATTTATTTTAATTCTCGCCTTTTTGCCTTACTCTGCAGAGACAGCAGCACGTTCTTTACTACCAAATTCCAGAGGTCTTATAAAATTACTCTATTATTGAGCAATTTATCTATAAGATCTGCATTGCTTTTATTCACAAGTAAATGTATGTAGGGCCGTTTTTACAGATCTTTTTTTGCTGTAGAAATGCTAAGAATCCGATAGTAATACAGAATCAATTTCATTGCGAAGATAGATATACGTAGATATGTCTTATAAAACGTTCAAATGTTTATAATAGAAAGGAAGTTAGGCTGAACTTCTATTCGCGGTCTTAGGTATAAGGAATACTTTTGCTTTATTCCAAACTTTAGGCATATGTGTTAGGCTTGTACAAACATTGAAAATAGTGTGAACACAGGGTAGAATTGTATTCACAACTAGTTTTATTTCTAAAGAATAAACGTCTCCAGACCCCGGTGATTTGTAGGGCTTAAAGCCGTTTGCCGCCCATTTTAATTTCCTATCAGAGATTATCGTATAGTTTCCCATCAAAAACTATCCTATCAGAATGTTGCAACGCCACTGCAGAGAAAGACGCCACCTACAAAGCCACCCTGCAGTCGGTTGTGACGCGTGCTGTTAAGGATCGAAACAGAGGGAAGAGGAGCGATGATAGACGTCAAGACGTCAAGACGGCGAGAAAATAAAGAGAGGCAGAAAAGTGTGCGTCCGAGAAGATTGAGATAGTTTTAGGGTCAGGCCTCTCCCTACAAGAATGCAAACAAAAATTCTTTGCGTACACATTGTGAAATAAAGGGTGGTTAAATTTTAAGGGCCGATGTTGAATGTGAACCACACCTAAACGTCAAGTTTTTTTCTGCATTTCATTTGACATTTCTCAATTTCAGACTAACTCGATTTGAACCATGGAAAGATACACAATCGAGCAACGCGTTAAAGTTATTCAGGCTTATTATGAAAATGGGCGTTCAAATCAAAATGCATATCATGCACTTCGTGATTTTTTTGGTCAATTTAATCGTCCAAATGTGCGTACAATCGGAAAAATTGTGCAAAAATTTGAGCAAACCAGGTCTGTAGGAGATGTGAAAACACCAGTGCATGCTCGTACAGCTCGTACTGCAGAAAGTATTGCCGCTGTTCGCGCTGGTGTGGCTGAAGAGCCGTCCACCTCAACTCGTCGTCGGGCCCAACAATTGCACCTCTCACGCTCGTCGTTGATGACCGTTATGCATAAAAACTTGCATTTACACGCTTACAAGGTGCAATTGACTCAAGAACTAAAGCCTCTTGACCATTTCAAGCATCGTCAATGGTCAGAATGGTGGCAAGAAATGGCAACAGTGCATGATCAATTTTCAAAGAAAATCATCTTCAGTGATGAGGCACATTTCCACCTCAGTGGATTCGTCAATAAGCAGAATTGCAGCATTTGGGCGAATGATAATCCAAGAGTGATTGTCGAAAAACCAATGCACCCACAAAGAGTGAATGTTTGGTGCGGCTTATGGGCTGGCGCCATCATCGGGCCGTATTTTTCCCAAAATGAGGCCGGTCAGGCAGTTACTGTGAATGGTGTTCGCTATCGTGAGATGATATCGAACATTTTATGGCCCGAATTGGAAGATATGGATGTGGACGATATGTGGTTTCAACAGGACGATGCCACTTGTCACACAGCTGACGAAACAATGGCTCTTTTGCGCGACAAATTCAATGGCCGTGTTATCTCAAGTGGTGGCGATGTCAAGTGGCCGCCAAGATCAAATGATTTGACACCGTTGGACTTCATTCTTTGGGGTTATTTGAAAGAAAAGGCGTACGTCGATAAGCCAGTAACAATTCAAGAGCTAAAAGATGAGATAATTCGGCACATTAACGGCATAAAACCTCACTTATGCCTCAGCGTCATTGAAAATTTGGACCATCGGATGGAGGTGTGCCGCCGAGGTCACGGCGGCCATTTGGCCGATATCTTATTCCATACAAAATTGAACCATACCAATATTATCATAATAAAAAGAAATGACAATAATTTCCTAAATAATTTGTGTTTTATTCAAAATCAACATTGGCCCTAAAAATTTACCCACCCTTTATTAAGATTGTGTTTAACCAGAGGATCAGTGCTGCAGGAGATGGACGAATTTGAGAGAGCGTTTCTCTAGGGAGTGCAAGCGCATGGATGCACCATCAGGCAGTGGAGCATCTTCAATCAATTCAAGCAATTCAATAAATAACATAAAATATAATTTCAGAACACGTTGTACATTCATTTTTGTTGTACTTGCAGCAAGATTCCCTGACTTCCTCAATTCTTCAACCATTACTGTTGAAGTAAATGAATAACTTTTGCTTTTACAGTTTACAGTTCTAAAGGGTGGTTAAATTTTAAGGGCCTATGTTGATTTTGAATAAAACACAAATTATTTATTTAATTAGATATTTAATTTTTTAATTTAATATTTAATTACATTCTGAAATATATTTCAATTATTTCAATTATTAATAAAAAATCAATTTAAATTAAAATACTTACATTTAAATAATAAATAAACGCTCAATCAATCCATAAATAAACCTAAACAAGATACTCGAAAATCAATGTGCGATGCTAGACCTTAGAAAAAGCTCTTTGTATGCTGAATGTCAATCGACGTAACATAGATATCAAAATTCAAAAGACTTCTACGTCGCGTTACTTTTCGACTAATCAAATACACAATCAACGCGTTCGGTAGATTTGTATATGACAAAAGCAACGGCTGTGTTGCGTAGATCTATGTTTGGTTAATTAGGCCATAAGCCATTTATTGCCTTTTATAAATGAAATAATGTGAAATATTAAGAGCTGAATAAATAAATGAAAACACCTTCTGCCACTAAAAATCTAAGTGTTTTCACAAGAGGGGAAGTGCTCGACATAAAAATGAAGTGAAAAACTTCGATCGAAGTGAAAACTGCAAAACTGATCGACACCCACCATACCTTTGACGATTATAGAGTCGCCTTCGACAGTCCAACAAGGAGTATGCAAGCGATCAATTCATTGCTTTTGTAAGTACATCGACTAGATCATCTAGATCAGTTGTCGCTTTTGGTGCATCGAATGGAAATTTTTGTTTGAAATATATACAGTATTTGTGAAGCTTTTACAAAAATGCTTTTTTGAAACATTTGCAAAAATTCACACTATATCGATTTAAATGACGTGCACTCAACGAAAAATTCTTCGTAAAATTGATAAATTACTTTTGTTATTCCTTAACAAAACCAAATTGTGCAATCGATTAAGTTTTATCATAAATGCTTCATATTTTTATCAGTTCGAAAGAATATTCATCCATTTGATTGAAATCTTAATAAAACGTTAACGAACTGAATGTGTTGAATTGAAGAAATGTGTTTTATATGTTTGAAAAATGCTTTTCTCAACTTGATATAAACTTATTCAATCAGTCAATCAATCAGTTGGAATAAAATTTTATAATTTTTAAAAATAGTATTAACAAACTTACTTCATTGGTTCGATAAATAGGTTTGTTGTGCTGAAGAAATTTTTATCCGTTTGTGTGCAGATAAAATATAATTTCGTAATGATGAATTGAATTAACAGTTTAAAAAACTTTCAATCATTACAACAAAACTAGAGGTCTGGCATTTCGGTAGCGTTATTTGTTGTTCGCAGAAATTATAGAAAGCTTTTATGTGACTTGTGTACGTTTTATTTAATTTGTGAAACAAAAAAAATTATTTCAATAACAATTCAGTGAGAGTAAGGAGTTAGGTAGTGGAACTAATATAAAAAGCATGTGGCCTCCGCGGCTGGCTCGAATAAATCTAATTCTACAGGTCCAATTTTCAACCACTTTTTCGAGCATATGGGGCCGTATGTCGGCAATAACGCTACGAATGTTGGCTTCCAAGTCCCCGAACGTTTCTGGTTTGCTGGCGTAGACGAGCGACTTCACATATCCCCAAAGAAAATAATCCAATGGTGTCAAATCACACGATCTTGGTGGCCAATTGACAGGTCCATTCCGCGAAATTATGCGCTCATCGAATGTTTCCTTCAATAAATCGATTGTGACGTGCGCTGTGTGGCATGTAGCGCCGTCTTGTTGGAACCACAACTCATCCACATTAATGCCATCCAATTCGGGAACAAAATAGTCGGTTATCATGGCTCTATACCGGTCTCCATTAACGGTAACTGACTCTCCAGCATTATTTCGGAAGAAGAATGGCCCAGTGACTCCACCAGCCCATAGAGCACACCAAACAGTCAGTTTTTGTGGATGTAATGGCGTCTCAAGGGTCACATGTGGATTCTCTTCACTCCAAATGCGGCAATTTTGCTTGTTGACGTAGCCATTCAACCAAAAATGAGCCTCATCACTGAACAAAATTTTGCGATGAAAATCAGCATCGAGATCAATCTCATTTTCGGCCCATACACCAAAATCACGACGCATTGCATGGTCCCGCGGCTTTAATTCTTGCACAAGCTGGATCTTGTAAGGTCGCAAGCCAAGATCTTTGCGCAAAATCTTCCATAAAGTTGATGGACAAAGCTCCAATTGCTGTGCACGGTGGCGAATCGATTCATTCGGGTCCTCTTCAACATTTTGCTCTACAGCGGCAATTGTTTCTTCGGTGCGCACTGTTCGACGTCTCTGCGGATGCGTATTATCACATAGAGTAAACGAAGTGCGAAAACGATCCATGGTTAACCGAATTAATTGCTCTGATGGACGATTATGTCGACCATAAAATGGACGGAGCTTGCGGTAAACTTCGCGAACTGAACCATTATTTTCGAAATAAATTTGCACGATTTGCAAGCGTTGTTCTTTTGTCAACCTGTTCATAATGAAATGGCAAACCAAACTGAACATAAATGACATTAGAGTTGCCAGATTTGACCACAAAATGCCAGTTTTATCTCTATTCGAAAAACAAACCTCTAAAAAAAACACCCTTTACATTATTAAATTTCGTTTTGTTATTTTTTGTAAAATTGCTTGAAGTAACAAAATATTTTATCAAAACAACAAAAATTTTTGTATGATTGATAAATAAAATATATTTTTAACAGAAAAGCATTTTTCTATTCAACAAACCACTTTTTCAGGTTGAAATATTCTTTATTCATATTAACAAATTGATTTATCAAATGTACAATGCAAACGCGGCATTCTTGATAAAGGCTATTATTAAATCAAAATATCCGTTTATCAAAAAAACAAAATAAAATTTTGTTAATATGATTGCAACCGCTCACCTTCAATCAAACTGACAAACGCTTTTGTTGGCTCTATACTCACAAAAAATTTATCAACTTAACCTAGGAATTTGTCAATGTGAAAAAATACTTCTTTGAGTGTATACACGTCGAGCAAAAAATCAATCAAATGTTCGTCAACCAATAACCTGTATTTTGCAGTTCTGGACGCGTTTAATTTTAATCTTTTATTTTTAAATTATGTTTGTTTCATCAGTTCTTAATAACGATGTTATGATTTTAAAATAAAATTACCTTTTAAATTTGGCGTGAAGGTACAGTTAAAATTGCACTAGGCACAGTTTGAAAGTCTCCAAAAATTGCATCGAAATACCGTTTTAAGTATACTGAAATGTTACTTTTTTTTGTTTTCAAAAGTGAATGTTTGAACCATAAGTCTACATCTATATTCACCTTAATCCAAGCTCACACCCATAAGTGCGCAACACAAGCTACAACTTACACTACTCACCACGAAACTCACCAACACAGTTTTTCGCTGTGGCTTGAAAACATTATTAATGTCAACAGTTTAAGAGTGGTTGGATGTTATTTAAGCACGCACCAGAACCACTACTTAGCATTTTTCAACTTTTAGCATCCCAGTAGCGAATTTCATGTGTATCTACGCATAGTACCACGCTCGCTTTCAAGTCTTACTTTTTTTTTTTTATGAAACGGGACAATTTTTCATGCCTTCCGCTCTCCCTGCTCTAAAGGAGCCTGATATAAGCACTCCTTTAGATTGGCTTAAAGAAAGGGTTGACCAAACAAATTGAAACAAAAAAAAAAATTGTCTGTGTTTCTTTAAATGTATGTACCTCAACTCTATTTTTACAAGGTAGATACGTAAATTTGAAAATCGTGTAAGTATGAAAACTTTTAAATTTTTGCCCACAAAACTGTGCAAAAAAAGTAATGATATTAATAAAACATTTAAATAACAATTGAATAAGACAATTCATGTTTATCAAAAAAACCAAAGCAAAAAGGATCATAGAGTATAACGTCAAAAATAAAGTAAGTGTGCAACAAAAATGTTAATCAAAATGAGGAATATATACAAATCAATTTCACAACTTTTCACAAGCGTGCACGTTTGTTATAAACTCCCACTGAACCATAACCGAAGGTTTTGCGTAAGGTAAGAGTTTCGCGAACGGTTTTGGGTTGAATTTATTTTTTTTTTAAACGATTTTTTTTTTTTTTTTTTTTTTTTTTTTTATTTTATTTAGAATAGTATAAAGAATATTTTACAATTTTTGTTTTCTTTGCTCCAATGCCACAAGGCTGTAAAGGAGCGAGCCTATCTGGCTTTACCAATTGTTCGAAAATTGATATTAGATTAAGATATATTCAGAAATTTACATCAATATTTACATCAATATACATTGTAGTAATTGTTTATTAAATAAAATTACTATGAGATCATAATTGATATTATATAAAAGAATAAGTATTTACAATATCAAGTTAGTTTTCCTGAGTAAGGAGGTATTGCTTCAGGTTAGTTTTAAAGGAACTAATTGACCTTTCAATTTTTAAGTTCTC
Organism: Coremacera marginata; assembly: GCA_914767935.1. Classification (NCBI taxonomy): domain Eukaryota; kingdom Metazoa; phylum Arthropoda; class Insecta; order Diptera; family Sciomyzidae; genus Coremacera; species Coremacera marginata. Next base: position 26,729,423 of record OU612044.1, read on the forward strand.
AGGCAAATTATTGTAAGTTTTCGGGCCCGCATATAGGTAGCGTTGCTTTGTGACCTCTCGACTACATCTCACTACTACTAGGTTGTTTCTGTATCTGGTATTAAAGCCATGCATATGTTGACTTAGCTGTGTTGTATTATAACTTATGTTTCTTAGATTCTTATATACATGCAATGATAGTTGGTATTTGTAGATTCCTCCTAGTGATAGGACGTTTTTCCGCTCCGGTATATAGATTCGCTGGCTTGGATATCTCCAATGTAGATTAAAAACTGTTTTCATGCACCTATTTTGCATTCTCTGCAGTTTTTTTAATTCGTATTTTTATTCATTTCATTTGATTAAGTTCGTGAAACTTTTCCCATAAGTAAAAATTGTAATTCTTTTGTGGAATTCATCAGAAACTTATTTTAAGTCGAAAAAGATTAATTTTTTAACAGTTTGTTAGGTAAAAATTCCTTAAAATTTTTTTTTTATCATAAATGACTACAGAAATGAATCAAAAATGTTTTTTTTGCATTTATAAATGAGTAAAAAAAAAAGAATAATTTTTTTATCATATCAGTAGGAATCATTTTCTCATAAACGAACCATTTTTTTTTTCATAAATGAGCTCAGAAATCAATAAATTTTTTGTCATCATATGTCAACATTTCTATCAAAAATTAAGATCAAGCTCAAATGCAATGAAAACAACATTCCATGCAAAAAAGTAATCAATAAATTTCCCAATTAATAACTTTTCTATTTTTATATTTCACACATAATATCACAATTACGCATCTTTATTCTCCTTTATCAAATTTTCGTCCAGCGAGTGTTTCAAAAAGGGTTAATTTTCGAGTGCCGAAAAATAGCTTTTCTTTGGTTCTTTTTTTATTTATTTCTGAACAAAATAAGGTTAATTTTTGAGAGGCATTTTAGTCCAACGAATGATACAAAAAGGGTTGATTTATGAGTGCCGAAAATGAACGTTCTACCCTAAAAGGTTCATAAATGAATTCAAAAAAAGGCAGCTTTGGTTCATTGTGTTTCATTAAAAATTTTATTATCAGTAGATACGTCTGATATTTCTTGCACATTTGTCGAGTTGGATACAAATGAGGAGACTTCTGCATAATTTATGAAAATTGTTGGAGAAAAATAATTTTTTTAATCGTGTACGACCGATAAATTCGTGTAAAAAAAAATTTGTTGGTGAACCGTGTTCTTTCAAAAACGTGCAAAAAAGACCGTGTAAAAAGAGAATTGAGTGTATTATTATTTTACATGTTTTTGTTAGATTAAAATATTTTCAAGCTATTATTTTTTTTTTTAATAGCAGTCTTGATGTCGATTATTATTCGGTATTTTTGAATAAAAATGTGTATTAATTTTTAACGAAAAAGTTACCTAGAAATATAAGTTTTTGTAGGAAAAATATGGCTGTTGTAGTGCCTTGGATACAGCGATGAAGTTATGAAAGAATACATTCATTTCGAATGACACATCCGTTTGCATGGCTGTTAGCATGAGTAAAATCACCTTCAGCAGGCTTCTTAACAGACCTGCCAGCAAGCAGGCATACAACAATTCGACAAAGGGGATGTTCTTTTAATAGTTAAATAATTATTATTTGTAATTATTAAGTGATTTTATTTTGCAAAACGGTTTGTTGAAGAGTAATTTATATATGATAATTTATAATGACAAATTGGTGAACTTTTTATTGTTTTAAAGAAACTTGTTGAATTAATATAACTCTTCGGAAGCCACTTTCGTTGAAACTGAATGACTTTATGCTTATAAAAGTGTGAAGCTACAGTTTCTATTCGGTGCATACAAGTTTTCCACTTTGGCTTCAGATATGACTTTGATTTGCTATAGGTATTTGTTTTGATTTCTTTTTTTTTTTCTAAGTTATGTTAAATGAGGCTTACTTTACCGCAGAATTTATTCACTGCGCTGAATAAAGTCCTTTTAATACAGTAATCAAAGCATTTCAAGTTGCGTCATGACGCAATTGCGTTAACGCATTGTGCTGATACAGTAAACTGCGTCCGAGTTGGATACTCAGCGCAGAATTTTTTGATGCGCTTTCCATGACACAAATGACGCAATTTGATCATTACCACTGTCGCCAGAAGCTATATTAAATAAATTTGGGATATAGGTTTAGAGAAAATAAGAGTTAATCAAATAGATGATAAGAAGATGCATGTCAGTGTTATTATCTTTTAATATAAAAAAACTCCCTTGGCATACTCTCTGGGGAACTATTTCGAAACACGTTCCACGTGTTATTTACTACGTTTTTTTCGTCACAAAATCTAAATCTGGATCTGGTCTTGCATTGAAAGCCCAAACAACAAATTATCACAAGCTAATCATGGATCATTTGTTAAATCAAAATTGGAATATTCTGCATACTGTCAATTTAGATTTGATCAAGGAATGACTAAGTCTAGTCCAAACCAAGATATAGATCTAAATCTGAAAAAAACGAAGCTATTGAGGTTAAGGTATAATATACATCAGAGAACTGCACAGGCCTATTCATTTGCAATTTCAAGTACTTGCTTAATTTTTATGAATACAAGCGCGCTTGAACTTGATAATTTTCAATCAAGTTCAAGTATACTTGAAATCAGTCAAGTCGACGTCAGCTTGTTGCCCGAATTTATGAACGCGTTATCCACGACACAAAGTAAAAACAAGCGGGAGCAGACTTGAAACATACGCCATAGAGATTGAAAAGCTTGAATTTGTTTGTGAATTTTCAACTAACTCAACTTACTTGCTTAAGAAAAGTATAGTTAAAGAAAAATTTGTTGGGCACAAGGGTGTACCCAAAAAAATAGTTTTAAAAATATTTTATGAAAAATATGGGTCACTGAGGGTGGTCCTCAAAAATGTTTCCTTCGTGCTCTTTTTTTAAGTATTTTGTGCTGTAAATCGGGCCAATTATTTGGAATCTGATGTGTTTCGACGTCCCCCCCTAAAAATGTGCAAAATGGTGGATTGATAGACCCTCTATTTGTGTGTCTCAGAAATGCTTGCCCCCCTTAGAAACACCCAAGAAATGGTTAATTTTTACCTAATTTGCCTTCCCTTCGAGATATGGCACTTTTCTATTTTTTCGAAGATTTTTCGAGAATTTTTCGTGGATTTTTCGATATCTTTCGATTTTATGTTATTCCATATCTCGAAGGGGAAGCAAAATAGGTAAAATCTAACCAATTTTTGCGGGTTCCTATTTGACCAAGCATTTTTGAGACACAGAAATAGGGGTCTATTAGCCCCCATTCGACATATTTTTAGGGAGGGACACGTGTTTCAACGTTCCCCCTAAAAATTTACAAAAGGGGGGATTGATAGACTCCTCTATTTGTGCGTCTCAGAAATGCTTCCCACCTTAGAAAATGGTTAATTTTTATCTATTTTGTCTTCCCTTCGAGATATGACACTTGTTCTATTTTTTCGAAGATTTTTCGAGAATTTTTCGATATCTTTCGATTTAATGTTGTTCCATATCTCGAAGGGGAAGCAAAATAGGTAAAATCTAACCAATTTTTGGAGGTTCTTATTTGAGGAAGCATTTTTAAGACACACAAATACGGGGTCTTATAACCCCCCAATTCGGCATATTTTTTGGGAGGAACCGAAACACGTGTGACTTACAATTTGAGTTTCAGTGGAAAGTTAAACACGTGTTTCAACGTCCCCTCTAAAAATATGGAAAATGGGGGAGTGATACACCCAAAATCTGTCAAAATCACAAAAAAGTATTGTTACGGTCCACCCCAGTGTAAACTATTTGAACTATTTGGATACTTGAAATCTTATAAGCTTTTCCCGAACATATCAATCTTTTCAAGTATTTTCCCGAAAATTTTAAGCGCTTCAAGTTTTTGTGCGCAGCAGAGCAGTAAAGCTTGCGATTGATTAGTTTGATACAAAGCTTGCTTTGTTTTGTTTTTTCAAGTTCAAACCAAGTGGATTTTCAAGTGCTTGAAAAAGCTTGATTTCTAAAGTACTTGATGCAGGTCTCTGATATACGTGTAACAGCCAAATAAAAGCAGCTTTTTTCAAAAAAATTTTTTTGATACAAGGAGTTATTATTTTTTTTTAAATTTATACAGCTTATTGTACATAAAAAGTACTTTATAAAAAAAATTTTTTTTTTTTTTTAAAAAATTTTCCGGCATTTATATAGAGGGCGCTGAAAATGACACTAAAAAAAAGGACATCCAAAACGGTTCGATGGATATGGCCCTTTCCATGTATGTGAAACAAAAAAATCAAATGTCATTTTAAAGTACAGACCACTAACTAAGCATCCCCTTTACGCACGACTCCGGGAGGTTTTTTCAAATTATGGCGAAAGTTAGAGTAAAAAGTTAAAAAAAGAGAGAGATTTTCGAGCGCTTTTTTGTTTATAAAAAAAAAACAAAAAACAGTAGGTACTTGAATATAAGAGGGATGCTTAAAATTACAAACAAAATGCAATAAGATTCATTGAAATTGAACCAATAGATTTTGAGTTATCTATCGAACCTTTTTAAGAAAACTAGTTTCGAGGAAATCGCATTTAAAGCTTTTGTTTTCGAAATTCTGCATATATTTTTAAAATTATCGGTTGTTAAACTTACTTTTATTTAATCTGCCATGCCAGGTATTGTTTTAAAAACATGTTTGTATATTCTAGAAACTATAAAGAACACATTTAGCAAAGTAAAACATACATTTTTTTTGTTAATTTATACGTTTATTACACCTTAAAGCCAATTTTTTTAAGTAAAATCAAGATGTTTATTACCAGGTTTCTTTTCCATAATCATTACTCCTACAATTTGTACGAGTATTTATATTATAAAGTCTGTTCGATGAATATTATATAACTATAATACTCGTGTATTGTATTATAAATATTTTAAAAATGCATTAATTTAAAATTTCAGCATTTCAATAAAAGTACCCGCATGGAACGTTGATCATAATTTTTCAAGGACAATTCATTGAAAATACAACAACTGGTCAGTGGGTCATGCGTGAGAATATCTTGAAAATCGTGTGAAAAATGTAAATGGAAACTTGAGACTCTTCAAATAAAACAAAGAATATCAGTAGAATGCTATACTGATCACTGAAGATCTTCAGTGAAGAAAAAAAAAAAACTTTTCATGAATATCCTTTGCACACAAATTCTACATGTTTTCACTAAAATGTGTATGGCTCGAAAATACACAGACGATAACGAGTAGTTCAAATCTTGAATGGCAACAGGTAGATTCTTGCCTTCACGTGGGATGAGATCAGCTTCTTTCGATAAGATTTTCTATTTACATTGCAGTTAAAAATGCGTGTTAAATTGCAACAAAGACAATCACCGAAAGACATATCTCTAAGGTTGCAGCTATTGAATGCGTTAATTGGATTCTGTTTAGTTTCTGATTTTTTTCTTTTTCAATCTATTAATTCAGAGAAGCGGTGTAGAGACTTTGATTTCTTATGGAATTCCTTCATTTTCGTTGCAATGAAAGCAATACAGCCACTTTAATTTATTTTTTTTTTCTCAGATTCATTATGTATATAAAAGGACCTCACACTGACTGACTACTAGGTTTAGAAAATAGTAGGCAATTCTTTTGAAGAAGCTTTCGTTCTATTTTGTGTATTTTTTCTTTTTAATAAGGTTTTCTTTGCAACAACCTGCTATCTTTATAAAAATGAAAAATAGTTCTTTTGAGTGCTTGTTCCGGTCTTCTGTGCTGTTTTGTGTGAGAGTTAATTAATTGAATGCATTTCTTGGTTGGAATGGGGGCGCAAACTTCATTGGCACTCGATTAATTTGTGATATCAGGATAAGGACAAGGAAGGAAATAATTTAACCCCCTGTGCTTGGTTTCGCTTGGTTTAACTTCAATACAAATTATGCATAGACCGTTTATTTTTCGAAAACCGTCATGCATTTTCAGCCTTAATATATGAAAGTTAAGTTCAACTGATATGTAGATTAATGAATGATAAGAAACACCTGTGGAACATGTTTTGAAATCAAAATGTTATAAATGTTTATATATCATATAGTGGACGAAGAAATTTTACAAAAATCGAGTAGATAAAGCACGTGAATTTATTATATAAGCAATGTGATTGATATTTTGTAGACGAAGAGTTTTGTGTAGTTCTTATGGAGTATAACATTTCTCATAATATAATAATAGCGTATAATATAAAATAGTTATAAACAACAGTTACCAAAGTAACTATAGAATACTTTGTCTACAAAAATTACAAAAATTTTCACTTTGCAATATAAGGTGACAGAAAGTAACAACCCAGCAAACCACACGATATCGTTTCGATATCAAGATGATATCGCAAAGGTGATGATTTCTATCGATAACGATACACGAGACGACACAGTTATGATATCGAAAAAGTTCTGTTTCCAATAAAAAAGGGCATATCGTTAACGATCTGGACAACATAGTAATTGCGATATCGAACCGATATCGAAATTTCAATGTCGTTTTGATATCAAGATGAAATCGTAAAGGTAATAACTTCTATCGCTTACGCTTCACCAGGCGATATCTTACTGATATCGAAAAAAGGCAGCTCTCGATAAAAGGGATATATCGAAAACATATTAATCCTCGATAAAGAAACGATATTGCAAATAATTTTACTATTTAACATAGTTTTAATATCGTTTCGATAACATAGTTTTTCAAAAATAATAATGTTATGCGATAGGTTCAGACATTGTGATTATTTCTAATAATTTTCACAAACTATCACACTATCATAATGATATATAGTATTTGTTAAATGTAGATATCGTTACGATATCGAAATGCCATTTAGAAATTTGTAATATAGATATCGTTATACAGTTAGATACTGACTGTACTATCGGGATGATATAGCGTATTTACATGTTGAGATATCGTAACGATATCACTAGACTATCGTAAAATTTTTCTACCGAGATTTGGTTTGCTGGGAATATTTTTAGTTGAATTGCTGGTAGTAAAAAATTTGTACCCAAATTTAACCCATCTTTGTCCAGCATTGCGTTAACGTAACGGTATACTTTTCTTAGCCTGGAGGTCATAAAGTGATAGATTTTCACGATCTCCAAAAAATTTTAAGAATTTATCTAATCGACCTGGCATCGAATCGCCGCTTCAACTCGTCATTGAATTACATTCAATTAACACAGTTTTACGTGACGAGTTGTACGTTCACGGAAGCGGCGATTCGGCCCCTGGTTTCTGCTCAAGGCTGAACAATTACGATTACTTACATTTCCAAGCGGGGGGTATTTTCGAATTTTCCATTTTTTTATCTTTAATTTTAAACTTCTAAAAAATAAAAAATAAATTAAGTAATATATGTTATAATTCTAATACGAGCCTCTTTCTTAGGCTTTATATTTAACTTTTGTGAATTTTTATGAATTTTAACAGACATACGTGACTCCCGCGGGTTGACACAACGCAGGTCTTTGACGAAATAAGTTTTTGTATATTTTTTGTTGTATTATGGAAATTCTTGTGATCAATATTAGCGCAAAACGCTTGATTTTGAGTAGAATATCGTTCAATATCATTCCATTGGAAATAGAAATCCTCGAGGATTTTTTTTTAAGTCAAGTCAAGGTGAAAAAATTTTAGTTAGAAATAAAAAAAATGAACAATTTTCCTTAATTATACTTAACTTATATTGTGTTTTAGTGAAATTTTGTTAGGGAAATATTTACTTTTTTTGTTGGTTATGGCAGTTATATTTTTTGAAATACAGTTCAAAGTTCACAATTTGAACCATTTTTCAAAAATGTTCGATAACAAATTTCATCTTTTGGTTATTTAAAAAAAAAAAATTATCACTCAAAAATAATTTTAAAAGAAAACGAATTTGCGGTTTTTTAATTTTTTTCCGGTACTTAAAGTTTTTTTATAAAAACTTCTCAAGGAAAACCCAAGCTACGACACGGCCCTATCCTATGTCAGAATTTCTTATGACGTATTTATTTTGCCGGCTTATTGCTGTGCTTAGTTGAACTGAGGAGAAAAACTGAAAACGCTGCACATATAATCATATGAAATGCGCGTATAGTGCCAGCCGAACAGGCAGCTTATAGCGACTGGTGCCAGCTGAACAGGCAGCTTAAGGCCACTGGCTGGCACTAATCGCACTTGAGCTTACTTCAAATGATTGTATGGGCAACGTGTTTTATCTTTCCTCTCGGTTCGGCTCGGCACAGCTACCAGTCGGCACTATAAAAACGCCCTTAGCTTCATTTCGATCCCTTTTATTAACACGTTTCTTATGAAAGTGTAAAAGTACGATATGTAGTTAATGACAAATTTAAACCCAAACTAACTTTTAAATTTGATGTGCTGATTTGATAACCTTGAGATGATAAGGGTTGAAATGACCTCAATTAATTATGTTAGAAGGCGGATATTAAATAACTTAACTAAAAGTAAATTGTTTTCCAGAGACTACTTAAATATTTCTAAATATGATTATCTGAAAATAAATTTAATACTTTGAATTTTGTAAAATACATGCTCATCCTTATTCTTGATATTTTTTGGCAGATTACTATAGTATATCTCAAAACCTTTTCTTTATAGAAACATCGTTAAAAAACAAATCCATAAGAGTTTTAATGTTGATTTTGGGAAAAGATAATATTTGGAAACTAAAAAATATTTTGTTAATAATCTTTTTGATCTTAATCGAAAAATTTTTAAAAATATAAGGCCCTACCTAAAGACTAGAAATTTTTTGACAAAAATGTTAAAAGTTATTTTGAGACAGTTTTCGCACAGTAAATATAGCTTCCATATAGACCTCTTTTAAAAATATGCGAACCTTTGGTATGGTAAAATTAATTAAGGGGGCCCCCCACTTAATTAAGTATTATTTTTTTGCATTTATTTATATTTTTTTTTTTTTTTTAATAATGTACAAAATATTAAGATTATTGTGTGAACATTTGAAGTCAATTGGAGTAAAAGTAACAGAGATATAAAGTCGTAAATCTCGCCTCTCTTGCCCAGTTTCGCGTCTAAGAATACTTTTAAACGCGCTTTTCTCACACTTAGCTATTTCGGAGTCAATGGCCACTATAGCTCTTAGTCGATTGCACCAATCCTTTTGACAATTTGCACACTTTATCGATTTTTTTTTTTAATTTTAACTTACTTTAAGTTAGCAAAGCTTTAGATTTTTTTATGAAAAATCGGTATTTTGACCTCATAGTGCTGGAAAAAAATTGAAAAATCAATTAATTCAATGATTAGTTATGAGAGGCAACGCAATACAAATTTTTTTGAAAGGTCCGCTGATAATCGATGCCAATGGCTAATTTCTTTACAAAACTTAATGAAAATTTCACAGAAATATAGAAATAAATAAATATTAATTAAAATATGCATTTTTTTCTGTATCGAAAAACCCTTACCCCCGCCCCCCTCCCCCTCTTAACAACGATTATATTTGCAAGAAAATTAACATATGTCTTGTATGTTTCGAATGGTTTTTATTAAGTATCAATTTTTTAAGTTTTTTTCTATATGTCAGCAAACCCTTTTAATATACCTTTTCACCAAATTAAAACAATCAAAAATTTTGACGATTTATGTTTTTCACACAATATGAACTACCACGCCTCAAGTTCAACGCCTACTATATAACTAGTCAAGACCATCCAATCTCATCAACTTATCAACAATGGTTTGTTTGTTTGTTGTTGTTGTTGTTGTTGTTGTTATTGTTTTTGTCAGATCAAGCGGCTGATCCTCAGTGTTGATTCTCCTTAAATACTTGCTAAACTCGGTGTTTACGAATAATTTATATATTTTCATACGAGTTGCTCACTAATTTATCGCACATGCTCGCTCGCTTGCTCTTATGAATGGCCATACTTACTTGCTTCCTCTCTCGTTCTCTCCTTCATTCACTGTTCTCGCTTTGAGTCAACTGAGCACAAATTAAGGATCACACGGTTCTTTGAAAGGATCACTTGTTCGTTCGTTCATTCGTTCGTTTTGTTAGATCGTATCGTTGTGAGGGTGGGCTATATGAAATGAGTTTTTCAACACGATCGTTGATCCTTAACAAAAAACCAAAAAAAAAAATTCTCACACACAAATGTTTCCCACAGGACATCTCATCAAGAAGACGAAGAACGAGAAAAAGACTGAGGAATTTTTAATTTTTCTCTGATCTATTGTTAATAATGAACAACAACAACAATGAAGGCTGAATGAATAACAACCTGTAGCAAGAAGCGATCGTTCAGTGTTTTTTGTATTGTGATGATTTTTTTTTAATTTTTTTTTTTTTTTTCTTTTTTGCAATCGCTCCGGAAGGAAGTTCGTGCGGTTTTTATTGGGAAACAGTTTTTGCATGTCTTTGAGTATGTGGCATCTAATTTTTATAGTTGTTGTTATCGTAACGGTGACTGATCTTGTTCCGCTTATTGCATGTGAATATTTGCTGTCCTTTGAAGTTGTACAGGAAGTGAAATATGTTTTAGTTGTTGTTGTTGTTTCGTTTGCTTTCTGTGGGTGTTTTCTTGCATATCCTTTAGAACTTATATCCAATCATGTTTCTTTTATTTCTGTTTCTAGAACTATAGATAACCTTTTTTTATGCATTTTGCTTGCTTGCTTGTTTGTTTTGACAGTTTTAATTGCTGTGTTTAGAACAGCAAAGGCTTAAGAAGGATATGCTATTTGTTGTTTTGTTTGTTGTTTTAGGTATTTGCTTGTTATTATATGATCTTATGAAATTATATACCCACAAAAAATAAAATTGAATTGTTTTGCTTTAGAATTTTCCGCTTTTTTGTGAGATTTTATATTTCTAAAGGAGAAACGAGATTTTAACATATTTCTGAGAATGCTCATAATAGTTAGTAATTTACTGTTAATTTTTTAAATTTTGTGCATCAGAAATGTGTGTACAGAATAAAAGTTTCAAATAATAAAATATTGGGTGTAACAATTTAAATCGGGTTTATTTAATAATAAGCTTTGCTTACGCCTGGTAACATTTTTTTAAATTAAATAAAATCCGGCTTTCTTACGACCTTAATTTAGAGGCATAGAACTGGTTAGTGAAAAAAAATTTAAAATCGGCCAAGATATTGCTGAGATCTGATCATTGAAACATTCTTCAAAAAGAATTTCTTGGAATAAAAAATGTATTGCTGATTGCTGGGTGAAAAATTGTAAAAAAGGATATAGAATTTAATATACTGAAGTCAATGCCCATCATTTGAGTACCCATATGAATAAAAACAGATTTTTTTATAGCTGTATTTGTAAAGACCCAAAGTCAAATTGTCCAATTTACTTTCCAGTTATATTATATTTTCTTTTCTTCATATTTCAAATGTATTTTTTAAGTTTTCTTTTTTAAATTACTCTGTACTAGATACGTTTTAAGCTTTATAAGTGAACATAATCAAATTCGATTCTGTGATCATATTTCTTGAATATCATACAAGAGTTCACTATATGTTTTATTGGATGAATTATTGGATTTATTATTATTTGATTATTTACTGTATGTTAAATAATTTAAAAATAATAAAAATTTTATAGATTAAAATAATAATTTCAAAACAAAAAACTGAGAAAACCACAATAAAAAGTAGATTTGAGGCATTAAGAAAAAAATCGATACAATCTTTTCTTAAAAAAAAAAATCGGCACATGAACGGCATATGTTATTTAAAAATATTTTAGCCGATCTTCATATCTAAACCTGAAGCCGCATTTTCTCAAAATATGATGCGGTTGATGCTATTGGATATCATTGTAGTATCCATCAACCTCAATAAGCTCAAAAATAGGAGTATTCTGACTTATCACAGAAAATAGAAAAGGTTCTTTAACCGTTTTGTGGCTGACGAGGCTCCCGGGTACTTTTTGCAATTTAAAAATTTAAACAAAGAATTTGATCATTAATAACCAAACTGAGCCAAGATAAATTGTTTTAAATTATAGAATTTACGAAACATCGATCTATCTGAATATAAAAGCATTTACACGCTATTTTTCTACATAAATTATATGAAAGTACCCGGGTACCTCGTCAGTCTGATCAAGATGTTTCTTTCGTCAGTCACATAACGTTTAAATTCCTACCCGAATCACTAAACTCTGTATAGGAAAAGTTTTATATTGTTGAGAAAAACCATTTATTCAAGGCTTATCAAGGTTTAAACATCCAATTGTAAAGAATACATTGAATGTTTAAGCCTTGAATTAAAAACATTGCTGAGATAACTCGGAAACGTTAAAATAAACAGAAAATTTCGACCTCCTAGCACTTTATATTTTTATGTATTATAGTTAATTTGTCAAAAACTTGACGAAAATAATTTGTAGACTCCCTGGTCTAGATCTATCAGCAAGTCCTATTAGATTTTCACTTTCAACATTTCTTCCGAAAATACCCACCTTAAATCTGACACTTTTCTGGGGGTTCCCCCAAAAAGATGAAAATTTCTTGAAAGCTGCTATAACTTTCGGAGGTGACACCTTGATATGTCAAATGTATTACCAGCTGTTATTCATTTTTCTATTCCAACTTTTTAATTTATTTATATATCTGCCATCCTTCTAGGGGTACCTTTACTAAAAACACAAAAAATGCAGAAAAATGTTGAAAAATAATCCATAGCTTTCCCTAGGTGACCACTGAAGGAATCAAATGCGTCACCAACTCCTATTATTTTTCACCTTCGATATTTCTTCTGAACATACCCAATGACAATATTTCCCCAATTTCTGGGGGTTTCCCCTAGAAATGCACTTCTTGCTGTAACTCTCCCGGGGTCACAACTAGATAGGTCAAATGTATCACCAGTTCCTATTCATTTTTGTTTTCCAATATTTCTCTTTAACACACCCACCACACTTCTGGCGGTGAAAACAAAAAAAAATGTTTAAAAAATAATTCATAGTTCTTCCGGGTGGCCTCTAGAGTGGTCAAAGTAACACCAGTTCCTTTTATATGTACACCTTTTCTTTTAATTGCTTTATTCAGGCAACACAATTGAGAAACTGAATACAGTGTATTCAGAAGAAATATTTTCCATATTAATATATTTATACTATTATATAAAATTGAAGTGCAAAATTTTGTTTCCAAGTAAACTCCAAAAGTACTGGGCCGATATAAAAAAAAAAAAAAACGAAATGGTCATTTCAGCCCTTGAAATGACTTTGACCGAGCTTCTTATGATCAATTGTGTTGTGCGTATAGTGAAATGTTTGAACACAAATGATCGATAACTGGACCAACAAGTTTTATGCCGACTCCGAACAACTTATGTTCTCAAAAAGCTTTTCATGGCCGTTTTTGCTCTCTGAGGCTCTGAGAAAAATTCATTCAATCCAAAAACTTTCTGTGTCAGGTGGGAGTTAAGCCAGGGTTCTCTGGCGTATGGGGAACGCACTCTACCCACTGCACTGCGGCCGCCACATCGAGCCGAAATAAATATATTTAAATAGAGTGTAAAGTTTTTAAAAAAGTCATCACCGATGCCACGCATTGGCTGATCGTTTTCTTTTCACGTGTTTGTGTTGCGTCAAGAAAAACAGATGAGCTTCGAGCAAGGCGAAAGGTGAGAAACATATACATGCATTGCTATGCTACAAAACAAAAAAGAAATGCTTTGTATTTCGTCACCTTCAGCGTATTTACGATTTTTTTTATATGAAGTTTTTGTGCTCTATCTCTCCCCACACTCTTTCGAAGAGTAACAAGCACGTGTTAGCGCTCTTTATTGATAAAAAACCCGTGGTGAAGCCGTGGACCACTATAAAAAAAACTCCATATCCAAATAATCTGATTTTAAAGTTCAATTTTATATATTTCGCGAATTTTATTTGGCGAATAAATATAATTTAGTTGACAATTAATTACCGAAATTACCTAAATTAAATAGCAAAGAGGAGCAGTTAAGCTTCTATCATAAATGAGCGCTTTGTATATCTTCAAAGACTTCAAAAGAATTTGTTGAATATTTATCCCAGAATTCTATTCTCCCAAAACAAAATTTGTCAGATTGGCTTATGTCTCTGTTCCTAATGTTCAGAAGAATAATAGGAGAGAAGTATTTCTTTGGTATACTGTAGTTGAACATATATTGTAGCTTTTTTTGGGTTATTTTTCGTAATAGTTAAATATAATTCGAAAAGGAACAGATTGAATTTACAAATGGTCACATTGAATTCAGAATTGCTGAAATTTAATTTAGAAAAGGGCGGTTGGAATGTAAAAAAGTCAATTTGACTTGGAAAAACATTTACAGAAACATTCTTCGGAAAAAAAGAAACGAAAAGGCCATTTCAGCCCTTGAAAGAACTTTGACCGAGCTTCTTATGATCAATTGTCAAATTTTCTTCAGAATAGTCAAATAAAATACGAAAATAACAAATTGAAAGCAAAATTAAAATCGGAAATTGTCAATTTGAATTCAGAAAAGCCAATTTTATATCAGAAATAGTCGAATACAATTTGATAGATGGACTTAAATTAAAACGTACAACAGTAGACATGAGTAACGCAGCAAAAAATGCTGCGCTGATACATCAACTCAAACGCGAAATGCGTCATAACGTAATTTTAAAACTTTCGATTCCTGTATCAAAATAACTTTATTCAGCGCATTGAGATTTTGAGTTGGATAGCACGGGTAGCGCGTTGAATTATGTGAATTATGTGAAGTAAAAGCAATTTAACATCACTTAGACAAAATATCAGAAATAAAATCAAAGTTCTATAGCAATGCGTTTCATCTAGCTAAAGAAGGTTATTATAACAAAGCAATATTGAATACAAATTCATTAAAAAGAGCTTTATCAAGAAGAAATGAATACAAAGCATGACTGAATGAAACACAAAGCTCAGCATTAGTTATAAATTAATAAACCTAAACTTTAAACATGCAGTCAAATTATACTTCATTCAAGGTTGATACAGAAATCAAACATACAAGTTGGAAGTTTAGAATCAAGTTTGCCTGCCTTTTTGAAATAGAATACATTCGAATAAGCAAAGCAAAAACAACGAGCAAGAAACTCTTTGTATTACTGCGCTAGTGCGTTACTTTTAATAAAACAAGTGTATCAGCGCAATAATACAGTTTAGTGCTTCAACTCAATTTTAAAGCACTTAAAGCAATCAATTTTATTTCGGAAAACAAGAAAGTGGATTCCAGCATCATCATATCGAATCCAAAGAAGAAAAAGCAATCATGAACCAATGAAATGATTTCAGAAATTATAATAAAATAAAATTAAATTCACTAAACGTTAATGGGAAATTAAAATACTCATTAGAATAGAACTCAAAACGAAACAAATTGAATTAAAAATGGGCAAATTAAATTAAAAAATGCAAAAAAAAATAGAAAGATTTTATTGCACATCCATATTCCTTTTGTGATAAACTCAATTCTTCTTTTACTATTTTTTCTACTCTAAAAGAAATTTTTTTCCTCAGAGTTAATCAGATGTTCTCCTTTTGCCAAAAGATTTATAATTTCTTGTTATTCTTACTTTCCCATAGACACAAAATTTCCATGTTAATGAAAGAACACAAAAGCCATATTTATCCCTTAAAAGAAAACTGTTTCTAAAAACGTAATGTTCAGCTTCTTTTTGCAATTCTTGTCTGAAAAAATACTTTCTTTTCATAACACGCGAATTTCATGCAATTTGAGTTCGTCCTCGAATTTCGCATAGTTGTTCTGAGAATTTGTCATATCTTAGAAAATACGCAATACCCTTTTTTACAAGCAAAAAAAACATTACTTATGGCGCGTTCTTTTCACATAAAAACAAGCTATTGTTGTCAAAAATCTGCCGTGAAATCTTTTCTTTTAAACTTCTCGGTACATAAATTGTTGTTATGATTTCCTAAAATGCGCAGAACAAATTTACAGAACTAGTATTTCAGGATATCACGCAATTCAAGAGCTTCACTGAGTGTCCTTTTTTTTTTAAACAAATCTCCAACTCTTAAAAAGACACTAGTTCTTTTAAAACTTATTTTGACACAAACAAAACTGTTTATTAGCCTTTGAAATATAATATATAGCATTTTCTTTCTCTATTCCTTATCCTTGCCACTAAATAAGTAAAAGTTGTAAAATTTTAAAATTTTCTTGCAAACCTTTTCACAGCGGCTACGTCTTCCACTTCCCAAAAAAAAAGGAAAAAAAAAGCATATTTCATCAAACAAAAACATATAATCATCACTATTTGCCAGCGCTGATCGACACGATCGTAAAAGTGACGTGGTTGTAAAAACAAATCCTTTTGCTGTGCCAAGGATGAGTCCATTGTTTATAATAGCGATATTGTAATGTTTTTTGCCCCTTTTACAGTAGATTAGGGTAAACATTTTACTCAATTCACGCATGACTTGTTAAAATTTTCACGGAATTGCGCATTGTATCGTAAAATATCCTTGCTAGGCGCACAAGGACACTCAATGTTTAAGTGAATACCTCAGCATACGTTGACTTGCATGGATTTCGGTATTTTCACGCATTTCTGCGAAATAAGCAGCACAACATAACAAGAACTTCGAGTAATTAGCTGTGATTTGACTTAAATACGCATGTGCGCACGCGTTTTTCATTATAGCATGTTTTTTGTAGCGGAATTCTAGGAAATCATTGTCCAAGGATATTGCTGGGTGATTAGTATAGTTAAGAATATGCTTTATGTATTACATTTTGAAATTTAAGGCAGATTCAGCAGTCCTAAGACAGTTCATATGTTGTTTTTAGTGAAAATGAATAAAAAGGTCCTGCCTATGACGTTATTTTTAAAAAATAAGCTGCAAATTAGCCCTCGCCATAGCATTAGTAATTAGTAATTTTATAATATATATATAATAGCTCTTAATAAGGATCATCCACATTTCCTTACAAAAGTGTTATTATTTATCTAAGCTTAATAGCTGACACATTTTCCCAGTCTTCATATTTTTCCCGCAACTATCTCAAACTCCTCTGTTAGTTTTCTAGGAACTCAAATAAACAAGCAAACGAGCATTCATTCCCATTGCTATCGAAACCGCTACTTGTACACTATACAGCCACATACAAAGGATAAAAAAACAATAACAAAGAAATCTTCTATATTGTTATCACAATCAAAAGATCTGAAATTCATTAATAGATGTGGAGCGCCTACTTAAGTTTGTCTGCTGCACTTTACACTGTCGAGTCCTTTTTGCACACACACACACACACACACACAACACTTGTATCCAGAAAAAAATCGAAAAATCGAACAAATTCCAACAATGCTTCTCTTTCGCTTCCCACAAAAGAAAACGCAAACACGAACAGGTAGTTGAACAAATTGATCTCGTTAATGTTAACAAAAAAGTCAAATCAAAATAAAACTATTTGAAATGATTTCCTATGAATTGAGAACAAAAGGATATCGCTCGAAAGTAGCGAGTTACACTTGTTTTTGCTGCGGGTGTTGGTGGGAAGAATTTAATGGCAACAATTGGGGAGTTTCAATTTTGACAGCTCAGACTCGTTCATACTAAAACAGAGATAATCATCAATTGTATTCTAGAGTATTATAGAGGTAATTCAAAGCGTTGGAACACTTGTTGGTGAGAAAAAATTTAATCATTGCTAGTTTATTAAAAGATTTTATATTAAAAGATGATTTAATTGTGATGCATTTCGCCTCTATCTCTCTATCTCTACTTGTCCCTATCTCCAAATCTAAATATCTCCAAATCTCCATAACTCCATATTTTCATATCTTCATATCTCCATACCTCAAAATCTCCATATCTCCATATCTCCATGTCTCCATATCTCCATATCTCCATATCTCCATATCTCCATATCTCCATATCTCCATATCTCCATACCTCCATACCTCCATATCTCCATATCTCTATATCTCCATACCTCAAAATCTCCATATCTCCATATCTCCATGTCTCCATATCTCCATATCTCCATATCTCCATATCTCTATATCTCCATATCTCCATATCTCCATACCTCCATACCTCCATATCTCCATATCTCTATATAGTTCATTAAAATTCAATGAATTTTTTTCAGTGAACACTGTTCAATGAACAATTCGTAAAAACAATTCAATAAAATTCAATGATTTTTTAAATGAACACTGTTCATTCAATGAACTTGTTTTATTCCATATCTCCATATCTCCATATCTCCATATCTCCATATCTCCATATCTCCATATCTCCATATCTCCATATCTCCACATCTCCATATCTCCATATCTCCATATCTCCATATCTCCATATCTCCATATCTCCATATCTCCATATCTCCATATCTCCATATCTCCATATCTCCATATCTCCATATCTCCATATCTCCATATCTCCATATCTCCATATCTCCATATCTCCATATCTCCATATCTCCATATCTCCATATCTCCATATCTCCATATCTCCATATCTCCATATCTCCATATCTCCATATCTCCATATCTCCATATCTCCATATCTCCATATCTCCATATCTCCAATCTCCATATCTCCATATCTCCATATCTCCATATCTCCATATCTCCATATCTCCATATCTCCATATCTCCATATCTCCATATCTCCATATCTCCATATCTCCATATCTCCATATCTCCATATCTCCATATCTCCATATCTCCATATCTCCATATCTCCATATCTCCATATCTCCATATCTCCATATCTCCATATCTCCATATCTCCATATCTCCATATCTCCATATCTCCATATCTCCATATCTCCATATCTCCATATCTCCATATCTCCATATCTCCATATCTCCATATCTCCATATCTCCATATCTCCATATCTCCATATCTCCATATCTCCATATCTCCATATCTCCATATCTCCATATCTCCATATCTCCATATCTCCATATCTCCACATCTCCATATCTCCATATCTCCATATCTCCATATCTCCATATCTCCATATCTCCATATCTCCATATCTCCATATCTCCATATCTCCATATCTCCATATCTCCATATCTCCATATCTCCATATCTCCATATCTCCATATCTCCATATCTCCATATCTCCATATCTCCATATCTCCATATCTCCATATCTCCATATCTCCATATCTCCATATCTCCATATCTCCATATCTCCATATCTCCATATCTCCATATCTCCATATCTCCATATCTCCATATCTCCATATCTCCATATCTCCATATCTCCATATCTCCATATCTCCATATCTCCATATCTCCATATCTCCATATCTCCATATCTCCATATCTCCATATCTCCATATCTCCATATCTCCATATCTCCATATCTCCATATCTCCATATCTCCATATCTCCATATCTCCATATCTCCATATCTCCATATCTCCATATCTCCATATCTCCATATCTCCATATCTCCATATCTCCATATCTCCATATCTCCATATCTCCATATCTCCATATCTCCATATCTCCATATCTCCATATCTCCATATCTCCATATCTCCATATCTCCATATCTCCATATCTCCATATCTCCATATCTCCATATCTCCATATCTCCATATCTCCATATCTCCATATCTCCATATCTCCATATCTCCATATCTCCATATCTCCATATCTCCATATCTCCATATCTCCATATCTCCATATCTCCATATCTCCATATCTCCATATCTCCATATCTCCATATCTCCATATCTCCATATCTCCATATCTCCATATCTCCATATCTCCATATCTCCATATCTCCATATCTCCATATCTCCATATCTCCATATCTCCATATCTCCATATCTCCATATCTCCATATCTCCATATCTCCATATCTCCATATCTCCATATCTCCATATCTCCATATCTCCATATCTCCATATCTCCATATCTCCATATCTCCATATCTCCATATCTCCATATCTCCATATCTCCATATCTCCATATCTCCATATCTCCATATCTCCATATCTCCATATCTCCATATCTCCATATCTCCATATCTCCATATCTCCATATCTCCATATCTCCATATCTCCATATCTCCATATCTCCATATCTCCATATCTCCATATCTCCATATCTCCATATCTCCATATCTCCATATCTCCATATCTCCATATCTCCATATCTCCATATCTCCATATCTCCATATCTCCATATCTCCATATCTCCATATCTCCATATCTCCATATCTCCATATCTCCATATCTCCATATCTCCATATCTCCATATCTCCATATCTCCATATCTCCATATCTCCATATCTCCATATCTCCATATCTCCATATCTCCATATCTCCATATCTCCATATCTCCATATCTCCATATCTCCATATCTCCATATCTCCATATCTCCATATCTCCATATCTCCATATCTCCATATCTCCATATCTCCATATCTCCTTATCTCCATATCTCCATATCTCCATATCTCCATATCTCCATATCTCCATATCTCCATATCTCCATATCTCCATATCTCCATATCTCCATATCTCCATATCTCCATATCTCCATATCTCCATATCTCCATATCTCCATATCTCCATATCTCCATATCTCCATATCTCCATATCTCCATATCTCCATATCTCCATATCTCCATATCTCCATATCTCCATATCTCCATATCTCCATATCTCCATATCTCCATATCTCCATATCTCCATATCTCCATATCTCCATATCTCCATATCTCCATATCTCCATATCTCCATATCTCCATATCTCCATATCTCCATATCTCCATATCTCCATATCTCCATATCTCTTATCTTTATCTTTATCTTTATCTTTATCTTTATCTTTATCTTTATCTTTATCTTTATCTTTATCTTTATCTTTATCTTTATCTTTATCTTTATCTTTATCTTTATCTTTATCTTTATCTTTATCTTTATCTTTATCTTTATCTTATCTTTATCTTTATCTTTATCTTTATCTTTATCTTTATCTTTATCTTTATCTTTATCTTTATCTTTATCTTTATCTTTATCTTTATCTTTATCTTTATCTTTATCTTTATCTTTATCTTTATCTTTATCTTTATCTTTATCTTTATCTTTATCTTTATCTTATCTTTATCTTTATCTTTATCTTTATCTTTATCTTTATCTTTATCTTTATCTTTATCTTTATCTTTATCTTTATCTTTATCTTTATCTTTATCTTTATCTTTATCTTTATCTTATCTTTATCTTTATCTTTATCTTTATCTTTATCTTTATCTTTATCTTTATCTTTATCTTTATCTTTATCTTTATCTTTATCTTTATCTTTATCTTTATCTTTATCTTTATCTTTATCTTTATCTTTATCTTTATCTTTATCTTTATCTTTATCTTTATCTTTATCTTTATCTTTATCTTTATCTTTATCTTTATCTTTATCTTTATCTTTATCTTTATCTTTATCTTTATCTTTATCTTTATCTTTATCTTTATCTTTATCTTTATCTTTATCTTTATCTTTATCTTTATCTTTATCTTTATCTTTATCTTTATCTTTATCTTTATCTTTATCTTTATCTTTATCTTTATCTTTATCTTTATCTTTATCTTTATCTTTATCTTTATCTTTATCTTTATCTTTATCTTTATCTTTATCTTTATCTTTATCTTTATCTTTATCTTTATCTTTATCTTTATCTTTATCTTTATCTTTATCTTTATCTTTATCTTTATCTTTATCTTTATCTTTATCTTTATCTTTATCTTTATCTTTATCTTTATCTTTATCTTTATCTTTATCTTTATCTTTATCTTTATCTTTATCTTTATCTTTATCTTTATCTTTATCTTTATCTTTATCTTTATCTTTATCTTTATCTTTATCTTTATCTTTATCTTTATCTTTATCTTTATCTTTATCTTTATCTTTATCTTTATCTTTATCTTTATCTTTATCTTTATCTTTATCTTTATCTTTATCTTTATCTTTATCTTTATCTTTATCTTTATCTTTATCTTTATCTTTATCTTTATCTTTATCTTTATCTTTATCTTTATCTTTATCTTTATCTTTATCTTTATCTTTATCTTTATCTTTATCTTTATCTTTATCTTTATCTTTATCTTTATCTTTATCTTTATCTTTATCTTTATCTTTATCTTTATCTTTATCTTTATCTTTATCTTTATCTTTATCTTTATCTTTATCTTTATCTTTATCTTTATCTTTATCTTTATCTTTATCTTTATCTTTATCTTTATCTTTATCTTTATCTTTATCTTTATCTTTATCTTTATCTTTATCTTTATCTTTATCTTTATCTTTATCTTTATCTTTATCTTTATCTTTATCTTTATCTTTATCTTTATCTTTATCTTTATCTTTATCTTTATCTTTATCTTTATCTTTATCTTTATCTTTATCTTTATCTTTATCTTTATCTTTATCTTTATCTTTATCTTTATCTTTATCTTTATCTTTATCTTTATCTTTATCTTTATCTTTATCTTTATCTTTATCTTTATCTTTATCTT
Organism: Coremacera marginata; assembly: GCA_914767935.1. Taxonomy (NCBI): domain Eukaryota; kingdom Metazoa; phylum Arthropoda; class Insecta; order Diptera; family Sciomyzidae; genus Coremacera; species Coremacera marginata. The sequence continues at coordinate 26,751,945 of OU612044.1, forward strand.
TATCTTTATATTTATCTTTATCTTTATCTTTATCTTTATCTTTATCTTTATCTTTATCTTTATCTTTATCTTTATCTTTATCTTTATCTTTATCTACCTATATTTTGTGTTGAACTTCGACTCACGCTTCTGGCGTATTCCACATTTTTACGCTCTGATATGCAACTGTAACAGCGCAATTTTTTTTTTTATGCTTCATTCAAAATATTTGCTTCCCCCCATGAAGATCATTAACTGATTTCAAACTGTGAAAATAGATGAAAATCTATTGCGCATGCGCCACATTTCCTTCAAGCAAAAATTTAAATTTAACGTGCGCGTACAGCACAAAATGGCTGACGCGTGGCTTTGCTTTTCAAATTCTATGTAACTGATTCGCTCTATTCTACTCTGCATAACAACTTTTTGCGTTCACACGCGTTCCCAAGCAATGCGTCCCCTAAATAATGCGGGTCTTGAACTTGCTTCTTTAACTCAAACGCTATCACAAAGGGGCGAATTTTTCCCCCTTGCTGCTACAATGATTTTCTTACCATTGCTTCTTAAGGTTGTGTTTATTCGGTATGCTCTGTGATTCTAGTATTTATTCCTATTGAATGTTGGAATTTTGCTCGCATGACTTAGTTTTTTTTTTTTTTGTTGTTTTATAAAAAATCAGCGAAGGGTGAAAAAATCACCCAGTAATCTTTTATAACCATAACAATTTGTATACTGACGAAGCTAAGAAAAGCGACAGCTGCGGCCTTCAATGGCAGCTAAGACATAACACGCAGGACCCTTTGGGCTATGCGAACGGAGACGAAATTAAAGCGAGTAGGTCGTTCCACTCGAGTAGGATTTTGCTCGAAGCAAAATAGATGAAATCTTTGAAGGAAATAAAACTTGCTCTTAACTTGTTGTAAGATTTTTTAATAAATCATTTAATTTATAGTGTAATTTCTTGTTTAACTGTTACCAGCCTCGGTAGATTTTTGGCAGTACTCTGTAAAGAATTCTATAAATCATCAAGAACGAAACCGTTTTTTTTTTTAAATATATATTATTTAAATAAATACTATTTTAAAAATTGTAGAGAATTATACTCAATTCAGTATAGTTTATAAGAACTGTAACAATTATTAAAATTTCGAAAAGTCTTTCGTTTGAACTTAAAGATATACACATTTTATTTGCAATGTGCAGAAACAGCAGTCTACCCAAATTCGCAGGGAAGGCATCTCTTTTAAAAGTTTTAGTTAAATGAAAACTAAATAATGTGAGGATTTACTGTTAAAACAATGCATATATATGTATATGTGTTTTTTGCGTTAAAAATCGACCAGTTTCAAAAGTTCTACACATTTCAAGTAATCATTCCTCGGCAACTTAAAAATATCGCTACTAAACTATTATGATGCCAAAATGAAATATTTCTTTGGTTTTTTTTATATTATAATTTTATGTTGAGGAAATAAAATTAAAAGCAACCCCCAGAATGATAACTCTAGTTCCTTTTGCTACAAATTAATACAAGAAATGTGGGGAGGGGAGAAAAGTTTTGTCGAACAGTTCTTATGAATGAAAACCTCGATAAAATGAGGCTAAATAACTTGCTTGCCTTTTATGTTGTTGAAATGTGTTCGCACAGCGTGGTATATTTTTTGATTGTTCTAAAAAATGACGTAAGACATGGCGCACACCTGGTCACACGCACGATCGGCTTAAATAACCAAATCTATTGTTTGAATATGTATATGAATGTGGTTGGTTTCAAAAGACCTTGATATGTCCTTTGTGGAAACTTGCTTTCATTATTCTAAAGTTCCGAACATTTAACATGATAACTAATTAATTTAATGCGGAAAGAAAGGGAACTACTATTAAATGATTAAAAAGGACTACATTTAGGAGAAATTTACACTATTTAAACTAATAACTCAATACATTGTGAAGTTTTTCTCTCAAACTATATTGTGACCTTTGAATGTACATAAAAATTATTTTTAGTTTGGGCCACTGCAGGGTGCCCAAAACTCCACGAACTGAGAAGACCGCATCTAATGCGAGGGCTTTCCGCAAAATTTGTGTTAACCGCCAATAGCGCGATCTTCCTGCGAAGACTCAGCAGGTATTGTTCACTCATTTTCATGGTTACAAACATATTATCTATTTTGGTCACGTAAACGACAGAGAATATTGGGAAATCATTGAAAAACAACGGGTGACGGACAAGAAATCTCGTTGGCCTCGCAAACCACTGAACCCAAAACTCTAAAACGCAAAAACGCGGCAAGTGTTGAAAGACTCAGACAACTGACAGCTGAGCATGACATTGCGATGAGAGTGCGAAAAATAAAACAAATTTTTATCACGAGAGAAAAGCAGAGGCAATAAAAACATTAGACATGCTTATTGGTTTAAAGCAAAATTTTCTCAAGTTTTTCTAAATTTTCTATGGCATGCTATAAAAACCAAAATATTTGGAATAATTGACACTTCGTGGAAGTTGAACGCAGGTATTGAGAGACTATAATTGCTGAATCATAAACTGCATGACTTTGAGCTGTCAAATAAAGACAAATGTCGCATAATGATCGCTTTAAAGGTTTTCTCTACTCTTAGAACCAAAGCAAAACAGTTCAATAAAGCGATTATAGCGGCATAAAAAAAGGACCTTTGCTAAGGCCTTGCCTTAAAGACTTGAAGCTGACCTTTATTGCGATGATTTGCCATTATTAATTTTAATAATGATGCGCTATTATTTTGTGTTCTAGCAAGGTTTTCAAAAATAATGAAACAACTATGAAGTTCATCATTCATCGATTTATTTTTTTTATCAGTTTTTCTTGCACTGATTTCGCGTATCTATATGCAATACCTGGAAATTTTAGTTGAGTAGGCCAATATTTGTTGGAAGTCCTTGAATTTGAATGTTTTCTAAATTCTCCAAAATTTTAAGAAATAAATGCAAAATTGTTTAAAAAAACGCAAAAAAAAATAAGGATGTTAATATTAATATGAACTTGCTTATTGGTTTAAAGCAAAATTTTCTCAAGTTTTTCTTAGTTTTCTATAGCATTCTATAAAAACCAATATATATGAATATGAATCCATATATGAATATGAATATGAATATGAATATGAATATGAATATGAATATGAATATGAATATGAATATGAATATGAATATGAATATGAATATGAATATGAATATGAATGTGAATATGAATATGAATATGAATATGAATATGAATATGAATATGAATATGAATATGAATATGAATATGAATATGAATATGAATATGAATATGAATATGAATATGAATATGAATATGAATATGAATATGAATATGAATATGAATATGAATATGAATATGAATATGAATATGAATATGAATATGAATATGAATATGAATATGAATATGAATATGAATATGAATATGAATATGAATATGAATATGAATATGAATATGAATATGAATATGAATATGAATATGAATATGAATATGAATATGAATATGAATATGAATATGAATATGAATATGAATATGAATATGAATATGAATAGGAATATGAATATGAATATGAATATGAATATGAATATGAATATGAATATGAATATGAATATGAATATGAATATGAATATGAATATGAATATGAATATGAATATGAATATGAATATGAATATGAATTTGAATATGAATCTATATGAATAATCTATATGAATATGTATATGAATATGAATAATGAATACGAATATTAATATGTATAAGAAATTGAGATTGATTTAGAATAGAACTATAACTTACAAATTACAATGAATTACAAATAAAACTAGAAACAGAACTGGAATTTGAACTAGAACGGAAACTATAACGAGAAATAAAAATATGAAACAATAACAAACTGAAATGAAAATAAAAGTGGAAAATTAAAAAATCTAGAACTTCAATACTTACCCACTGAACCACAAGCGAAGGTTTTGCGTGAGGTGAGAGTTTTGCGTACGTTTTTGGGTAGAATTTTTTTTTATTCTTAGAATTAAAAGAAGAATTTATTTTCTTTAAAGTGCTTGCTATAGAAGATTTAATTCATAAAAACTTTTCCCATAAATAAAAATTGTACTTTTGCGAAATTCATAAAATACTTATTTTGAGTCGAAAAAGAATAATTTTTTCATCAAAAATTTCTCTTAAATGAACCATTTTTTGTTCATAAATAAGTTCAAAAATGAACCATAAGTGTTTTTTTTTATTCTTAAATGAGTCCAAAGAAGAGATTTTTTTTTATCATATCAGTAGGAAATAATTTTTCATAAACAAACAATTTTTTTGGGGAACAGGGGGCGAACCTTCACATGGCAACGTGTCTGACCGCCTCAACCTGGCGAGGCCAGCATTATCCATGTCGAAATCGTCTCAAGTCGACTCAAACCTCCAAGTGGTGTTCCCTGGGCAACGGCAAACTGGCATCCGTCCGTTTGACGGCTAATTTGAGCGGCGGGTCGATCCATAGACCTTAAACATGGAATGTGCGCAGGGTTTGGGTCCCGCCACATTACTACTGCCCAATGAAAACTAAACCAGCCTCGGATAAGAACCCCAATTACGTTGACGACCACCGCAAACGAAAAACGGACAATGATTTACGGATATGCACCTGGAATGTCCGGACCCTTTATAGGGAAGGTGCCATTATCCAACTGGCGGAAGCCCTCAAAACAATACAATCTGACATCACCGCCATCCAGGAAATACGATGGAAAGGGCAAGGCTGCTCTAAACAAGCACACTGCGATATCTACTACAGCTGCCATGCGGAGAAGCGCGAATTCGGATGTGGATTCGTCGTTAGCCGGAAACTACGCCACCTTGTTTCCCGGTTCACACCTGTGAACGAAAGATTGGCCACGATCCGCATCAAGGCAAAATTTTTCTACATAAGCCTTATTTGCGCGCACGCCCCGACGGAGGAAAAGGACGAAGCCGTCAAGGACGCTTTCTACGCTAGTCTTGAGGACGTATATGACCACCTTCCGGTCCATGACGTGAAAATAGTCCTCGGCGATTTTAATGCGATAGTCGGAAGGGAAGGCATCTTTGGCCCCACTGTCGGTCAGTTCAGTCTTCACGAGACCTCCACAAACAACGGTCTAAGACTGATCGACTTCGCCGCGGCACGAAACATGGTAGTTAGTAGCACCAGATTTAAGCACCTCGACATCCACAAGGCCACCTGGCTGTCCCCGGATCAAAAAACGCGAAACCAAATTGATCATGTTGTAATCGACGGAAGGCATGCCTCTAGTGTTCTAGATGTGCGTACATTTCGGGGGGTCAACATTGACTCCGACCATTATCTTGTTGCAGCCAAGATCCGCATGCGATTATGCAATGCCAAGAACATACGCACAGGAATGCAACGAAAGCTAGATGTCGCTAAGCTGCAATTACAACGGACTGCCGAAGCCTACTCCGCTCAACTCTCGGTTAAGCTCAACCGACCAACCTCTGGACTCGACGACGCCGGCGGACTTTGGGCGCATATATCCCACTCCATGCGCGCTGCCGCTGAAGAAGTCATTGGTTTCCGGCGCCCGCATCCTCGGAACCAATGGTATGATCAGGAGTGTCGCATTGCGACTGCAGTAAAAAACGCCGCTTATAGAAAAACGCTGCAGTCAGCTGCAACGCGAGCCGTGCGAGAAAACTACCGCGAAAAGAGGAAGGAAGAGAGGCGCCTTTTCAGACGCAAGAAAAGAGAGCAGGAAAAGCGTGAGCGTGAGGAACTAGAGGTATACCAGGGCAAGAAGGATGCACGAAAATTCTATCAACAGGTTAAGCGTCTAACCCAAGGTTTCAAGCCCGGAGCATCCACTTGTAGAGATGAAAATGGAGATCTGAATACGGATACACAGTGTGTGCTTAGATTGTGGAGACAGCACTTCTCCAATTTACTTAATGGCGACGATTCCACCAATGCCGCCCATCGAGAGCACAGTGCAGTGCCACCAATCGACGATGACGGAGTGGAAGTATCACCACCTAGCCATGAAGAGGTTCGAGTTGCTATCCAACGACTCAAAAACAATAAAGCAGCGGGTGCTGACGGCCTGTCAGCTGAATTGTTTAAAACCGGCGGCGATGAATTGATAAGGCGCATGCATCAGCTCATCAGCAAAATATGGCTAGCAGAAAGCATGCCCGACGATTGGAACCTCAGTGTACTGTGCCCTATACTTAAGAAAGGAGACCCTAAGTAGTTACGATATGTTGGTTCTGGCTCAGGAGGCGCGGAGGTGCAAGCCGATGACGTCATGCCCGGCACTCAAGTATGAATGGATTTCTGCTTGTGCTGGTGGACGGACAGACAAAAAACCGCAAGTTGTTTTTTGCTTTAAGCGTTGATCATGTTCTTATCAGTGTTTGTATGTTTTATGATTTTTTTCATAACCCTAGCATTAGTTATAGCAATGACTCAAAATTCTGCTGGCTGACTTTAGCTGAAATGATATGACTTGCTATATGAAAATATACGCATTAATATGGGTTGAAGCAATTTAGATACGGCGATGGTTGAAGGGGGAAATAAATGTTTATAAATTTAATAAAGTTGGTAAGTATTAGGTGGGAGTCTTTGTTTTGAGCTTTTAAAAATTGGCAAGTTTGATGTATGTCTTTGCTTTAATCTTTTTAAAATTGGTAAGCTTGGGGCATGTCTTTGCTTTAAGCATTGGTCATAATTTTATACACTACATTATCGGTAGTGGTAGTCAAGCGAGTTCTTATCAGTGTTTGCATGTTTTGTTTTTCTTAACCCTCGCATTAGTTACAGCAAGACTCAAATTGTGTTGGTCAACTTGCTTTGTGAAAATATATATATTTATTTGGAATGAAGCAATTTAGGTACGGCGAAGGTTGAAGAGGTTAAAGAAATGTTTATAAAGTTAATAAAGTCGGTAAGTATTAGGTGCATGTATTAGATTTGTGTAAGTAGTTTGTATATTAGATGACAACCATTAAAAAACATAGGCGTGTATAAATATCTATTCGTCAGTTGGGGGACATAGGGGTCACTTACACCCAGCAACTTCTCCGCCTCTGGCTTATATTTTATGTAAATTCAAGAGTCTGCAAAGCTTCGAGATGCAGAAACTTCGAGAACATTTTAGAAGTCGACTTATGTCACTGTATGCCGAAGCGAATGGTGTGAGAGAGAGAGAGAGAGAGAAAGGGAGAGAGAGAAAGGGAGAGAGAGAATTTAATAGTAAGAGAGAGAAAGGGAGATAGCAAATAGCGCGATCCTATACAAAGAATACTTCAGAATCAACCTAACCTAAGCCAATGCCAAGAAGAGTCAGGGAGTTTCTAGAAGCTTCGAGATGCAGAAACGTCGAGAACATTTTAGAAGTCGACTTATGTTATTGTATGCCGATGACGTCACCCATACCCATCCTGGTACGGATTTTAATTTTATTTCATTTCAATTTCAATACTAATTTCAAGGTTAAAGTGATAAGAGCCAAGCTTTATAGTAAGCGCACTCATAACCCGCAAGTTCAAGATAAGGCAGCAATGGACAAGTTCAAACATGTTTTTTGTGTTACTTCTAAAATAAATAAACAATTTTTGCGGTCAAGTGCAAGGGCAAAAAAAAGAAGATAAGAATTTAAAGTTGATATGTCAAAAACTAAGCTAAGCTAACCTAAGCTAATATAAGCTAAGGCTGCGTTTATAGTGAACGCCCATAATCGGCTGCTTTTTTATAATGGTTCTTGTTGTTGTTGTTCTTACTGTTGCTATTGTTGTTCTTACTTATGTTGTTGTTTTTGTTGTTGCTGTTGTTCTTGTTCTTGTTGTTGTTCTTACTGTTGTTGTTCTTACTCTTGTTGTTGTTGTGGTTGTTGTTGTTGATGAGGCTGTTTTACTAATAAAAATAGGCAATCTAAAGTTACTAAATAAATAGCTAAACTTCTTTATTAAAATATTATTTATATTAATTACACCACATTTTGAGCCCAATTTGGTCACATCTGTTGATAACCAAGATAAGCTATGGAAGCTACGTCCAATTACGGACCATCTCAAGTCAAATATGTTGAAGAACTATCACCCAACACAACATTTATCTTACGATGACAATGGACGACACGGTTGCAAGCAGTTTTTTAAAGGTAAACCAATCGGCCAAACGGTTACATGTTAAATTTTGACATATATCAAGGCAAGAACCCACGTTGTACCAATCCATATGATGAACGATTCGGAAAATGTGCAGCACCACTTATAACTATGATCGACGACTTTCAGATGATTTGAAAGGCCTTATTGAATATTTCATTCATATTGAATTATTGTTTGATTGATTATCGATATTGTGATTGATTGATTGATTATCGATCAGTTATAGCCGGTAGCTGCTGAACAGTACAGACCATTTTAGCTGGTAGATGTTGAACAGTACAGACCATTTTAGCTGGTAGATGTAGAACAGTACAGACCATTTTAGCCGGTAGCTGTAGAACAGTACAGACCAGTTTTAGCAGTTGCTGTTGATCAGTACAGACCAGTTTAGCAGATAACTGCTAAAACTGGTCTGTACTGTTCTACAGCTACCGGCTAAAACTGATCTGTACTGTTCTACATCTACCAGCTAAAATGGTCTGTACTGTTCTACAGCTACCGGCTAAAGTGGTCTGTACTATTCAACAGCTACCTGCTAAAATGGTCTGTACTGTTCAGCAGCTACCGGCTATAACTGATCGATAAACAATCAATCAATCACAATATCGATAATCAATCAAACAATAATTCAATATGAATGAAATATTCAATAAGGCCTTTCAAATCATCTGAAAGTCGTCGATCATAGTTATAAGTGGTGCTGCACATTTTCCGAATCGTTCATCATATGGATTGGTACAACGTGGGTTCTTGCCTTGATATATGTCAAAATTTAACATGTAACCGTTTGGCCGATTGGTTTACCTTTAAAAAACTGCTTGCAACCGTGTCGTCCATTGTCATCGTAAGATAAATGTTGTGTTGGGTGATAGTTCTTCAACATATTTGACTTGAGATGGTCCGTAATTGGACGTAGCTTCCATAGCTTATCTTGGTTATCAACAGATGTGACCAAATTGGGCTCAAAATGTGGTGTAATTAATATAAATAATATTTTAATAAAGAAGTTTAGCTATTTATTTAGTAACTTTAGATTGCCTATTTTTATTAGTAAAACAGCCTCATCAACAACAACAACCACAACAACAACAAGAGTAAGAACAACAACAGTAAGAACAACAACAAGAACAAGAACAACAGCAACAACAAAAACAACAACATAAGTAAGAACAACAATAGCAACAGTAAGAACAACAACAACAAGAACCATTATAAAAAAGCAGCCGATTATGGGCGTTCACTATAAACGCAGCCTTAGCTTATATTAGCTTAGGTTAGCTTAGCTTAGTTTTTGACATATCAACTTTAAATTCTTATCTTCTTTTTTTTGCCCTTGCACTTGACCGCAAAAATTGTTTATTTATTTTAGAAGTAACACAAAAAACATGTTTGAACTTGTCCATTGCTGCCTTATCTTGAACTTGCGGGTTATGAGTGCGCTTACTATAAAGCTTGGCTCTTATCACTTTAACCTTGAAATTAGTATTGAAATTGAAATGAAATAAAATTAAAATCCGTACCAGGATGGGTATGGGTGACGTCATCGGCATACAATAACATAAGTCGACTTCTAAAATGTTCTCGACGTTTCTGCATCTCGAAGCTTCTAGAAACTCCCTGACTCTTCTTGGCATTGGCTTAGGTTAGGTTGATTCTGAAGTATTCTTTGTATAGGATCGCGCTATTTGCTATCTCCCTTTCTCTCTCTTACTATTAAATTCTCTCTCTCCCTTTCTCTCTCTCCCTTTCTCTCTCTCTCTCTCTCTCACACCATTCGCTTCGGCATACAGTGACATAAGTCGACTTCTAAAATGTTCTCGAAGTTTCTGCATCTCGAAGCTTTGCAGACTCTTGAATTTACATAAAATATAAGCCAGAGGCGGAGAAGTTGCTGGGTGTAAGTGACCCCTATGTCCCCCAACTGACGAATAGATATTTATACACGCCTATGTTTTTTAATGGTTGTCATCTAATATACAAACTACTTACACAAATCTAATACATGCACCTAATACTTACCGACTTTATTAACTTTATAAACATTTCTTTAACCTCTTCAACCTTCGCCGTACCTAAATTGCTTCATTCCAAATAAATATATATATTTTCACAAAGCAAGTTGACCAACACAATTTGAGTCTTGCTGTAACTAATGCGAGGGTTAAGAAAAACAAAACATGCAAACACTGATAAGAACTCGCTTGACTACCACTACCGATAATGTAGTGTATAAAATTATGACCAATGCTTAAAGCAAAGACATGCCCCAAGCTTACCAATTTTAAAAAGATTAAAGCAAAGACATACATCAAACTTGCCAATTTTTAAAAGCTCAAAACAAAGACTCCCACCTAATACTTACCAACTTTATTAAATTTATAAACATTTATTTCCCCCTTCAACCATCGCCGTATCTAAATTGCTTCAACCCATATTAATGCGTATATTTTCATATAGCAAGTCATATCATTTCAGCTAAAGTCAGCCAGCAGAATTTTGAGTCATTGCTATAACTAATGCTAGGGTTATGAAAAAAATCATAAAACATACAAACACTGATAAGAACATGATCAACGCTTAAAGCAAAAAACAACTTGCGGTTTTTTGTCTGTCCGTCCACCAGCACAAGCAGAAATCCATTCATACTTGAGTGCCGGGCATGACGTCATCGGCTTGCACCTCCGCGCCTCCTGAGCCAGAACCAACATATCGTAACTACTACCCTACAATCTGCGCAAGTTATAGAGGTATCAGTCTTATTTCCATCGCATATAAGGTTCTCTCAAGCGTACTGTGTGAAAGATTAAAGCCAATTACAAAAACACTGATTGGACCTTATCAGTGTGGCTTTCGACCTGGTAAGTCTACCATAGACCAGATTTTCACGCTACGACAAATCCTGGAGAAAACCCACGAAAATCAAATTGACACACACCATCTCTTTGTCGACTTTAAAGCTGCGTTCGATAGCCCGAGAAGGGATTGCCTATACGCAACAATGTCTGAGTTCGGTATACCTGCAAAGTTGATTAGACTTTGCAGAATGACGTTGAGCAACACACGCAGCTCCGTCAAGGTAGGAAATGACCTCTCCGAAACCTTCAATACCGAAAGAGGTTTCAGGCAAGGCGATCCACTGTCTTGCGATCTCTTCAACATCATCATGGAGGGGATCGTACGAAAGGCCGGTGTGCATCGTAATGGCACCATTTTCTATAAAGGTGTCCAGCTCCTTGCTTACGCTGATGATATTGATATTGTTGGCAGAACCAAGAGAGATGTTACCGCTGCTTTCGCCGCTATCGAAAAGGAATCAGCCAAAGTGGGTTTGACGATAAATGAGGGTAAAACAAAGTATATGCTGTCTACAAACAAGGGAGCTCGGCGTTTAGACTCCCACGTTTCATCCGGCAGCTATAACTTTGAAGTAGTCAAGGAGTTTGTATACCTTGGCACCGCCATTAATACTAACAACGAAATCAGCCTGGAGATAAAGCGAAGAACAATAATTGCTAATAGGTGCTACTACGGGCTCAGTAAGCAACTGAGTTCCAGAGCCCTCTCTCGATCGACAAAACTAACACTCTACAAGACGCTCGTTCTACCTGTGCTGCTTTATGGCGCTGAGGCATGGGTAGTTTCGCAAACTGACGCAGCCGCTCTGGGGGTGTTCGAGAGAAAAGTTCTTCGCAAAATCTTCGGTCCTGTTCGAGTCGGCGATGACTATCGCATCCGAATGAACCACGAGCTGTATGAGCTCTACGGAGACATTGACGTAGTTCGGCGTATAACTGTGCAGCGACTACGCTGGCTGGGTCATGTCCATCGTATGGACGACGAAGCTCCAGCGAAAAAGGTGCTCGAAGCGAGGGTCGCTGGTCAACGACGACGAGGGAGACCATGCCTCCGATGGATGGACCAGGCTGAGGAAGCCCTAACTGCACTTGGTGTATCCGATTGGAGAAGGCGCGCGCAAAGCAGAGGCGCCTGGCGAGAGCTGATGAGGTCGGTCGAAATCCGGACACGGGTTGTCACGGCCACCTAAGTAAGTAAGTAAGCAAACAATTTTTTGTTCATAAATGAGTTAAAAATTGATTCATAAATGTTACTTTTTATATTCTAAAATGAGTTAAAAAAGAAAACATTCAAACCTTTGTTGATATTTTTATAATAGTAAATTAAAATGTTAAACTTCATATAAACGTCGTATGAACTTTTTCTCCAGTGCGAATTGATTCTCGTCATTGAATGGGAGATGGATGTACTGCTAAACGTATGAAAAACTATTTTTATTTTCATCTTTTATCAAGTCTGTCATAACATTTCAAAATTTCTTTTAAAAGTCAAGATCAAACCCAAATAGAATGAAAACCACGATAATATTTCATGCAAAAGAGTAATCAAATAAATTCCCCAATTAATAACTTTACTATTCTGATATTACACACATAAGTTAAAAGTTTTTCAAATTGGAAAACAATCACTTATTTCTGAACAAAAAAAAAATTTCGTTTTTGGGAAGCAACTCAGTCCGGCGATTGATAAAAAACGGGTTCATTTGCGAATACCGAAAATAACTTTTCTTTGGTTCATTTTTTAACTCATTTCCGAACAAAATAAGATTCATTTTTGAGAGGCATTTTAGTCCGACGAATGACACAAAAAGGGTTCATTTATGAGTGCAGAAAATGAACGTTTCTACCAAAAAGATTCATAAATTAATTCTAAAACGGTAGTTTTGGTTCACTGGGTAAACATCAATAAAAACTATAAGTCGAGCTAGAGTTAGAACTAAAAATATAAATATTTATAAAAATGGAAATAAATCTATTTTAAATGAATGAAACTTTTTGCTTTTCGTGGCCGTATTCTGCGTATTAAAAATCACTATCTAAAGTTTTTCATGCTGTAATATGGCGAAAATACCATTCATCCTTACTAACCTGCTGTTCTCATCGTCAATTTGATTTTTTTTTTATAGAGGAACCTTTTTAATTTTTTTTTTTTTATTTCCCCCTACAAACCATAGCATAATTAAACTGGCACGTTCCATGATTTTCATCGAAGCGTGTCTTGCTTTCTTAACGACTTGTTGAAAAAATCTTTAAAAGAAAAGACGTTACAAAACTGATAGCAAAACAAAAACAACAGCGACTATAGGAAAAAGGTATCTTATGAATAAAAAAAAACCATAACAGAGTAGAGTCCCCCAACAATTTCAAATTGGATATTTTTTTTTTTTGTTTTTTTTTTAAATAATTGACTCAAAACAGTTTTGAGACCAACAGGAAGCTGTATGGATGGCTTCAAACAAGCGCCATCCGATGAGGGTTGCATTTGTTGAGCGCGCAATTTGCTTTTATTGAGCCTATAGTTCAGTTGATGTAGAACAACGAAATGTGTAAAAAAACATTGATCCCAATTTAAGAGTAACAACAAAAACATATTAAGTGCTCAACATTTTGTGGCACCTTAATTTTGAGCTCGAGCTCAAATTAGAGACAAAAACAAAATTTTCTTGCTCAAAAGACAGCACGCGTTCGAAGAGATCTACAAACAGCTGTCCCAATAGAAAAGGTCATTCATATGGCTTCGAGTATGGCTGGCTTAAAAAACTCAACGCTCTTGATGGGAGTGACACAAATCTGATAATAAATAATTTTCCAAAAAATGCTACATTAATACTTTGGGGACCACATTCACACTTTTGTTATTTAAAACAATATTTTAATCCATTCACCTCACACTGTTTTTCAATATTTAAACATATACAACTCTTTTCGAAATGTTGCAAACATCTTGCTTACCTTCGGCTGTTTGTTAAAGCTTGTTGAATTCTCGCACTCAATTAAAACTACTTCCGTTGCTTGTACACTGTGAGTTGAATAGACCCTAACACTCATATGAGTACTTGCTCTTGTTGTTAAACTGATTTATTAAATAGATCAACCAGTGAGTGAATGCAAATGATCCATCAAAATGCCCGCAACGAGGCATCATAAAAAAGACCCTCATTATTTCATAATTTTCATATAGTGGATAGTGTAGTAATATTCCAACTATATTTAGTTTATATGTAGAAAAATAAACATACGTAGCTATTATAAAATAAGTTGAATTTAGGTTGAAGCTCATTGCAGTTGATGGTTTGTTTTATTTTTTTAAACTAAGCTAATTGGATCGAATTAGCTCTATGCCGGATCAATATAATAAAAAAAAATCATATAAATGATATGTTATGATATGGCATGATATGAAATGTCATGAAAAAAACAGCACCTGAAACTATAAAGAGTAATCGAGAAAAATCAAAAATTGAGAGAGAAATAGTTCCGAACCCAGTGGTAAATAGTAAAGTAGCTGCGAGCCCTTCTGTAAAAATTCTTTATTTGCGCATTTGTTTGGGCATGTATGCTTAAATACTGATGACATCTACCTTACACAGTAAGCGAGCAGTGGAGTAGGTATGCAGCTTGCGACATACAAAAGGAAGAGAATACACCACAAAATTAAAATAAATTTTGCTCTATGCCAAAAACACAACAACAACAAAGAACACACAGAAACGAAAAGAATTAAAAACAGTGTTGCCATAAATTATTTTCGCCACAATTTTTAAAATTTTTAACAAATTTGCTTCACTTTCTTATTTTTTGTTTAAAACATAATGTGGCACACAGAAGAAACAAGTCCGAGTAAATGAATAAAATTAACACAACATTTTAGGTATAAATAAGATGATAAGGCATTTTAATACTAATTCTTCGATACGTTTGGGACTGTTCTGTACATGGGACTGAATCTTCAGTTGTTTACCGCGTGGTGATAACTGCTCAGAAATACAATTTTAATTTAAAAGCTTCAGCTGGAACGAATTCGCATCTCCCGAATTTTAGGCTTTACTAATTCATACACCTTAACATTGTGTAAATTGATTATTCTTAAATCTTGATTACTAAAATTAATTTTTGTCATGTATCGGAAAAAAACGCTTGAAGAAAATGGCAAAATGGGATAAAAATATGAAGTTGAAAATTTAAGATCAAATAATTTTTAAATAAGCACCAGGAACATAAAAGCCTTCAAGAAAGGCATAAGAAACATCATAATATGGGGATCATTTTTTTTTTTTTGACATGGAGATAATCCCAATCCTTTGGATTCAGAAATATATGAATTGACTTCTATGCATACTGATTTTACGAAAAAGTTGTCCTTTGTAGTGTGTGCTTTGGCTTGGCAGCTTTTACTTATCAATGACCACAAGCACTTAGAGGGTCTTATCAATTCGCCGCAGGCGCGTACTTCGAGTTAAAAGCCCATCCGGAAATTGCCCGGACTATCAGCTATTTTTTGTACTATTTTATATGAATTATCGCCCAAAAGAAAAATCACCCAAATGAAAAATTGCCCAAAAATTGTCAAACGAAATTTCATCCAACAAAAAAGAAAAAAAATTCAAACATTTTTTGGAAAAAGGCCGAAACAATAAGCTCGCCTTGTACGAAATGAGCAGAGTTTTTGTGGTGCATTTTTTTTAATGGCGATTTTAATTGAACGAATCATTCTTAAAAATCTATAAAAACATAAAAAAAACAAAATTAAAAATCACCCACAAATAAAAAGTCAATTTTCGCTCAATATATTTGGGTGAATTTTCATAGAAAAGTCCCCAAAAAAAAAAAAAAAGGAAATTTCACCCAACAAAAATGCAAAATCGCACAATTAATTTTGGGTGATTTTTCATTTAAAAAAATTTGTATGGAAAAATATAGTGTGATTTTTCATTTCTTAATTTTTATACCCCAATGCGTACTGTGTAAGGGGTATATTAACTTTGTTATTCCGTTTGTAACGCCAAGAAGGAGGCGTGGCAGGTATAGAAAAAATACATATTTTTGATCAGCATCATCTCCTGAGTGGATTTCCGTGTGTCCGTCCGTCGACACGATTACAGCCGCAATTTTAAAGCTATCGCGATGAAATTCAAAATATGTACGTATATAAGTTTATTTTTAAAAAATGACGATCAAGTTCGAAAATGGGCCAAATCGGATGAAAACCACGACTACCTGTCATACACAGCGATTTTATATTAACCGTAAAATGTCTTTAAAGTCCACAAATATTAAAGAAATGTCTTGAAATTTGGCAAGTGAGCTTTACTCTTCAGTCTTAATCCTGGCTATAAAATTTGAAAATCACGCCTACCTCCCATACAAAGTGGCTTTATTTTAAAAGTAAAATCTCTTAAAAAGCTGCTCAAATTAAAGAAATGTCTTAAAATTTTGCATATAGGCTTTGATATATAACATAGACCACCACTATGATATTTGGCAAAATCGAATGAAAACCACCCCTACCTCCCACACAAATTGGCTTTATTTTAAACGTTAAATCTCTTAAAAATCCACAAAAATTAATGAAATGTCTTGAAATTTTGCACTTTAGCTTTGATATATAATGTGAACCATCTCCATGATATATGGCAAAATCGGATCAAAACCACGCCTACTTCCCATACAAAGTGACGTCATCAAAATAGGAAAACTTTCGTTAATATATAAAACTGAATGACATCGTGTGTGTCGTGGCTAAAGACTTATATGTCAATATGGCCGCGGGGGGGGGGGGGGTATTTTAGCTTCGGTACCCTGCCGAAGAAAATTTAAACCTAATTGGCCGGCAATGTCTTGGTGAGGAAGTTCTTAGATTTATCCATAATTTTGAACGTTCATTTTCAGATTTTTTCTTGATTTCTAAAGCCACAATGCATGTTAACAGTATGTGTGAATCGCTTGCGGCAGCAATAACTAAAAAATGTTACTTATAGCTGGAGTGTCCCCCACTGCCGTCCACTTCCCACTTCCAAGTGCATTCAAAAGTATCGCCATTTTCACATCCAATATCAAATACTTCACGCTGTGCTTCTAAAAGACGCTGAACAGTAAAATTCAGTAAGGGCTGTAGATTTACTTCAGCTAAGGTTTCTGTATTCGTAATTTATGTAATAAGTGGGTAACATCTTTTCTTTGCTTCCAGTATAGAATCATAGCTTGGGTATATGATTTCTTTCTTCATCATTTTTTTAAAGATTTTTATACTGATGCTTCGTATATTTTAATTCTGTTATTAAAGCTAAGGCTTCTTCAGGTGTATACGGGATCGCTGATTTTGTTATCTGAGGTACATTTAGTTTCTTTAGATTCTTGGGTGAACTGCCAACAACTTTTTTGACGGCTTCTGCCATAGAACGCTTACCTTCTTGTCATAGCTTCGCTTCCGTTGCAATGAATAGTTCTTCTGACGATTTATTCATGAGTTCTCGAATTTTTCCTTTTTTAGACTTAAATCCACTTTCTTGAAATATTTTCTCCGGCCTTCCAAGTTGTGATTTTTGCTTATTTATTTCCCATTCTATGGGAATTTGAAATTCCTTAGACAGCCAAACTCTCTTCTAAATTTACAAACACACGAATTCTGAAAAAAATTATCATTTCGTTAAAACTACGAAAATTAAAAGACGTTCTCATCAAAACATCATTATCGTACGAAAAAAATCGTGCTGTAAGAAAAATCGCTCTAAAATTAAAATATTGACGAAAGGGACTGGTACTGACGCTTTTGTTGTCTTGACACGTCCCTTGTTAAAGTATTATTTTAACTAGAGTACGCCAGTGGTCGAAATTCAACCTTTTCGCCATACCACCACCGAGCGTCGCCGGGTAACTATATATTTTTCTTTAAAAACTATTCGGTGCAGTTTCTTCCTACTCTGATTCATTTAAAAAAAAAAAAAAAATCACAAAAATCGGTTGAGAAACACAGGAGAAAATGGTTCTAACTGTTTTGCCTACGCCTATTTATATATAAATTAGTGAAATACTATATATTTTATTCCCAAAAAATAAGGTCTGTGTACGGCTAACATTCTATCAATATATTGAGAGAGTGCATACGTAACAACGAGTATTTCACCCAAGCATTAAAAATAATTTTAAGCAAAAACTAACCATAAAAAAATGCTTCTTCCCATGAACTATATCCTTATGCCTCATGATAAGATAAGAAAAGATAAGATCTAGGGTTCGAAGCCAGATTTGACTTCTTTATGTGAAATTAAATTTAAGTTTAAATAATTCTTCCCTCCATATAAAATATTTCTCTTTAACTATGATATGATAATATAAATTATAAATTATAATTGTGTATCTAACGCAAAAAACAACCTGTTATTATAATTATTTGCTTTGATGAAAAGCGGAAGTTCTTCTTTTTTTAAAACTACTTCTGTTACATCCGTTCTGAGCAGCACTAATGTTGCTTGAAAACAGTATTCAGTTAAGGTTCAGTTAAGCAACTCTAGAATTATTTTGCTGTTTTTTTTTACCTCTTTATTTACATCCGTTGATATCCTTTTATAATAAATGTCTCTTTCAATTTGAATGAATAGATTTTGTTTGTACAATTGTACCCAATGTTGGAATTCGCACGCTAGACGTGTGATCAACGATCATTCATTCTTTACCGTTTTCTGCCATTTCAAACATCGTATAGAATTTCACTACACCTTTTTACCGCTGCTTTTTGATGTCCTTTTCATTGATTCAACTCCTTGGTACTTATTCAAATATGACGTTGTGTTTTATTCTATACATATTCTATTATTGTTGTTGCTCATTTTTGCAGTTAAACTTGAGTTCATATTATTTTGCAAGATAATCATGGGAATTTCTGGATTCCCTTTCTTATTCGTACAATATTATGGTATGTTCTACTTATGCGGGTGCGGCTTCTTCATTTTGTTTTCTTCGTCTTTTCCTTAATTAACAGGTGTTTTCGTATGTGTTATTTCGCTTGTCATCACTTTTTTGGCACTTTAACTCGACTGCTTATATCCCCGTTTTGCTTGTTTTTTTTATTACTTATTTATCTCAATACGATGTGAACCAAATGAGTTTCATGTCTGTTGATATTGTTGGATCTTGCTATCTCATTGCTGTAGGTTGCATTTCTGTTATCTCTTTCAGGGTATCTTTGGGTTACCCTGATAATAATGCAATTGTTTTTGTTGATATATTACTTCAGTAACAGAGAAGAAGTAAGTGCCTCAGATGTGGGTACTGTATTTGCTTCTTCAAGGTTTATCTTTATTATATTTTTAATGTAGTCTTGAGAAAATTTGGTTATTACAAGGATTTGAATGTGGGAACTTTTTCGTGGCAAAATAAAAAAGTTTAAGAGATAAAGCTAAATTTAGAGTTACAGTTAACTATTATAACTATTTAAAACATTTTGTCACATTTCTGTAAAGTGTAACTGGTCCTGATGATGACTAACAAGTATAGATGAAATATCGATAAATAATAACAGAATTTAAATAAAAATTTTAGTTCAAGTTTTAAAAGACCAAGGCCTACAACAACTATAAAAGTTAAAGTTAGAGTTAGAGTTAGAGTTAGAGTTAGAGTTAGAGTTAGAGTTAGAGTTAGAGATAGAGTTAGAGTTAGAGTTAGAGTTAGAGTTAGAGTTAGAGTTAGAGTTAGAGTTAGAGTTAGAGTTAGAGTTAGAGTTAGAGTTAGAGTTAGAGTTAGAGTTAGAGTTAGAGTTAGAGTTAGAGTTAGAGTTAGAGTTAGAGTTAGAGTTAGAGTTAGAGTTAGAGTTAGAGTTAGAGTTAGAGTTAGAGTTAGAGTTAGAGTTAGAGTTAGAGTTAGAGTTAGAGTTAGAGTTAGAGTTAGAGTTAGAGTTAGAGTTAGAGTTAGAGTTAGAGTTAGAGTTAGAGTTAGAGTTAGAGTTAGAGTTAGAGTTAGAGTTAGAGTTAGAGTTAGAGTTAGAGTTAGAGTTAGAGTTAGAGTTAGAGTTAGAGTTAGAGTTAGAGTTAGAGTTAGAGTTAGAGTTAGAGTTAGAGTTAGAGTTAGAGTTAGAGTTAGAGTTAGAGTTAGAGTTAGAGTTAGAGTTAGAGTTAGAGTTAGAGTTAGAGTTAGAGTTAGAGTTAGAGTTAGAGTTAGAGTTAGAGTTAGAGTTAGAGTTAGAGTTAGAGTTAGAGTTAGAGTTAGAGTTAGAGTTAGAGTTAGAGTTAGAGTTAGAGTTAGAGTTAGAGTTAGAGTTAGAGTTAGAGTTAGAGTTAGAGTTAGAGTTAGAGTTAGAGTTAGAGTTAGAGTTAGAGTTAGAGTTAAATTTAGAGTTTAAGCTAGTTTATTTAGTGCTAAATTATTTAGCTATAAACAATATACAGGGTGTCCCGCAATTGAGTGCAACTATTTACGGAGCTGAAAGGTTATGTCGAACTGAGCAAAAAATTGTATGGGAGGGGGGGCGGGGAGGTCTATTTTCACATTCTTAGGACCTACAGGGTTATTTGAACATTTCAACTTTGAGTGCAAATTTCTCAGAATTTTGCGTTATAAATTAAATTTTTTTTTTGAGATCAATTTTGTAACTTATTTAATTTTCTTTTCAATGACCCCAAAAACAGAAACATATCTTTAAAAATAAAAAAGTTGGCTGTACTAAACAAATTATACTTATTAGAAACAATGATATTATCTACTGCATTACTAGTTGTAATGTCATTATTAATCGATATTTTCAAATAAGTATAATTTTTTTAGTACAGCCAACTTTTTCATTTCTTAAGATATGTTAATCTTTTTTATGTCATTGAAAAGAAAATTGAATAAATTTCAAAATTGATTTAAAAAAAATTTCATTTATTACGCGAAATTTTTAGAAATTTGCACTCAAAGTTGAAATTTGGTAGTTTCAACCGATTGATTTCATCTTCACACGATCACAGTTCGGTAACGGTTAGGTCGGTGGGGTTTGTTGATATACCGTTAGAAAGGTGATTTCATTGCTTTTAAAATAAGCTATCAAAATAAGTTTTATGTATGTTAGTTTTTCTGCTAGAAACAATAACGTGAATCAAAGACGTGATATATTAATTAACCTTGTAGCTCCTAAGAATGTGAAAATAGACCCCCCTCCCATACGATTTTTCGCTCAGCTCGACATAACCTTTCAGCTCCGTTAATAGTTGCACTCAATTGCGGGACACCCTGTATATTTTTTAAAATCAATATGGCTCAATTATATTGCAAGAAGTTTTAAAGCTTTTGAAGCACCTTTAATTGGCCAACATTTCGAATTTTTATTTTATTGTCAAATATATTTCTTACAAAAAATCTATCGTATAATATTATAAACTTATTTTACTTTCTGAACCACATCTGCATAGTGTTCATGCGCTTGACCTTCTTTTGCAGCTGTAGCACGCCATAAAGCAACGCCTCTGCAGTCGGTGGACATCCAGGCACATATATATCCACCGGAATCAGACGATCGCAGCCGCGTACTACCGAATACGAATAGTGATAGTAGCCACCGCCATTAGCACAGCTACCCATGGAGATAACCCAGCGTGGTTCAGGCATCTGATCAAAAATCTTGCGCAATGCCGGAGCCATTTTGTTTGTGACCGTCCCAGCAACAATTATGACATCTGTCTGACGAGGTGATGCACGAAATACCACACCATAACGATCCATATCATATCTTGGCGCTGCAAAGTGCATCATTTCGACCGCACAGCAAGCCAAGCCGAACGTCAGCGGCCATATAGAATTTTTACGTCCCCAATTAAGTAAATCATCCAGACGCGTAACCGCCCATTCTGCCATGTTAGTCTGACCGCGACCGAAGGGACTGTAGCCCTGCTTGGGCAATGGATTATGAGGATCATTTCTAGGCATGGTTTTTACAGGCCGAGTCGAGTCTAAGTAGAAAGGAAACAATTCATCAACACGCTTTCTAGCCAAAAGTTTCGGTGCTCTCTTCGCAATTCTTCCAATGGTACTCAGCATGATATCTGCAATGAGTAACGTTTGTTTTTAACTTTAAGTTCTTAAATTCAAAACAATTACAATATTTTGCAGCTCTGCGTATATTAAATTTTTTCAAAATTTATTTCAAGCAAAACTCATAAAAATGACATACAGAACTAGTCAAAATATTTTTTAAAACGAATTTGTTCATTGAGTAATGAATAAAAATGTTCACAAGATACTATGAACCCAGCTGAAAATTTGTAAGGCGTAAAATATGCATCCGTTTCAACTTTTTTATACAAAAGCATGTACCAAATTTATAAAAACTTATTTTGAAAATTGCACCAAAGAAGATATCTCGGTGGTCAAGGAGGTCTCGGAGGTGGTCGTCAACTATTGCGTCGACAGTAACAGCAAACTCTTCTATGGATAGACTTGGTGCAAGGTAGCAGCTTACAATATGTGTGCCCATAACTTCTACACGAACAAAACCGTTTGCACGTGTATGCTGCCTCATTAGGGAAGGATGTCTTCCGCAGGACCATATGGCGGCTCTTCCAGAAATGTCTGATGCCCAGACTCCTGGTGCTTTCGCGTTATAAGGCTCACTCAAGATAGCTACAGCAGTGCTTCATCAGGTAGAGGTAGAGGTAGAGGTAAGGTAGAGGTAGAGGTAGAGGTAGAGGTAGAGGTAGAGGTAGAGGTAGAGGTAGAGGTAGAGGTAGAGGTAGAGGTAGAGGTAGAGGTAGAGGTAGAGGTAGAGGTAGAGGTAGAGGTAGAGGTAGAGGTAGAGGTAGAGGATAGAGGTAGAGGTAGAGGTAGAGGTAGAGGTAGAGGTAGAGGTAGAGGTAGAGGTAGAGGTAGAGGTAGAGGTAGAGGTAGAGGTAGAGGTAGAGGTAGAGGTAGAGGTAGAGGTAGAGGTAGAGGTAGAGGTAGAGGTAGAGGTAGAGGTAGAGGTAGAGGTAGAGGTAGAGGTAGAGGTAGAGGTAGAGGTAGAGGTAGAGGTAGAGGTAGAGGTAGAGGTAGAGGTAGAGGTAGAGGTAGAGGTAGAGGTAGAGGTAGAGGTAGAGGTAGAGGTAGAGGTAGAGGTAGAGGTAGAGGTAGAGGTAGAGGTAGAGGTAGAGGTAGAGGTAGAGGTAGAGGTAGAGGTAGAGGTAGAGGTAGAGGTAGAGGTAGAGGTAGAGGTAGAGGTAGAGGTAGAGGTAGAGGTAGAGGTAGAGGTAGAGGTAGAGGTAGAGGTAGAGGTAGAGGTAGAGGTAGAGGTAGAGGTAGAGGTAGAGGTAGAGGTAGAGGTAGAGGTAGAGGTAGAGGTAGAGGTAGAGGTAGAGGTAGAGGTAGAGGTAGAGGTAGAGGTAGAGGTAGAGGTAGAGGTAGAGGTAGAGGTAGAGGTAGAGGTAGAGGTAGAGGTAGAGGTAGAGGTAGAGGTAGAGGTAGAGGTAGAGGTAGAGGTAGAGGTAGAGGTAGAGGTAGAGGTAGAGGTAGAGGTAGAGGTAGAGGTAGAGGTAGAGGTAGAGGTAGAGGTAGAGGTAGAGGTAGAGGTAGAGGTAGAGGTAGAGGTAGAGGTAGAGGTAGAGGTAGAGGTAGAGGTAGAGGTAGAGGTAGAGGTAGAGGTAGAGGTAGAGGTTTTTTATTTTATTCGCGAAGGGGGAACCTTCAAAAGGCGCCACCGTGCAGGTGGGAGTGTGCGATTCTTACGCACTAAACCTAACCTCCGCATTGAATCGTCGTCCCTGTATAAGCCCCGTGGGACTGCCGCAAAGCATGACTTCACGCAGCATGGGAACAGCACTAAGCTGGAAACTGATGGACTTGTGTCCGTATTCTAAAAGATTTGGTCATGGGCTTGTCTATAAACTCAACCTTATCTATTTCGCAAACGCTCAACTCTTCGCAGTTCGCCGATAATCAGTCGTGCTAGGGTGCTAACCACTGACCAGTTAGCTTCATTTCTCAGCATAAGGGTAACCAAGTTTTGATCAGTTACCGTTTCGCCGAGACTGACCGAAGCCTCAAGTCTGGCATTTTGGAACTTGGAGCACTCGAAGAGGACATGGGCCGCGTCTTCTGGTATACTTCCCTCGCAATGGGTACAATAGGGATCTGCTACGTGCTTGTATTTGTGCAGATATGCCCTGAAGCAACCGTGCCCGCTTAAAATCTGCGTAATGTAGAAGTTCATGGAACCGTGAGTTCTACCAAACCAAGCGGTAATGTTAGGGATGAACTGAGTCCATCGACCCTTAACAGAGCTATCCCAGCGATCCTACCACTTTAGCAGGCTTCTCTCCCGTGCGAGTCTTTTGCGAACTGTTGGGTTTTCGCTATCGGCTTCGAACAGCGTTTCCTCTACTAGAAGGTCGATAGGTATCGAGCTTGCAAGGACTAATGCTGCATCCTCGGAAACTGTTCTGAAGGCACAGCATACCCTGAGTGCGCCAAGTCTATGCACTGATTCAACACCACGTCGGTATGACTTCGTTCTCATTGCTGTGGCCCACACCGTTGACCCATTCATCATGATGGATCGTACTACATTAAGGAGTAGTATCCTGCGCGCCTGTTTGGGGCCTCTCGTATTCGGCATCATTCTCGATAAAGACATGCATGCGTTGGATGCTTTTTTATGGTCATACTGGAGATGCTGTTTAAGTGTTAATCGGGAGTCAATCATCACGCCAAGGTATTTAAAACATTCCTTTGATTGCACCAGCGTCCCATTAACATTGATGCTTGCAACTTCCATCTTTTTGCGGCTGCTTATGAGCACCACTTCGGTTTTATGTTCGGCTAGACAAAGACCTACTGACATAAGCCAGTTATATATAATGCCGATCGCCACACTACTGAGTGCCTCGACTTCTTCAAGATGTTTTGCAGTGGCCACAACCGCTAGGTCGTCCGCAAAGCCGACGATCTTAACGCCTGTGGGAACTGCGAGTCTAAGGACGTCGTCATACATAACGTTCCACAGCAGGTGCCCTAGGACTGACCCCTGTGGGACACCACCGGAGACGTTATACACCATTATCCCCTCGTCTGTTGCATAGCGTAGTATTCTACCATCGAAGTAGTTCGATAATATCTTAGAGAGGTAACGTGGAATTTCAAATTTTGTGAGCGCTTTCATTATCGTATCCCAGTTTGCGGAATTAAAGGCATTTCGCACATCCAGCGTTGCCACCAGGCAATACTGCTTTGCCCCCTTCTTCCAGCTAGTGCCTTCAATAGCTTTACTTGCTATGCTTGTAACCAGTTTTATGGCATCGGACGTAGAGTGACTCTTTCGGAAACCAAACTGTTGGCTCGAGAGTCCTCCTCTGGATTGAATTGCTTCTTCGAGGCGGTTGTACAGCAATTTCTCGAAGATCTTGCCTATCGTGTCGAGCAAGCATATAGGTCGGTAGGCTGAGGGATCCTCCAGAGAGCCGCTACCTTTTGGTATTAGCACAAGCTTTTGCGTCTTCCATTGAGTGGGAAATATGCCCTCTGTGAGACAAGCGTTATACAGCTGTACGAAGGTAGAGGTAGAGGTAGAGGTAGAGGTAGAGGTAGAGGTAGAGGTAGAGGTAGAGGTAGAGGTAGAGGTAGAGGTAGAGGTAGAGGTAGAGGTAGAGGTAGAGGTAGAGGTAGAGGTAGAGGTAGAGGTAGAGGTAGAGGTAGAGGTAGAGGTAGAGGTAGAGGTAGAGGTAGAGGTAGAGGTAGAGGTAGAGGTAGAGGTAGAGGTAGAGGTAGAGGTAGAGGTAGAGGTAGAGGTAGAGGTAGAGGTAGAGGTAGAGGTAGAGGTAGAGGTAGAGGTAGAGGTAGAGGTAGAGGTAGAGGTAGAGGTAGAGGTAGAGGTAGAGGTAGAGGTAGAGGTAGAGGTAGAGGTAGAGGTAGAGGTAGAGGTAGAGGTAGAGGTAGAGGTAGAGGTAGAGGTAGAGGTAGAGGTAGAGGTAGAAGGTAGAGGTAGAGGTATAGTAAGTACTGAAAACAAACTGCATTCGGTAGCTCTTAGTGTAAGTTACGCTGTGTGCTTCCAAGGTGGGTCACTGGAATTTTACGAAAAATAAACATTCTCGATATCAGTCACGATAATTTTTCTATGATTAAAACGTTAAAATTATCAGAAAATTATTGTTCTCGATTGCTAAATCAATAAAAGTTCTAGCATTTTTTTTTTTCTTTGTCTCTCCAGACCCGCTTCACATTCGGTTGTTTAAGTGTAGCTTATGCTACGGAATCATGTTTGTACTCATTTTTAAGTAGTCATAGTGTATTTTTTGTTCTATATCAAGTACACAAATGTGAACACTACAGAATTATCAGTGAAGTCAACTACGCTTCACAACGTTAACGTACTGTTTTCAAAAACTACTTTATTGTACCTTCACATACTCTACGTTAACGCTTATTTTCGTTCACTGATAGAAAGCCCTCATTTATTGAATTTTCTTTTGAACATTAATGTTAAAAAATTTCTATATTTCTGACTTTCCATGCGTCGTTCTTGCTGCGACTATGTTGATCAATTATGTTGACAGGTCCGCACTGAACACTCATCAGTCGTCTGAATAGCCAAACCTCATATTTTAATTTACAGAATGAAAACAAAACAAGACAAAGTGCCAAAAGAAGGGCACTTCGGATGATTATAAATGTAAAAATTTTACTTTTCCTGCATGGTTATTTATATACATAGACAGCGTTTTTATGTCCTATATTTACATAATTCATTTGTTGACTCTGTTCAAATATGAAAAGGAAGTATGTCTTTAACTTAAGAAAAATGGTAGGAGTTTTGTATAAAATAAATTTCCAGTTGCAATTGATAAGAAAACCTCCCGGTACGGAGGTGCACAGAGCAAATATAGAAATGGCATTCAAAAGATTTTAAGTGTAAATTTTAATTTTATGTAATTTCAATCTTTACAACCTCGTAAGATTCCAATGAACAGGTTCAGATATATTTTTACGTTGAAATTAATTTTTTTTTCCGACATCTTTTTAAATTATCAAAAGTTCTGGTACTATGCCAACGCACAACAAAATATAATGAATTCTGCTACATATTTTCTAATAAATTCTTCGATATAATTTACGATCATCAAACTTTATCTTGCATATCCTTAGAATATGTAATGTAAATATAAAATTGTTGCCTCCGTAGTTAATCCTCTGTGGAACCACCAAGTTTCATTGTTATTCAGTGTTCTCTTTACTCAACAAAGACTGTGGGAATATTTTGTGGTATTTTACGTCACGCTTGTCTACAGCGCAATCGTTTATAAATGCACTCTCACGCAGTTCGAGAAAGAAATCGACTTACTGAATACAGTTCTTAGGGTTTTTTGTTGTTGTTTTTGCTAATATTGACTGCGGTACCCAACAAATGTTTGTTTATAAATATATGTTTATTTTGAAATACATATCATGGGTCTTAAACTGAAGGGAAACGATCGCTTAATATTGCTGATAAGAGAGAATTTCAAGTTGAGTGTCGTTCGAAGGCTTCTTTAGTAGTGTAGAGAATAAATACCGCGTTTTGGTGATATTCGTGTGTCAGATCGTTAAGGATCAGATTGTATTTAAGTTTTCTTTCGTTCTTATTTTTGTTATAAAGCACAGCGAATTCTTTATTGATTTGTGGAGTAGTTAAAAGAAACAAAATCACAAAAAAAAAAATTAAAACGCATAAGAATGACGCAAGGCAGAGAACTTGGGAACCAACATTTTAGTTACATTGTATGTACACGCGTCTGACATGCGAAGCCACGCTTTGTGAGTGTGATTCGATCGCAGCCGGAAAGTCGTCGTCTTCTGTGATTTAATTGCTATGGAGTGTGAGCATTTGTTGCCAAGCAAACAAGTTGCTGAAAGTTTTCTTCAGCTTGGTGGAGATCTTTGTATCATACATATATGCCAAAGTCGCGTAGGAAGTAGCAGCTATAGAAGGACGGCAACAAAATTGTTTGTGGGAATTTTTTTTTTGTGTTTTCAGTTTCTCTGGTATTTCTGGGTCTTTATTTGTCTTCATAGGTTTCCCTGCATTAAGATCATTTGGGTTCACTTGGATTCGTTTTTCAGTGCATATCATTTGGCAATGCTTTATTAAGGTTTTTTTGGGGTATCCGCTTGATTTGAACTCTCGCTAGAACGGAAGTTGAATACATATTCAAATGTACTGTAGATGTTGATGTTTAGTGAACTTTATTCATGTCATATATCATTCATCATTAATGTTTAGAATGCTAAGCTAGTAGCATATATTGGTACGTTTAAGATCTAAGAACTCATTATCACTTTGGAGCGATATGTGGCTAATTTACAGATTTACAGAGTTTTTGCTAAAATGGGAAGCTAAAAATGACATGAACTATTGAATTATTTAAGAGAACGTGTAAGTGTTTCTAGTATTTGTTAAAGTAGAAAGCTTAAAATGACATGACCTATTGAATTATTTAAGAAAACGTGTAAATGTTTCAAGTATTTAATTATTATTCGTAACAGGGGTATTCACAATATGTTTTATCACAAAACTATTTTCGCTATAGATTGTTGGACTTAAAATAGATTTGTGCCATTTATTTGTTCTACGTGGACCATATTTATATTCTAATGTCTTTACCCAAACATTGAGGGATGTAAAGGTTAATCATCCTCAATCATCGAGAGTGAGCAAACTCTGGTAAGAACTTTGCCGGCCATCAGAATAAAAATTTTAATGTTGACATTTAGTGATAATAATTTTCAAACCTATTTGTTTGCACACGAATACAGAACATTTCCACTCGAAATAAGTTTTTGTGTGAAAATGAATTTTAGACTGAAATTTTATTATAAAACTACTTATTTTATATGTGGAATTGCAAAATTAAGCGCTTTGCCGAAGCTTTTCGAGGCAATCATTACTTCACAATTATCACACAGTGTTAAATCTTTATTGTCTCCACTCCAACACGGATTCGTTTCAGGAAAATCTACGGTTACAAACCTACTTGAATTTACTTCCAAAACCATTGAAAATTTTGGAAAAGGTTTACAGACTGATGTTATATACACAGATTTTAGTAAAGCTTTTGCTGTTGTTAATCATAAACTCTTAGTCTTAAAGCTATCTCCTGCTGGATTTCCCACAACACTTGTAAGATGTATTGAATCTTATTTATGCAATAGAACACAACGTGTTCTTTTTAAACTTGTGAAATCTCATGAGTTTCCTGTCACTTCTGGTGTACCTCAAGGAAGCCACCTCGGGCCTCTTCTTTTTTTACTGTTTATAAATTATTTGCCATCTGTCATAGAGCCTTCGAATGTTTTAATGTACGCAGACGACGTGAAACTATTTCTTCCTTTCAAAAATGCTAATGATGCCGTTCTCTTGCAAGCGGACATAGACCATCTTTATAGCTGGTGCAACGTGAATCGTATGAATATTAACATGAAGTAATGCAAGCACATGACTTTCACTCGAAAATCTCCTTTCACATGTATTTATAAAATTTGTGACCATACCTTAGAGTCTTAAGATGTCTTTCACGATCTTGGAGTAACTATGGATACTAAACTTCGCTTTCATATTCATATCAATCAAATTATAAATCGAGCAAGTAGTACTTTAGGTTTTATTAAACGATGGGCAAAAGATTTTAATGATCCCTATATAACAAAAACCTTATTCACCTCTCTAGTGCAACCTATTTTTGAGTATGCTTCAATTGTTTGGTGCCCTCGATATAGTTGTTACATTGACGATATAGAATCAGTTCAGAAAAAGTTTCTTTTGTTCTGCTTAAGCCATCTTTACTGCAATTTCAACTATCACCTACCACCTTATGAATATCGTCTGCAACTTTTAAATCTTCCTACTTTAAATAAAAGAAAATGCTACTTGGATTTTCAAACTTTTACATGGATATGTAGACAGTCAATATTTACTGAGCAAAATTTACTTTAATATTCCTCTCCGACCTAGAAGATATTTTGAGTTACTTTACATGAACTTTTGTAGAACTAATTACTTGCAAAACGAACCACTTAGAAGCGCTTGTGGGGTCTTTAATTTTGTTTCAAATGCAATTTCTTTAAATGAATCCGTTTACTCAATTAAATTTAATATTTTAGATTATCTACAGTATCGAAACTAATTTGGATCATGCTTCCAAGGATACTTAATATTTTCCTGTGATGTTTGGTAACAACTTATACAAACTAGCTGTGTAGTTTAATATGATTATCCAGAGCGACACCACGTTCGTCTCGCCTGGCATATGCCGTATTGACGCCGTACGACTAGCTTTGCATGTGTGAGCTGTGCTCTAATCCATATTTATATAGATATACACGCTATAGATATATTTTGATTATCCAGAGCAAGACCTCGTCTGTCTTGCCCAGCACATGTATGAGCTCGACCTCGTCCGTAATTCGCAAGAGATATGAATTATAATCGATATTTTTTCTTTTTTTTTTTTTGGTATGGGGATCCCCAGAAAGTTGGCAGATAGGGCTTAGGTGTATTCAGAATAGGACCAACTTTAGAGATATGTTGATATTTTTGGTGTTATTGAAAATAAATTTGAATAAATGAGAAAGCGGATGATAAAAAAGAGTTCATTTATCAAGCGAAATTCTGAGAAATTATGCACTCAAAATTGAAATTTAGTATTTTCAATCGATTGATTTCATCTTCACATGAGCACAGCTCAGTAACGGTTAAGTCGGTGGGGTTTGTTGATATACCTTTAAAAAGGTGATTCATTGTCTTAGCAATGAACTCTCAAAATAAGTTTTCTGAAAATGGGGTTTTTTTGCTCGAAACAATAATGCGAATCTAAATCGTGAAATGTTCATTAACCCCGTAGCTCCTAAGAATGTGCAAATAGACCCATCCCATACGGTTTTTTACATTCAGCGTTGCATTCGTTAATATGGCAGCCTGTGTTTTTTCTAAATGAATGTAAGGCTTGCTTCGAAAAATACTAAAAAAACTGCACTAAAGTCATATACAGAACAAATCTCATCTTTATGAAAGTTTTTAAGTATTTAATAGGGTTTTTTTTACCAAAACTTTATGTCTTAAATGTTATTTTAAATAGCTTACAAATTTCGCTTTGTTGCCCCAAAACAGGCGGGGTATGAAAACCCTAGCGCGTACTGCGTAAGGGGTATATTAACTTTGTCATTCCGTTTGTAACGCCAAGAAGGAGGTGTGGTAGGTATAGAAAAATATATATATTTTTGATCAGCATCGACTCGTGAGTCGATTTCCGTTTGTCCGTCTGTCCTCCTGTCGACACGATTAAAGCCGTAATTTTAAAGCTATCGTGAAGAAATTCAAAATATAATTTTATTTTTAAAAAAGGAGGATCAAGTTAAAAAATGGGCAAAATCGGATGAAAAAACGCCTACCTCCCATACAAAGTGACTTTATTTTAACAGTAAAATGTCTTTGAAATCCACAAAAATTAAAGAACTACCTTGAAATTCGTCACGTAAGCTTTGATCTTCAATTTAAAATCTAGCTATGAAATTTTAAAAAATCGGATGAAAACCACACCACCTACCTCCCATACAAAGTGGCTTTATTTTAAACGTAAAATCGGATCGGATGAAAACTACGCCTACCTCCCATACAAAGTGACTTTAATTTAACTGTAAAATGTCTTTGAAATCTACAAAAATTGAAGAACTGCCTTGAAATCGGCACGTAAGCTTTGATCATCAATTTCAAGTCTGGCTATGAAATTTGAAAAAATCGAATGAAAACCACGCCTACCTCCCATATAAAGTGGCTTTATTTTTAAAGTAAAAACCAAAGAAATGTCTTGAAATTTTGCACATAAGCATTGATATTTAATAAAGACCATCACTATGATATTTGGCAAAATCGGATGAAAACCACGCCTACCACCCATACAAATTGGCTTTATTATAAACGTAAAATCGGATCGGATGAAAACTACGCCTACCTCCCATACAAAGTGACTTTATTTTAACTGTAAAATGTCTTTGAAATCTACAAAAATTTAAGAACTGCCTTGAAATCGGCACGTAAGCTTTGATCATCAATTTCAAGTCTGGCTATGAAATTTGAAAAAATCGAATGAAAACCACGCCTACCTCCCATATTAAGTGGCTTTATTTTAAAAGTAAAAACCAAAGAAATGTCTTGAAATTTTGTACATAAGCATTGATATTTAATAAAGACCATCACTATGATATTTGGCAAAATCGGATGTAAGCCACGCCTACCTCCCATACTTTATTTTAAACGTAAAATCTCTTCAAAATCTGCAAAAATGAAAGAAATGTTTTGAAATTTTGCACAGAAGCTTTGATATTTAATATAAACCATCTCAATGATATTTGGCAAAATCAGAAGAAAACCACGCCCACTTCCCATACAAAGTGGCTTTATTTTAAACGTAAAGTCTCTTAAAAATCCACTAAACTTAAAGATATGTCTTGAAATTTTGCATATTAGCTTTCATATATAATATGAACCATCTCTATGATATTTGGCAAAATCGGATCAAAACCACGCCTTCCTCCCATACAAGGTGACGTCAATAGGAAAAGTTTCATTAATATATAAAACTGAATGTCATCGTGTATGTCGTGGCTAAAGACTTCAAATACACTTGAATATGACCGCGGGGGTTATTTTAGCTTCGGTACAATGCCGAAGCTGCATCCTTTCTAATTTTATTTAAAACTTGTACCAAAAGAGTTGGTAAAGTGAATATATTATATATCTGATACTTTTATGCAAAGAAAAACCGTGTCAAATGATAGTTGTGTTATTCTACAATAAGTAATTCTACTAAATTTTAGTAGAAGTACACACAGAAAAATACCTACGGCGTATTGCCTAAAATGACTTGACTAGTTATTTTTGTTTGAAGCCTAAGAAATGTGTGTGAATTTCATAAGCTACTTGTCAACTTAGGCATGCCAGAGTTGTATAATATGCTTAATATACTTGGGCAAAAGCAAGTTCAGATTTTTACAATCTTTTCTCTCATTGCTACTATTTCTTTAATACGCGGTCATTATTTGCTTTCATTTTTTTATCATTTGTACTAGCGTGCATGTATTCGCAGTAATTTATTCGTTACATTGACGAAACAAATAGAACATAAAACAGCTTAGTGGATCAGAGTGAGAATCACGCAAGACAACTGATGAGTTGACATTATTAAATAAAAATTGAGTTAATTAAAAACAAAAAAAAAAAAACCAAAGAGTGAAAAAAGTGTCAGACAACTGAAAAGATGAAAAAAACCAACAAATCATAAGAGAACAACGCAAGCGCTTGTGCAAAGGCCTTAAGTAGAGCTGGGTCAAAAAGTAGTCATTACTTTTCAATTCCAATTCCTTGCAATTAAGAGTTGATAATTGGTCATCTCAATTCCTTAGGAATGGAATTAAAAAAATTCGTTAATTCCATTCCAAGAATTGTAATTGTTAATTGAAGATCACAATTCCTCAGGAATGGAATTGGAAAAAAGAGCGTCAGTACCATTACGGAATTGTAATTGGTAATTTAATTTTTCAATTCCACACGAATGGATTTGGAAAAAATGGTCAATTCCATTACGGAATTGTAATTGGTAATTGAACATCTCAATTCCTTGAGATTCAATTGATTGAAAGTTTCAATTCCATTACAGGAATTGAATTGGAGGTTACTGTAAATGTAATTGGATTACCAATTTGTTCAATTACCAATTACAATTCCGTAATGGAATTGACCATTTTTTTCCAATTCCATTCCTGTGTAATATAATTTTGTATTATACAAATACTTAGGTAACACATTCTAGTCGAAGCTCTTAGGCAAATTATACCCGAAAATTTTATAATTTTACACTATTTTTTCTTTGTTTGTATAAGTATTAGTATAAGTATTTTTATTTTTTTTTTTTAATTTGATATGTAAATTCAGTATAAAGACTTAAGATGTAGTTCTTTTTTATTAGCCATAAAGTTGTAATTGACTAGGTATTTTTTTTATTAATCCCTCAATTTGTGGCTGTCATTGTTCTCCATACGTATCAGCTGTGCCCAAAAATTACCCTCTCATTAACACCCTTACTTTGCTACTCGACTCGATTCTAATTTAGTCGCATGTGACGCTATTTTTAACACATGAACACATTGCTGCGCAGGCGTGCGACTTTATTTTGTTAAGGACACGATCTAATGACATTGCATTGGTGATGAAAAGTTTTCCCAGGATGTTAATAGAGTGGGGTGGGTAGAGCACACACAGACACTTGCGCTTGTTTGTAAAATACCTTTACAAGGGTGTAATTATATAGCGAAGTCGAAGCAAGGACAGTGTGTGGGAAAGTTTGACAGTCAGTTGGCTCAAGTCAGTTAAAATGAACTATATAGT
Organism: Coremacera marginata; assembly: GCA_914767935.1. Taxonomy (NCBI): domain Eukaryota; kingdom Metazoa; phylum Arthropoda; class Insecta; order Diptera; family Sciomyzidae; genus Coremacera; species Coremacera marginata. The sequence continues at coordinate 26,786,312 of OU612044.1, forward strand.
AACTTATACGATGGGGAACGTGAGAATAAAAATACTCTTGGATGCATTCATTTGGTTATATAGTCAAGTTAGTTAGAATTCGATTTGACAGTTGATGTATACCAAAAATATTTAATTTTTTAAATTTCTGGTGATATTCCTGGAAACTACAATAATCTGGTATTCATGGTAGTTATACTATTTGTTAGCTTATGCAAAAAGAACAAAATAATTTTTAAGTTTAACAAACATATCTCTACAATCAATCAACTGAACATCTTGGGTGATCTTAGTAATAAGGCAGATATAAGGCGTCTTTTCAAAATTCATTCACACCCAGTCTCGCCCTTTAGCAATATTTCAAAAAACGAAACCGTTGCCATTCAAACTGCTTGTTCACTAGCAAGGGTCAATAAATTAATGAAAAGAATTGTTCTAGGTTATTTACTGCGGCACCAACTAGACCGACCATCAAAGCATAGTAGTCACTTAATTACCTAAGCAAATGATTGCAAAATGCAGAACATTCACAATTGCACTCGTACCTATAAAGCAACTTTTATGCTTCCGACAGGAAGTGTTTAGCACAGCATGTTATAGAATCGAGTTGAATCGACACGATCAACCATTAAAATCACAACTCATCAAACAACTGTTGAGTGCACAAATAGTAAAATGTAAATAAAAATAAGTGATTAACATAAAATAAATACATAGTTGGTAGACAGTTTAAGTTTTGGTCAAGTGATCGTTTTTGTTGTTGCTTGATCTTTATTATGGGAGTCAAATTTGTGGTCACAACAACATATGTGTCATTTAGGTCATAAAAAAAACAGTGATTGCAAACATATTGAGCTTCATTCATTTGAGGCAATTTTGCAGCAATGAAAGTTAATCATGAGAACTGATTTTAATTTGCAAAAGTTTTAATGACTCCTAAATGACAATCAATGACAACAGCAGTTAGCAATTTGAAAATATTTTAACATATGGTTAAATGATTCGAATAAATTTAATTGCAAAAAGTGAAATGTTAATAAATTAAGTGTAAAATCAAAGCGATAAATCAACATTAAACAGAAATAAAAATCGATTTTTACAGTTTTGTAAATTTTCATACAAAATTTAATTTATAAAAAGGACAGCTGTCATGAATGGGACATCTTAGCCTTTTGGTTTATAAAACTCTTTAGGTTTTAAATTTCGGAACGAATACATACCGTTAAAAACCTACAGGCCTTTTGGAGAATAAACTCCAGTATAAAAAATATGACCATCAGCAGAAATTTTCCATTTTTTGGCCTCAGAAAAAAATTGTCGTCATGAGTGGGACACCTGAAAAATCCCCTAAAAAAATGTGAAAAATGTAGATCATATACCAATTATTGAAATTTCATCAATATTTATTTAATTTTTAAGAGATTCTGCCGCAAAAGTTAATTAATTCATGTGAATCATATGATTCAACAACAATGTCCGAAACATGTACCATAATCTTGACACAAATGAAAAAATGTTCCACTTTAACCGGCATATCATCACAATGAAGCTTGATTAGGGAATTCCAATATTAATGGCCATTTCACACAGTGCTTTTTTATTAACTATCACCGCTTTGATTACTTAAAGCACTGTTTTATCATTTTGGATTCTATGTCTGAACACATTTCGTGATATTTTATCAAAACAAAAATTATTCAAAATTTATATTCTATTTCTAATGCAGTTAAAAAATAACACTAAAGACAATTTCCATTTAAAACACTCAAAAATTGCGACGTGTAGGTTAGGTTAGGTAAGTAGGGTCGTTCACCGTTACCGGCGCTTCCGCGGGGGCCTGTAGGTCCATTGCGAATCCCTTTTTATGTTTGTAGTACCATTTTAAAACCATTGTTCCTATTTATTTCTCAAACCATCCTGTGCTTTTTATGAACCTCCAGATGTCTAGCAGTGGTGTAGAAGTGAGTTATTGTTTCTGTTTCTTCCGGATCCTTGCAGCTCCGACAAAAGTCTGGCGCTGCTATGCCCATTCTATTAGCCATTACCCCAATGGGGCAATGTCCTGTTAGAACTCCAACAAGGATCCGGATTTCTCGCTTGACCAAAAGCAGAAGGCTTTTAGTTCTCTTTTTTATTTAGTTCCGGCCAAAGCTTTCGAGATATGTTGCAGTCACCTCTGGATGCCCAGTTTGTGTTAGCAATATCTCTGGCTTTAAGATCTATACTCCTTTTGACGACGCTTATTGGAATGTGCACCTCTGTATCAGCACTGTTTGTACTTGCGGTTACTCCACGCCTTGCCAGTTCATCTGCTGCGTCGTTCCCTTCAATATTGCTATGTCCGGGAACCCAGCAGAGAGTGACATTATGGGTATTGCAGATGCTGTTCAGTGCCAGTTTACAGATTTGCACTGTTCGAGCCTTCGTTGTTTTACTGTTCAATGCTTTGATGACGGCTTGGCTGTCCACAAAAATTACTACCCTTGTGGGGGTAAGATTTTTCTTGTAAATGACCTGTGCAGCTTTTTCAATAGCATATATTTCTGACTGAAAAACGCTACAATAATCAGGGAGTTTGTAACACTCTTTGATTTGCAGCGTTTCACAGTATACACCCAATCCAGTTCCGTTTTCCATTTTGGAACCATCAGTATAAAATTGGAGATTGCCGTAGCATTCTACAGCCGTTTCTTCCCATTCTTGTCTGCTGGGGATGGATGTGGTGTATTCTGTACCGAATCTCACACTGGGTATGATATAGTCGGTTGCTCTTTTTGATTCCTCGGTTCCAAAGAGATTAAGAATAGATGCATGTCCGAATGTGTTCTTCTTCCAGGCTCCTGATCTCATGGCTCCTGTTACTCCTATGCACGCTAACCTTTGTACTCCTGCTAGGGAGCTAAGGTAGCTCTTTTTGTGCGCTATCGTCCACCATACGAGAGAGCCGTAGGTAAGAATGGGTCTCACGATCGCTGTATACATCCAGTGGATTATGTGCGGTCGCAGTCCCCATTTCCTTCCAAATGCTCTCTGACATGCGTATAAAGCGCACAGTTCTTTTTTCCTTCTTTCCTCTGTTTTGCGTTTCCAGCTCAGCTTGTTATCAAGGATAATTCCAAGGTATTTGGCTTCCGTGGAAAGTTTCAGAGTTACTTCGTTGAGTTTTGGTAATGTGAAACTATTTTTCTTCTTCTTGTGAACAGAACGAGTTCGGTCTTTATTGGGTTTACACCAAGTCCATTCGATTCTGCCCACCGCGATAGCTCGTTCAGAGCCCCAGACATTAGTTCGCTAACTGTTTGCAGGTGTTTACCGCATATTAGGATGGCAACGTCATCGGCATAAGCTACCACTTTTGTTCCTCCAGTTTTGAGTTAAGTGAGAATCTTGTCAACCAAATGAAAAAACATTCTGGATATTAATAAAAATTATTGCATAAAATATATTTTTTAACAAGAAATCACAAAAAATATACGCAAAACATGTTATATTTAACATTTTATTATATAAGGAAAAAAACAACTTTGAAAATCGTCTAATTTATGATGGAAAAACTTGTCCCATCTAAGACAAAGAACACCATTTTTCGACTCACATAATTTTAACATTCGCGTGGAATTTTGCAAATCATCTAACATGTTAAAAATACAATCAACTCTAAGGCATGCAATACTGTTCGATGACAGTCGAAATTTCAGTGTTGCTAGTAGTAAAATTTATTTTGTCCACTGTCCCATTCATGACGATGTCCCACTCACGGCTACTTTATCTTATTTCTTAATATTTCTGAATACATATCTTGCTCCAAGTGAAATTTTTAGTGCAAATAGTTTTTCAGATTTGTTTTTAACTAAAAAATAACACTAAAGACAATTTTCATTGAAAACACTCAAACATTGCACTGTGTTAGACAAATAAAAAAACTAGTAAGGGTGGAGCTTCGGCAGAGTACCGAAGCTAAAATATCCCCCCGCGGCCATATTGAAGTATATTCGAAGTCTTTAGCCACGACATACACGATGACTTTCTGTTTTATGTATTTACGAAAGTTTTCCTATTTTGATGATGTCGCTTTGTATGGGAGGTAGGCGTAGTTTTGATCCGATTTTGAAAAATATCATAGATATGGTTCATATTATATATCAAAGCTAAAGTGCAAAATTTTAAGACATTTCATTCATTTTTGTGGATTTTTAAGAGATACGTTTAAAATAAAGCCAATTTGTATAGAAGGTAGGCGTGGTTTTCATTCGATTTTGCCAAATATCATAGTGGTGGTCTATGTTATGTATCAAAGCCTATATGCAAAATTTCAAGATATTTCTTTAATTTGAGCAGATTTTGAAGAGATTTTAATTTTAAAATAAAGTCAATTTGTATGGGAGGTAGGCGTGGTTTTCATCCGATTTTTCCAAATTTCCTAGCCAGGATTAAAACGCAAGAGCAAAGCTCACCTGTCAAATTTCAAGGTATTTCTTTAATTTTTGAGGATTTTAGAGACATTTTACGGTTAATAAAAAGTCACTTTGTATGGGAGGTAGGCGTGGTTTTCATCCGATTTTGCCCATTTTCGAACTTAATCCTCCTTTTTTAAAAATAACCTTATATTTTGAATTTCATCGCTGAAGCTTTAAAATTGCGGCTGTAATCGTGTCGATAGACGGACAGACAGACGGACACACGGAAATCGACTCAGGAGATGATGCTGATCAAAAATATATATATTTTTCTATACCTGCCACGCCTCCTTCTTGGCGTTACAAACGGAATGACAAAGTTAATATACCCCTTACGCAGTACGCTTTGGGGTATAAAAATGTGAATGTTTATAAAAAATATCGCATAAAATATAATTTTTAAGAATAATTCAGAAAAAGATATGTATACACAAAACATGTTATATTACAAGTAACATGTAATTGTGTAAAGAAAAAAACAACTTTGAAAAGGAAACCATTTCTCGACTCACATAATTTAAACACTCGCATTGATTTTGGAAATCATCTAACCTATTAAAAATACAATCACTCTAAGGCGTATTGGATATATGATATTTATTACTCTTCTATTGTCGATAACAAAAACAATTGCATTTTTATAGCCTCAAAACTATAAATGATTGTTTTATAGTACTAGTAAAAAAGCCAGTCCTACGACGGGTTGAAAGCCTAAACGCACTGTAATTATATTTTACCATTATTACAGTGCTTTTACAGCATACCGTTCTGAAAAATGTTCAGCCTGAAAGTATGCACACACATAAAAAGCAAACTTGTCACTGATTCCAAATTAACTTTTTGTGCATACTTTCAGGCTGAACATTTTTTATGACAGTACATGTTGGGAAGATACTGGAATAATCGCAAAAACCATTTACAGTTTGAGCGATATTAGTTGCAGAGCATTGTGCTTGCCTTTTATATGTTAAGATACTCAATCAAATGCATTTAATAGTATGTTTAGTATGTTTAACACAGTAACAAATGAACGTTTTATCTTTACCAATGCTACTCAACAGTGAGCTAGCAACGAGAAAGTTCGATGACAGTCGAAATTTAAGTGTTGCTAGTATTAAAATTTATTTCTTCCCCTGTCCCACTCATGACGATGTCCCACTCATGGCTACGTTATCATATTACTTAATATTTCTGAATATATAATTTTACACCAAGTAAAATTTTTAACGAAAATAGTTTTTCAGATCCGTTTTTAATAGAAAATGAATAGATGACAGATTTTTGAGGATCCTTTTTTTTTGGTCTGCAGAGATCAGAGCAGAACTAAATGCAATCAATGAAGTATTTGTTCACTTTAACAAATTTCTAGGTTAAGTTGATAAATTTGTTGTCAGTATAAAGTCAACAAAAGCGTTTGTCAATTTGATAAAAAGTGAGAGGTTGTTTTTTGAATAATTCGAAATAATAACGAAAACGAAATAATTCATTTCATTATTACGAAATTTAAATTTTATCTGCGTGACTCAAGTGATAATCAATTTTATAAATGATTTCTTCGGCACAACGAAGCTATTTATCAAACCAACGAAGTAAGTTTGTTAATTCTATTTATAAAAATTATAAAATTTTATTCCGATTGATTGGCAATATGGTTATCGTGAATAGGTTTATATGAATTTGATAAAAGCATTATTCAAACAAATATAATACTCTTTTTCAAATAAACACATTCAATTTGTTAACATTTAATTACATTTAATCGATTGCACAATTTGGTTTTGTTAAGGATTAACAAAAATTAGTAATCAATTTTATCAGGAATTTTTCGTTGAGTGTGTGACAGAGAAATATTGACCTCGGATTCGTGATCAACGTCCTTTATTTATTTCTAAAGCGTTGTAAATCGCAAATACTAAAAATATTGCTACACTGTGTTTTTTTAAAATATCTTTATTTTATTATTAATGTTAACTATTTTCAAATTTTTTTATTTGTTTTATTTTTTATTATACTTTTTGATTAATTTTTTAATTATTTCTAACATTTTATTTTTTGCAATACAATCAATATATTCAATTAGAATTGTATATTAATCAAATACAACAAATTTTAGGTGTATTTTCGACGACAAAAAATTTTTATACAAAATCGCAAAAATCTCTAACACGTTTTATCTTTTCGAATACTACTCAAAAGGGAGACGAAACTGTTCAATGACAGTCGAAATTTCCTTGTGGTCAGTATGATAAATACATTTTTTTCACTGTCCCATTCACGGCGATATCCCACTCATAGCTGCATTAACCTATTATTTTATATTTCTAAGCATATAATTTAATATACTATTTTTTTATTTATTATATATAATATAATGTAATATACATCAAGTGAAATTTTTAACAGAAATAATTTTTTAAGCTTGTGTTCAATGGATAATAGAAAATAAATTTTGTTCCCGTTTTTAATGGTTTTTCGAAGCTCCGTTTTCAAAAACTTCAAGCCTGGACAACTACTTTTGTCGCAACTACGACGGCTTACCACATGTTGGATTTTAATAATTTGGAAGTAAATATTAGAAACTTTATTTTTTCAAACTTATGTAGAAATAAATATTAAAATCTATAATTAATTAATTTTAATAACACTATATATTTAATATTATTTTTAAAATTTAATATTACTTTTCATTTTCTATAATATTTTTGAATATTAAAAATTTTTTAATATTATTTATAGTTTAAAAAAAATTAATTTAAAAAATTAATATAAGTTAAATATAAATTAATAATTAAAATAAAAAATTTAAAAAAAGAAATTAAAATTTAAATTACATTTAAAAAAACTATATGTATAGTTCTAAATTTAAGTTAAGTTAAATATAATGACTATTTCCACTTTGAATATAGTTTTTGCTCAGTTCTTCTAATTAATGAGTTTGAGTTAAGCCGTCAACGATTTGGGAAAGAGGAAGGGTCTAGGGTTAATAAGAACTATTTCTTCAGTTCTCGGCGACCACTTCTTTTGACTCCAAACACAGATTAAGCAAGCACTAAATGCGATAAAAAGAAATGAACTTTGAGTTTGTAATCAGCGTCTTCTCATTATCTTTAAAGCGTTGAAAATTTAAAATACTAAAAATATTGCTGTACTGTGTAATTTGTGATTTTTTTTTTTTTTTTTTTTTTGTTATTAATGTTCTTTTTTTTTTTATATAATTTTATATTTTTTTCGTATATACATATTATATTTTTAAATTAATTTAACAATTTTTTATTTCCTCTAAAATGTGTATAGTTATATTTTTATTATTTGCATTTCAATATATTTTTTATTTAAAATTTATTTTTTATTTTATTTATTTTTTATTTTGATATATTTATTATTTCTTTTTATTTTATTATCATTATTTATTATATTTTATTTAATAATATTTATTTATATATATTTACATTATTATTATTATTTTTCTTTATTATTAGATTTCTTTTTTTTATATTATATAAAAAAATTATAATTATATTTAATAATTATATTTAAATAATGTTTACACCCCCACGCGTACTGCGTAAGGGCTATATTAACTTTGTTATTTCGTTTGAAGCGCCCATATGGAGGTGTGGTAGGTATAGAAAAGTATCACTTCCTGATCAGCATCACTTCCTGAGTCGATTAAGCCATGTCCGTAATTTTGAGGCTGTCGTAATGAAATTCTATATTTAAGCTTATATATAAAAATAACGATAAGGTTTGAAAATTAGCCAAATTGAGTGAAAATGATGCCCACCTCCCATACAAAATGGCTTTATTTAAACGACAGTCTCTCAAAACTTCACAATAATTAAAAAAAATATCTTGAAATTCTGCACGAAAGCTTGGAGTTTAAATGTAAATCCTGACTATAAACTTTGGCAAAATCGGATGAAAACCAAGCCTCTCATCTCTCATCAAAGAACTTTATTTTAATCTTTAAATCTCTTAAATATTCATAGAATTTAAAGAAATATCTTGAAATTTTGTGCATAAGCTTTGATATTTAAGCTAAGCCATCATTATGATATTTGGCAAAATCATATGAAGACCACGCCTACCTCTCATAAAAAGTGACTTTATTTTAGTCGTAAAATTTCTAAAAAATCCACAAAATTTAAAGAAATATTTTTAAGTTTTGCACATCAGCTTTGATATTTCAGTTAAACCCATCACTATGATATTTGGCAAAATCAGATGAAAACCGCGCCTATCTCCCATACAAATTGACGTCATCCAAACTATAAAATCTTTTAAAATACTATACAGTATACTATACAATACTATACTATACTATACAAGTAAATTTATTGAAATGATATCTTATTTAATTTCTGACTATGAAACCTGGCAAAATCAAATGAAAACGACGCCTATTTCCCACACAAAGTGACGTCATCTAAATAGTAAAATCTCCTAAAATTCCACAAAAGTGCATTTAATGATTTAATTTACACCGACAAATTTTAACTAAAGAAAATGCAAGGCATAGAGTAAAATAAGTGTGAACTTCAGAAAGAATAATTAGATAACTTTACTTAGGTGGCCGTAACAACCCGTGTCCGGGTTTCGGCCAACATCATCAGCTCTCGCCAGGCGCCTCTGTTTTGCACGCGCCTTCTCCAATCGCATACACCAAGTGCGGTTAGGGCTTCCTCAGCCTGGTCCATCCATCGGAGGCATGGTCTTCCTCGTCGTCGTTGGCCAGCGACCCTCGCCTCGAGCACCTTTTTCGCTGGAGCTTCGTCGTTCATACGATGGACATGACCCAGCCAGCGTAGTCGCTGCACAGTTATACGCCGAACTACGTCAATGTCTTCGTAGAGCTCATACAGCTCGTTTTTCATTCGGATGCGATAGTCATCGCCGACTCGAACAGGACCGAAGATTTTGCGAAGAACTTTTCTCTCGAACACCCCCAGAGCGGCTGCGTCAGTTTGCGAAACTTCCCATGCCTCAGCGCCATAAAGCAGCACAGGTAGAACGAGCGTCTTGTAGAGTGTTAGTTTTGTCGATCGAGAGAGGGCTCTGGAACTTAGTTGCTTCCTGAGCCCGTAGTAGCACCTATTAGAAATTATTGTTCTTCGCTTTATCTCCAGACTGATTTCGTTGTTGGTATTAATGGCGGTGCCAAGATAAACGAACTCCTTGACTACTTCAAAGTTATAGCTGCCGGAAGAAACGTGGAAGTCTAAACGTCGCGCTCCCTTGTTTGTAGACAGCATATACTTTGTTTTACCCTCATTTATCGTCAAACCCAAATTGGCTGATTCCTTTTCGATAGCGGCGAAAGCAGCGGTAACATCTCTCTTGGTTCTTCCGACAATATCATTTCAATTATTGCGCAAAATTCTGAGAAATTTGCACTAAAACTTGAAATTTGGTAGTTTCAACCAATTGATTTAATTTTCACACGATCACAGCTCGGTAACGGTTAAGTTGATAGGGTTTGTTGATATGCCGTTAGAAAGGTAATTTTATTGCCTTTACAACGAGCTGTTGTTTTTCTGCTAGAAACAATAACGTAAACCAAAGTCGTAAAATTTTAATTAACCCTGTAACTCTTAAGAATGTGAAAACCTCCCCGGGAATTGAAAAAGGAATTGAATTTTTGAAAATGTTAATGCAAACATTTACATTCATAGTCAATTTTTAAGATTACAAAAAAAATTCTTTAAAAGCATTCGCACTCTAAATACAAAACAGTCACAACTCAAAAGTTATAAATTTCTAGGAGAAGCAAAAAACTTTTATTTTTTAAAAAAAAATCCAATCAAAACAATAAGAAGACAATCCCTTCTCGGGCTATCGAATACAGCTTTATAATCGACAAATAGATGATGTGTGTCAATTTGGTTTTCGTGGACTTTTTCCAGGATTTGTCGTCGCGTGAAAATCTGGTCTATGGTGGACTTGCCAGGTCGAAAGCCACACTGATAAGGTCCAATCAGTGCCTTTGTAATCGGCTTTAATCTTTCACACAGTACGCTTGAGAGAACCTTATATGCGATGGAAATAAGACTGATACCTCGATAGCTGGCGCAGATTGTTGGGTCTCCTTTCTTATATATAGGGCAAAGTACGCTGAGATTCCAATCGTCGGGCATGCTTTCCGCTAGCCATATTTTGCTGATGAGCTGATGCATGCGCCTTATCAATTTATTGCCGTCGGTTTTAAACAATTCAACTGATAGATCGTCAGCACCCGCTGCATTATTGTTTTTGAGTCGTTGGATAGCAACTCGAACCTCTTCATGACTAGGTGGTGGTACTTTCACTACGTCATCGTTGATTGGTGGCGCTGAACTGCGCTCTCCATGGCCGTGCAAAAAATTAAAACTCCCTTTTTCAATACCCGGGTAGATTTCATTCAGAATTGGACTGAATATGTACCTTAAATATGAAATTTGGCGAGATCAAATGAAAACTCCACCTACCTGCAATACAAAATAAAGTCATAAAAGTAGCGAAACGTTCATAAATTGTAAAATAATACATTGACTGAATACACTTTCATACCTATTCTGGCAAATTGATAATAGTAAACCAGTATTTTTCATATTTCTATGTTTTTGTTGGAATTTTTTGATTTCAAAACAAAATTTGAAACTCAAAAATAATAAATTTCGATAAAAACTGCTTTTCATATACTGACAATTTCATTGACACATTTTGTTTTTTGAGCTTAAAATTTTGTTTTGAAATCAAAAAAATTACAACAAATAGAAATATAAAAACTAGTAGTTTACTATTGTTAATTTGCCAGAATAGGTCTGTTAAGCTAAATTATTTAAAATGCATTTCACTTCTGAGTGAAAGTGAATTTAAATCATCATTGAATTCGATGTTTGATGTTTACAGATGCAATTTTTATTATATTTTGAATTATTTTTTATTTTATAATATATTTTATTTTTGTGTTTATTTATTGTGTTTAAATTAAAATTTACACTTTTTCTAAATATTTCTTATTTTTTAATTATTTTTAATTATTTTTAAGTATTTTATATATTAAATTATTTTTATTTTGCAATAACTTTTACTTATTTTATTAATTTTTGTTTAAATTCTTAAATAAAGCTTTAAACTTTTTCAAAATATTTTTTAGATTTTATTATTTTTTAGTATTTTTATATATGTAATTCTTTGTTATTTTTCAATAATTCTTATTTATTATATTAATTTTTGTTTCAATTTTTTAATGTGTTATTTTTTAAGTTTTAAACGTTTTCGATTTATCTTTTAGGTCTATTTTTTAATTATTTTTTAGAATTTTTATACACAAATTTACTTTTTATTATTATGCAATAACTTTTATTAATTTTTGTTTAAATTTTTTAAGTGTTAATTTGATTTAAATAAAACTTTAAACTTTTTCAAAATATTTTTTAGATTTTATTATTTTTAATTCTTTTTTAATTATTTTTATATATTTATTTCTTTGTTATATTGCAACAACTCTAATTTATTTTATTAATTTTTGCTTACATTTTTTAATGTGTTTATTTCATTTAAATAAAAATTTTTAACTTTTTCTAAATAGTTTTTAGGTTTTATTTTTCTTTAATTATTTTTGGGTGCTTTTGTATATTTCATTATTTTTTTAATTCGTAAAAACTTTTATTTATTTTTATTTCAATATTTCTTGTTTATTTCGTTAAACTAAAAATTTTAACTTTTTCTAAATATTATTTAGGTTTTATTATCTTTTAGTATTTGTATGTTTTTAATTTCTTTATTTTGCATTGACTTTAATTTATTTCATTAATGTTTACTTAGCTTTTTTTGTATTTATTTTATTTAAATCGAAATTTGAAGTTTTTCTTAATATTTCTTAGGTTTAATTATTTTTAATAATTTTTTATTTTTATATTTTTAATTATTTTTTCTTCTGTATTAACTTTAATTTATTTTAAAAATTCCTAGTTACTTTTTTAAATGTTTTTATTTATTTATAATTCAATAAAAATTAAAACTTTATCTTAATTTTTTTTTTTTGTTGTATTATTTTTTCATTATTTTGTAGTACCTATTTTTATATATTTTTAATTCTTTTTAATTTTGCAATAACTGTTATTTATATTTATTCAAATTTTTTAATTTGTTTATTTTATTTTAAGCTTTTTCTAAGTCTTTTTTAGGTTTTATTATTTTGTTAGTATTTTATATTTCCAATTATTTTTTATTTTGTAGTAACTTTTATTTTTTTATTAAAATTTGTTATTTTTTATTTATTTTTAAGTTTTTATTCTGTTTTAGTATTTTTATATTTTTTATTATTTTATTTTATTTTTATTTCGAGGTAACTTTAATTTATTTTATTAATTTTTATTTACATTTTTTAATGTTTTTATTTCAACAAAAATTTAAGCTTTTAAAAAATATTTCTTAGGTTTTTTATTTTTAACTATTTTCTAGTATTTTTATATATGTAATTCTTTGTTATTTTGCAATAACTCTTATTTATTTTATTAATTTTTGTTTACATTTTTTAATGTGTTTATTTTATTTGAATAAAATTTTAAACTTTTTCAAATTATCTTTTAGGTTTTATTATTCTTTAATTATTTTTTAGAGTTTTATATACATATTTATTCTGTATTATTTTACAATAACTTTTATGTATTTTATAAATTTTTCTTAAAACTTTTTAATGTGTTTATTTCATTTAATTAAAAAATTTTAACTTTTTCTGAATATGTTTTAGGTTTTATTATTTTTTACTTATTTTTTGGTTCTTTTGTATATTTCATTATTTTTTTTTTTTTTTATTTCATAGTAACTTTTATTAATTTTTTTTACAGTTTTGTTAAAATAAAAATTTTAACTTTTTCTAAATATTATTTAGGTTTTATTATCTTTTAGTTATTTTTTTAGTATTTTTATGTTTTTAATTTTTTTATTTTTCATTGACTAATTTATTTCATGAATTTTTACTTACCTTTTTTTTATTTATTTTATTTAAATCGAAATTTAAAGTTTTTCTAAATATTTCTTAGGTTTAATTATTTTTAATAATTTCTATTTTTATATTTTTAATTATTTTTTCTTCTGTTTAAACTTTTATTTATTTTAATAATTCTTAGTTTAGTTTTTAAATGTTTTTATTTATTGTTAATTTTTAATTAAATAAAAATTAAAACTTTTTCTTAATTTTTTTTTAGGTTGTATTATTTTTTCATTATTTTGTAGTATTTTTATATATTTTTAATTTTACAATAACTTTTTTAATTTTAATTAAATAAAAGCTAAAACTTTTTCTTAATTTTTTTTTTTTTTTGCATTATTTTGTAGTATTTTTATATATTTTTAATCTTACAATAAATTTTATTTATTTTAATTTTGTAATGTTTATTTTATTTAAACTTTTTCTGGGGCTCATTATTTTATAGTATTTTTATGTTTCTTATTATTTTTTATTTTGTTTTAAATTTTTATTTTTGCTTTTAATTATTTAAATTTTTAAATATTTATCTATTTTATTTATATAAAAATTTTTACTTTTTCGTATATACATTTTTTCTTTAATTCTGATTTTGAATGCTTTTTTTTTAATAAAAATATTTTGATTTTAAAATTCAAAAAGCAAACATAAATTGTCCCATGTCTGCTCCTAAAAATAAAACAAAAACACTCGAGTTTCCAAAGCCCCTCGCCCCCGCCACCCCCCCCCCCCTCCCATCTCATCACAATAATGTTGAATTCTTATAAGAGTTATAAAATACAGAATTTATTTTATAAGCTGCTTGTTTTCATGTATTATGTATATATATATATATATATATATATATATATATGAATGGATAAAGAATTATTTACTAATATTTTTTTTTTAAATTGCTTTAAAAATTTTTTCATTTTAATTACTATATAATAACTACTTTACATTAAAAGTTGAATAGAAATACAGTGTTTGAATATAGAATATAGAATACAGTTTAAGTTATTTTAAAATACATTTCAGTTTTTTCAATATAGATACAATTTCGGTAAGAAGTGTTTTTTTTAATTTTTGTTTTTTCTACTTTGAACAGCAACAACAACAGCGACTACATGGACAGCAACAACAAAACAAAACAAAACAAACCAAAATGAGAACAAAAGAAATCAACAATAGTTAATCAATTATGAAAAATAGATAATGAAGGTTATGTCTTTATTTTTGGCATTCTTAAGCAAATACAAGGTTTCAAAATAGAACAAGGATTATACAATCAGGATATACAAACAGACAATGATTAGAATATGGCAGATGCGAGTTAAAATGTGTTGTGTGTGTATGTGTGCGTGTGTTTGGTATGCATGTGTCTGTATGTAAGTGTGTGTGTGTGTTTGTGTGTGTTTTGTGAAAATGAGTTTGTGCTTTGGAGCAGCTCAACAACTACATCCTATGTCGAGATTTGTCAGCGTTGAGCTTTCCTTTTCCTCTTCTTCTTCTTCTTCTTCGTTCTCAGACAGCTGGAAACAGTTGATGATCCAGCTTAGGTTCTTAATTAGAATAGGCCCTTCTTTTTTTTCTCCTTTTTGCTATCAATGGTGTCTGAACTATTGTGTGCACCTAAACTGCGTCGCTTCAGCTCTTCCAACGTAACATGATGCAATTCCTCCCATTCGCGCTTCTCCTTCTCAAATGATATCCACTGCTCCTCGAGCTCTTTCACCTGCATATCCAATGCCTTCTTGCGTTCCTCATGCCTTCGTGCCAACTCCATTTCGGAATCCTTTAACTTTTGTTGCTTTTCGCGCACCTTCATATCAAATACTTGTTCCATTTCGGCTTCCATTTTCTTCATTTTCAGCTCATGCTCACGCTTCTCCTCTTCCATTTGTGTCAATGGATTTTTATTGTTCAGTCGTGCCTTGCCATCGACCAAACCTAGGCCGGATAGCTTCTTGCAGCGGAAGTTTTCATAGTGCACATCGTTGGTCACCTCCTTCAAGTCCTGCAGATGCGTGCGTATGACCATGTTACG
The DNA here is from genome assembly GCA_914767935.1 of Coremacera marginata. NCBI lineage: Eukaryota > Metazoa > Arthropoda > Insecta > Diptera > Sciomyzidae > Coremacera > Coremacera marginata. The sequence goes on from OU612044.1 coordinate 26,801,748, forward strand.
CAAAGCAATGAAATCGCAGTGCTGCAGATTCTCTACCTCAACGATGCCCCATGGATAGCGGCGACCACGCACTTTCTTGCCATCCACCTCGATGATGGTGTTGGCGCCAACTACGGCAAAGGGAATGTGACTGCGCAGCTTGTTGCTGCTATTGGCGCTTGCTTTGCCCTCCTTATCTTCCTCCTCGCTCTCTTCGAGCGTCTTTGGAAAATCGTAGATCTTTATTTTGTTCTGTGCTATTTCATTGAGAATTTGTTTCTTGAAGAGCTGCACTTCATCGGGCGTCATGGTGTCAGCTTTTGCAATGACCGGTATGATGTTAACCTTGTCCGAGAGGCACTGCATGCAGGCAATGTCTAGCGGACGCAGACCATGGCCTGTGGGCGCTATAAAGTAGAGGCAGCAGTGCACGCGATTGTCGGGGAAGGGTGTGCGCTTGACGCGTGACTCTGCAGTCAGATAATCTTCATACTTGTTGTCTACAAATTCCAGTATGGGCACCCAGCAGTTGCTGTTGTCCACAGAATCGCCAAAGCCAGGCGTGTCTACAACGGTGAGTGTCAAATTGACGCCATTCTCCTTAAGCAGCACCTTTGTGGCGTCTACAGTGACAGTTTTCTTGAGCCTATGCGAAGGGCCCGGATATTTTTCCGCATCGTAGATGTCAGTTAAGAACATGGAATTGATGAGTGTTGATTTGCCCAGGCCGGAGGCGCCCACAACCATCAGCGTGAATTCAAAGCCACGCTTGACGGCCTTGCGATAGACTTGATTGGGTAGATTTGCAAATCCCACATAGCCGGCTATTTCGCGGAAGCGTGGATTTGTTTTGGGCAACCCTGGCGCTTCCGTTTTAGTCACCGCGGACGACGACTCATTGCCAGTGTTGAGTTTATTGGAGTCGTTTGAGCCATCGTTGTGCGCTGCAGCTGCAGCAGCAGCAGCGCTGCTTGTGTTTGTCAGCGTCACGCTGATGGTGCTACTCACACTCGTTGGTGGTCGTTCTGGTCGCTCCGGCCGATCTGGTCTTTCTGCCACTGGTGGCCTCTCTTTCATGCCCATATTCTGTAGATTGTTCGCCAAAGCTGCAATAGCACCGACGGACGACGCATTACCCGAAGGAGTGGAGAGTCCCGATGACTGTCCAGCACCAATTCCGCCAGCTGCAGCAGCAGCGGCCGCAGCAGCCGCATTTGCAGCATTTGTTCGAATACTCGGCATTATATATTTGCGAAAACTTGGCGGCACTTTATTTATTTTAACACTTTATTTACTTCAACTCTTTTTCACAGCTTTTGTTTTTTGTTTGTTTTTGTTTACTTTTGTTTGATCGTTAGTTGTTTTCTGTAGCTGCACAATTTGGAAGAATTTTATTATTGATTAAAAAATATAACAACGCCCGTTGAACTTATATGCTAGAACGAGACCAACGCGACTAAACCAATTATTTCTTCGGGCACGTACGAACTGTTGTTATACCTATGGTGAATATTAAAAAAATTAAACTACAAAAACAATGTTAATATTTGGTTGTGTATCTACCACTTGCCACTGCTAGCTGTCTCGTTCTCACTAAGGGTATTTTGCTCTAATTGTTTACGGGCGATATAGTACACATTTACCACCATTGAAGAACTGCCAGATTTGAAAAAACTTGTGTTGAGTTTAAGTACGAGATAATTTTTAAACATGAATATGAAGCTATATTATTTATTCGAGGACCCAAATAAATTGTTATATTTCATTTTACTGCACTTTTTCTATGAAAATAATAATTATTTAAGAATTATTATACAATAATGTTGTCTATTTTTTTGAGAATGTTTATTTGTAGCTCCTAAATCGAATGCTGCATAAACATAGAACGCTCTCAAATGGCTTAGGAGATGAAATCCGTAAAAGTTTTAAAATATATGAAAGTAGTTCACAATAAAAATTATAGATTTTTATATTGCTGTACAAGTTGCGAAGAACGTGTCAAAAAGTTGGAGAAACTGAGTTGTATAAAGAGAGTATAGTTTTCTTGCACATAACTTACAAAAATTACAAAATTATTCCAAACCGTTTATGCGTTTTTTTTTACATTATGAAAACTATAACATATTATTCTCTAAGTCTAAATTTGCACAAATTGACAAAGTTTAGGCTTTGCAATCTTAGTATTTTAGTTTAGTTTTTTTTAGCCGTTTTCTTAATATATAAGTCTGTTCCCGTCAATTCTAGTAAGATTTTCCACTCAAAACGTTACAAAATTAAATAATCAATTAAAATACAATTTCTTACCAACTCATACTCATATACAAGAAGTAATAAAAATGCCTGAACCAGATAGACACAAAGAATTAATACCACAAAAGCAAAGACAGTCTTTAATAAATTTTAATAAAGCATTTATCATTAAACAAACAAATAAAGAGTTTATCATTAAGCAAATAAGAAAGCGAGCTATTTTATAAGACCTTTTACAATGTATAATTAAGTGCGTTTATGTGAAAATATAACGAGAAGAAATGGAAACATGGTCTGTTCATATCATTAAAAATTTTTCAGAATTCATATTTACTTAATTTATTAAAACAAACATCCAAAGACAAAGCTAAAACAAAACGAATTGTAGAGATGACAGATTGTCTTGGAAAATATATTTATAGGTTTCGCATCATTAAAAGACTTTTTGTAAGCCACTTTTAATGGAACTAATGATATACAATGACACTGTTAGCTAGCAGTAGATAATAGGTCTGTACCTGTACTCACTTCAAGTAACTTCAAGTTACTCGAAAGCGTTTCTTTACACATTTTTCTAGCACGAGAGAGAAGAAAAACAAGCAAAATGTCAATATCAATTACTAGTATTTTACTTGAAAAATTTTTTTCGAGCACGAATTAAAAAAAAATTAATTTTTGCGCTGTGTTGTGAAAAAAATAAGTGCAATTGATTAGCAAATTATAAAAATAACGTTAAAATATGCAAAATGAACGTAAATCGAAGTATTGATCTCTTAAATATATTACGACCAGATGCTTCCAGATCATCTGAAAGTCTTTTAATTTTACATTTTTTAAATATAGCAACCAGCCAATTAAATTTTTATTTAATTTCAGTTATCAGCTGTTGAGCTTGAATCTTACTAGAAGTCGTTTCCGTCCTTTTTGACATATTTTCTCATTTTGAAAACTTTATTGTGTATAAAAAACAGCAATTTAACATAAAATATTTTATTAAAATTATCTCTCAGCTGATAGCAATATAATCTTTATAAGATCACATTTAATGTTTGATATAAAAGCACCTTGCATTTTCTTTCTCAGCCGGACCTTGCATTTTTGCACCTTGGTAACCAGTGCACAGTGGGGTAGTCTACCCTGAAAATGGATATCAATGCACCTAGAAGGCGGAGGGAACTTTTGACCATTTTTTTAGTTAGAGTAAGTCCAAATAAGAAAAAAACATAATCAGCTGATAACCCTTGTTGAATTTGTTTATTTTTTTAAGAAAAACACATTTTTTATATGAAATCCGAGGTATATATTTTTGGTCTGTTTTTATAATTTAAATATTAATTTTTAATCACTGCCACTTGATAAAACTCCATGGTATGGCTCATGAAAATTGATGTCACCACTCTCTTGCTCGGATTCAACAGTGTTTTCACCGTTTTTTTCATATGTTGGCACCAATGGTGCTACATACAGTCATCAAATTTACAGTCATTTGTGGCAATTTTTGCAACTTCTTTTGTGGTAAATAAAACTCCTTTTGCTTGAAATTATTGGATCAGAAGTTACCAAAACCTATTGAAAATATTCTCGAGCGGTTTTCCCACGTTTTTAAGGGTAAGAGGTAGTGAAAGATATTGAAGAAGCCAACTAATCGCGTTAAGAGCTCAAAAACGTTGCCTCAATTCAATGTGCTCTTGCCCAACGTAACTTGAATGCACGAATAAACTGATTTATTATTTCTGCAAAGCCTTTTTCATATTTCAGCGCAGGAAAAATTCGTCACATTATTTCATTTCTCAAATATTGAAACTTATCGTTGAACTTAGAAGCCCCCAGAGATTTTCATTAAATCATACAACTTTTGGCGAGTTATAAAAAATGTTTTAGAAGAAGTTCCTAAAAAAACAGCACATTTAATTTTCATATTAAAGTTGAAGTGCACTTAAATACCTAAATACTCATATAACAAAATAGAACATAAAAATAAATTGCTTCAAAGCATACGATTCTCATATACAATACCAGCAAATTTAACACATTGTCGATAAGGGATATGCGCATTAAACATAATATATTAAAGATTTTAAGATGTCTTAAAAATTTCAATGGCAAAAGGCTTGAAGTGGTGAAGGAACAGATCAATATTAAAAAAACGCAGAATTTCGTAAAACTATATTGTATAATTGAGGAGCTGATATTCAAAAAAGTTTTATCACAACAAATTTTCATTTATTTAAAGTACTACGATTGAAATCCTTCCCAGCCAGCATTTTGTTTCGCGGAAGAGCAGAAAGCGATTCTTCTTCAAAAACAATTTTTCGCTATCTTATCGCTTTCTGCTCTCTCTTGAGAGAAAAAAGTCCTTCGTGGCGAAATCTTCTTCTATAAATCTAATTCTTACTGAGAAGCAAAAAATGAGTCTTCATATTAAGCAGAAATTTTTAAAAATGCCTCAATGATATCGCTTTTTTTTTGATTTTGATTTAAAAAAAAATGTATCACTCAGAAGTAACAATAGCGAATAGCAATCCTTTTCCCCCAAAAGGAATCTCGCCTAAATATCTTCCAAAAGTACCGCTTTCACTTCGCCTCGGCGAAAGGCCGAGAAATGTTGGATGGGTTATAATAGGAAAAATTATTTCAGAAAATACGAATAGGAAAAATTTTTTTTGTGACATATCATATTTCGAATGTTAGCTCCTCAATAACGTTTAAATAAAAATAAACTATAAAAAATTATAGTCAAAAATGCAGACTGTAGGGTATACATATCTACAAAATTGAAGACAAAATAAGAAAAAATTTTAAACAAAACATAAACACAAACAAAAAAACAAAAAAAAAACAAGCAGCGCTGTAACAACAAAAACACGTTTTAGTTGCTGAACTTGCTTAATTTGATAATAGCGACTGCATTTCTTTTGCAAAAAGTTTAATAGTTTCTAATATGCACAAAGTAGCGCACATGCTGAAAAATAATAGGCCTTCCCAAACATAATTTGCAGGAAGTATAATATGTTTCTATGAACAATGAGTCATAATTGGTTCCACATATAATATGATTAAATAATGCAATTTTTCTTTATGTATATATTTGCAACTTAACATTATTAAATTGTACCTTAGCACTTGTTGTTTGAATTTAAAAACAATAGAATTTGTTTTAAAGAAAATATGTTTTCATATAAATATATTGTAATTATAAATGGACTGAGAACACTTTTAGTCTATTGCTATTTGTTTGCTTGGAAATATAATTTAGTCAAGAATAACATTTAATGTTCACGGACAAATATATATTAATTGGAGAATACATAATTTAATTGCAGTCAAGCAATTATTTTCATTTTACCGATGATTACACTATATTTACTTGGAAATATATTTTAGCTAAAGAAATGCCAATAGTTTTTCACTGTGATAACAAAATATTTGCTTAGAAGTAATTGTTGGTTTGAAGCAAATAAAATATGTTTAGAAAACAGTAAATAAGTTTTTCTCGGATTTAATTATGTTGAGAAGTAACCATATTATGTTTAGCCGACATTATAATAATTTTTATAAGCACACATTTTCTAGTTGGAGAAAACATTATATAGTTGGAGCACCCACTTTGCCAGCGAAGCACCCGCTTTATCAGCAAAGTTGCTTCAAAACTCACCTATTTTTACTGCTTAACCGCCTTCTTTTTCTATTATTTTGTTTTTTGTCTTATTAATTTGAAAACACAAACACTTTTAATTTAAACAAACATTTTCAGAAATACTTTTCACAAGAGCTAAGCTTTTCAACACGTTTGGCGCGGCTGCTTGAAACTTAAAATGACGCCAAGACTTGACAACTGTTAAAAGCAAGCGCATAAAGCAACAAGGTTTCCGCTATTTTTCGTGCAAGTGCAAAAGAAACAGATATATTTATGTCTAGGCGAAACACATAAAAGATAAGAGTTCTGTTTGTTTTACATTTGCAGAGTTTTGCCCTTTTTGAGTTTAACAGTGATGCAAATATATTTTTATTGGGTAGAAACACACAATTCTATTTTGTCACAAGCATATTGATGTAGACGTTCGTTTTTTAGCTAAGGCAATTATATTAATGTTGGACACAACCAATATCTTCATATATCGAAAAATAATGCTATTGAAGTAAATCATTCCTAATCATTAGGTGGTTCCCTCTGAATATTTTGTTTTTGAAACCAAACATATATAAACAAATTTTTTCTCTGCGTGCAGAGAAATTTTAAACACTTAATAACAACAGTCTATATTAAAAGAAAATCATAATAAGATGACAACAGATTACAACAAAATAGACTTTAACTTGAATATTTTTTGAGACATTTTTTAATACACACAATAAAAATTATTTCCAATACTTTATGTGATAAATGTTTGTGGCGTTAGAACAAGAACAATCTGAAGTTTTGTTCTTTTTTTTTAATAAAAATTTCATATAAAAATGCTGAAAAATTGCAATTCTCCAGTGTGTACGAACGAAAGCAAAAAAAAAGTTAAATTTGACAGCTAACAACTTTTGAACTAGTACACTTAAAGTATTAATTTTTTTTACAAGTGACGCAGAATTTTATTGACTTAAATCCGGTATCCAAAAAAAGTTCGTAGCTTCAATTTGATTTTTTTAACTTTAAGCCAAAAACCCAAACCAATACCTCCCCTGTGTTTGTTGAATAAAATTAATATTTTATAAAAAAAATGTATTAAGTCTAACAATTAACCAATTTGATAGAAAATTTCGCATTTTCACAAAGAAAATAAAATTTACTAGTTTTGGTTAAAATTTACTACTATGGCAACTCTACTACCGTAAGCGAAACAGCTTACTTTCTCTTTTATTTTATTTTTCAAAAACTACTCAAAACTGCAACAACAAAAACTTAGCATAGGAAAGCAACAACAAAATAGCTAATATAGCAATAATAAAAATAATTAATGCGGGGTATTATAAGGTTGTAGCAGCAGCAGTTGTGCTGTCTCTGTTGCTTTTCCTCACGTGTTGTTTTTGTATCCTTACCGCTTTACAACCCCGAACACTAAAAAGTCTTACCTTGATCAGTAGCAGCGGTATTTGAAAGTGATTCCTGCGCCTGCATTCATTAATTTTTTGGGTGGATGGTCGACATTGCGTTCCCATGCTTTTCTTCGGTTTCAACAGCCGAGTCGGTCGCGTTCCATTGCTTTGCGCATTTGTTCTTGTCTCTAACAATCCTTGATAGCAACCTTTGCTGTATTAAAATTCCCATACATGCTGTGCTGGCAAGAGTCCTTGCCTCCTTGCTGGCCTTCTTCCCCTTGAAAGGAAGTCATCAGCCGCAATGCATTCACTACACTTTCCCCCTTTTGCACGTGGAAATATTTGAAATTGCGTTTCCTTCCGTGTGGGTATTGTTGTTGTTGTTGGTATTGCTGGTGACGTTGATGTTGTTGTTGTTGTCATGCTTTGATCGTGGGAACTTTTTCTTTCTTGTCGTCAATTGCAAACATTGAATAAAGGAGCTGCAGCCCTTGGCATCAAACTAATGCTAGCAGCAGCTTCTTTGGCCACAACTGTACTTAGTGGATTTTCTTGAAATGATTTTTTGTTTCAAAATATAAACACTCAACAATTGTTTGCCTAGCACAATTCTTGCGGTTTTAATCCCGGAGTTTTTTATTCAGTCGTCATTTTTATTGAGCACTATGAACGTTAGCATATGAAACAAACTCTAAAAATAGAGTTTTTTATAAAAATATTGCTTGGTTTGATAGTTAGAAAAAAAACAAACAGTCAGAAATAATAGTAATGCAAAAGTTCTACCAATCTGCATGAAAAAATCTTATATTTTTGCCATCGGACCCAAAATAATGCGGATTTTCATGATTTGTTTTAAGGGAGTATTCCTGGTTGGAAGGCTGTTTTTGGACCCTCTCTGAAAAACTTCTCATTTGAAAACGCAAAGAGTTATTTAAATTCTGTTTTTTATTGCATTAAGAGCATATTAAATTAAAAAAAAAAAAAATTTTTCCGTTGTACGAGCGCTGTTCAAAAAGTTGTCGGCCTTCAAAGTTGGGCGTCGAAAAAAGAGGCATGCTACTTGCGGCCCGGATAACTCGACTTCGAATCATCTGAAATGGAAAAAGTAAACGGCGCTAGATTCAGTACAGATGTAATTCTCGTCCCTACCTCAATCATGATTTTGCAATTATTTTTTACAAAATGGCGGTCATTGAAAAATGAAAAACGGAATTTGGCTAGTTTTTTTTTGTAGCTTAGTGTAAAAAAAAAAATAGTAAAAAGTTGTTTAAAATTGTGATTGAGGTAGGGAACTGCGAACCAGCTTTTTCAAAATTTTAATTTATACAAAAGTTACTTGGGTTTTTTAAAAAATGGGCACTTTTTTCCCATATAGCCAAGTACTGACCAGGGATGATATTTGGGGGCTTTTAGGGCTTTTTTGGGCCCTTTTTCATTTCAAAAGCCCCGAGGCCCTTCTTATTCATTTTAGGCCCTTTTGGAAAATTCTACCGAAAAAAAATTGGAAGCTTAACTGGTTAATGTATATGATTTCAATATGCCAAAGAAAAATCGCCAAAAAAATAAAATGAAAAATTTTTTTGGAAAAATATTCCAAAATGCAATTCAGCGGCGTTGTAGTGCTTGAAAAAAATAAAATACCACAACCAATATCCGCCGTCACAAAGGGTTTTGCTTCTAAATTGAAAATATTGTTGCTGGTATAGACGACGACGAACAAGTATTATAAGGCTTCTAGAACTTACACGCCCGAAAAAAATCGCAAAAAAGCCCGAAATTTTGGAAGCATTAAATTTCGGAAAAAACGCCCGAATTTGAAATGGCAATTGAGCCCGAAAGAAAGAAATAATACTCGAATAATTTGGAAATAAGACTCGAAAGAAAATGGAAATTACGACCGAAGTTTTCAGCAGTTTTTCGGTCTTTATTTCCAAATAAGATTATCAAAGTATAAAAGAACAGATTTGAGTAGTAAATTAATATTTACTATATATATAAATTTCGTTAAAAAATGTGCAAAATTGTCCAATTTTTTCGGTGATTTTTCCTATGAATTTCCCATTCATTTTTTATTTCATTCACCCCAATTTCGTATGAAAAATGTTGGGTGATTTTTCATTTTATTTCTTATGTTATTTTTTATTGTTTGTATTTTATGTAAAGGCGAGATTTCCTACGCCTTTAAAATTATTCTCAGTAAAACAAGTTTTGTTAAATACAGTCATTGTCCCATTAAGAGCATACTTTTTAGTAATTTCAACAAGCTTAGTTTATTTCCCAAGTTGAGTTTAGATGAAAAGAGTGAACCCAAGTCCCGCTTCGTTAATTAGACTTCTTGCAAAATTTGACGGAGAGTCATCATTAAATTGTTTATTCATTTCTGACATTCTACGACTATTTCAAGATGGAAATATCTGGTGTGTGGTTTTTGTGGAAAAGCTTTACAATTTTTATTTTTATTTATCAAATTTAGGATTGACTTATCAGAAAAATGTTTTTGTTAAAATTTTTCTTTTAGAAACACTTTATCTATAGATTAATTTTGGCGTCCTTTTAACTTTTACAAACAAAGCGTGAAATAAAATATTTTGAAAGAATAACCTGAAACTATATCACTTTCACACAAAATTTTTGATTTAAGATGGAAGTGATTTCATTTAATCATTGAAATTACAGTTCTAAATGAGTCATCATCATCATCGTCATCATGCGTGGAGCGAGCATTTCCTGCCTTAAAATTAGTAAAACTTTGGTTCAACCGTAACCTTAGATCCACATTTTGCTTTTTATTTTTGCCTTAAAAAATAAAAATCAAAACTTACCAGTTATTTAGTGCTCAACAAAATATCGGTCAGATTTTGCTTTTCATTTTTGCCCTAACAAATGAAAACTAGAAATAATTATTACTTTTTGCTCAAAATTTTAAAAGTAAAAATATAATTATTATTTTTTGCTTTTTATTATAAAATGCATAATTGGTACGGCCTCTGATATTGAGTTAGAATTTTTAAATCTTAAAGCCCTATTAATGTCAAATTGGCCCTATTTTTATATGAATTTTGGCCCTTTTACAGTAAAGCCAATATCATCCCTGGTACTGACATGTTCCGATGCCTGTCAGCACGGGTTCCCGTGGTCCTAGGCAGGCCCGTAGGCAAGGGGGGGAGGGAGTTTTAGGTGTTCAAATTAATGTAATGTAATGTAATGTAATGTAATGTCATTTTTTTAGATAAACTGTGATAATAATGTTAATTTTCTTGAAAACTTCACTTAATTATTGAAAATTTTTTTTGGCCAAGTGAAAGATTAATTTTGCTCATAAGAGTCATAATCATTATATTGGAATTCATCTCCAATGAGTTGGTATATTAAAAAACAGTTTCTATGCTCAAAAAGTCCCTGTTATCCAGTAAAATATATATATATATGAAAGTTATACCTAGAACGAATATAATTTTGTAAATTGAAGAAAATTAGCTTGAAATTTTTTATGCCATATCTACTCAGCAAACCATAGTTGATGACTATGTCGAAATTCCGACTAATTCGTCACTATTTTGAGCTGTCTTAAAGAAATCATTACAATTTCGTTACGCAAATATCGAAACAGTATCACTTTATACGAATTTATATAAAATTTTGTTATACGATATATTAAAATGCCGACAGAGTAAAATTTCCTTTCTTTCGAACTGTCTGAACGAAATCGTAACTTTTTCGTGACATTTTCGTTAGGACTCGTTACGAAACCATTTTTTTCGAAATAATCGGTTTCGGAAAATCACCTTAAATCTAAATATGCTTTTTTTCGAAAAAAAATTCTCAATAGAAAAAATTTTTGTAAAACATTTTATACAGTCCAATTCTATAGTGATTTGATGATTTTTTAATCATGTTACCAAGTTTTCAAAAAAAAAATTAACAACTAGTTTTTTAAGCTTCAGCATTTTTAAAATTATTTTTATTATATTAAAAAATTAAAAAACAATTTGGAAGTTCAAAAATTTTCTTGTATTTGCAAATTTTCAAATAATTTAAATATAAGTCCACGACCGATTAAATTCATAAATATCCAAAAAAAAAAGTTACTGTTTCATGCTTTTTATATAAAATCTAGCTTAGTAATTATTTTAATATTAACATGAACTTATTTTCATGTGATATCTTAAATAATAAATTGATTAGAAGATGCTGGTGCTGTGGAAAAACCAGTTTTCGAATTACGGTTTTTGAAAAATAGTCTGAAATTGAAAAATTAACTTTATCGGAGTCGTTTCCTCTGTTAAAAAATTTTATTAAAAAAAAAATATATATATATAGTAATTGTTATTGGAATTGAATCATGAGAAAATGAAACTGTTAAATTTTTAAAGATCTTAAAATATTTCCTTTTAAATTTATTTAAATTGTCGAAATCGTTTTCGAGAACAGTAATATTTTAGCCCTTAACGATAACTCGATCTAGGTTATTACACAGGTATTCACACAGGTTCAAATAGTTGTACACAAGCTGGGAATCAACAAAAGCGTAAGATAGCCAAAAAGAAACCAAATCTAAAGACTAACATTTTTTTTTTCTCCCGTTTATATGGAATGTCCATAAAAGTTGTGAATACAGCTTCATCAGCTGAACTTATTAAAAAATGTTTGCATTTTTCATAGCTGATTTTAATTTTGATTTCAAAAAACTGCAAGGAATCTAAGCTATTTTTACCGTTCACATTAGTATTGTTGAATTAGTAAAATTTTGTCACAGACATTTTTACTGTTTCTGCTAATTTTCGGAATAATGCTAAAGAAATTAAAAATTCTCAATTTGGACCATTTTTCAACAAACTTTCGGCAAAAATCAAAACACTTACACAAATAGTCTTAAAAGAAAACGGATTTGCTTAAAAATTTTCATATCATTTCTTTCAGTTATTATTGGTATCTACTTATAGATTTTTTATCAAAACCGCACCCTAAGGTAAATCCTGGCTACGGGCCTGGTCCTAGGTACACAAAATTTTGTTTACATTTCTTTTAAAGCCATACAAAGAAATTAAGGGGGTGAGCCAAAAAAAAAAAACAACTTCAATTTTTAAATGACACTCTATTCTACATATTGTACACATGAACAATACGTTTTTTTATTAAACAAATTTTTTACTTAATTTGTTTTTACAAACACAAATTTTATATTTTCAACAATGTTTTTTAATTTGGTCACCTTCAAAATAGTTCGTTATAATCTATTGAATAAACTTAATTATAAAAAAAATTGTGCAATATTTAAAATATGCTGATTAACAAAAGTAAACCACGGCTACATACTAAGAAAAAAAGTGTAGTTTACATTCAAATAGTAAATATATATATATATATATATAATAACAAAGCTAATAGTGGCACGGATGTAGATAAAAAATGTATTTATTACGCGCAAAAATTTTTCTATAGCTTCTTGTAGTTGTTTATTCTTTTACTTAAAAACTTATGTTAGGCTGATAAATATTTCGATCACGTAGCTGTGGCGAGTTTTTATGGTGTTTAAATATTTCCATTTTTTAACTAAACATTCACAAAGAGCTTAGTTTCTTAATAATATTAAAGAAAAATTTGATTAAGACTTTGATTTTATATAAATATTTATAGAAATTGCTAAATTATTGCTTAAAATATACTGAAAACAAAATTTTTTTTTAAAATTGTTGAAAGTACAAGAAGGAACATTATTTCCTTAAATATTTCATAGGGATTCACAAAAATTCTTTGTGTTTTATAGATAAAAGGTATAAAGTTTTGAGATCATACACCTTCGCGATAAACAAAGATGACGATTTCTTTTAATCTTGTTTATAAACCATGTCTCAATTTTGATATTAAGATTAATATACAGATATTAAGAAGATATTAACATTTATATCTCTAAGGAATCGTTCAATTTCAATGAGTTAAACTCTGATCAAGTTAACTGGAGTTCAAACCAGATTTGAAATATAGTCCGTTTAAGTGTTTTAAAAATTTTCTTTCCATTTAATTTTGATTTCTTCTCACACAGTTTTGGACTTTTTCGACGTTTCTTAAAATATATTTACTACAGCGTCCTCTAGTGTTCAAGAGAGAAGCGAGTATATAAGTTATAAAAACTCACCGTTTACGAGATCTTCTATATACCAACTTTTATACAAATCGGATCAACGGCTTAGGAATATTTTGACGTTTCTTAAAATATTTCTACTACAGCGCCCTCTGGTGTTCAAGAGAGAAGCGAGTATATATAGGGTTGTCCATATTCGAAGCGCCCATTTCAAAAAATCGATTGTAGTGCGGCTTGTGTGTTGTGGCGCGCCGTCTTGTTGAAACCAGTAGTGCCTGATACGCTTTCGACGAACGATTGGCATGAAAAAATTGTTTATCATATCGCGATAACGCTCCTGATTGACAGTAACTCTGTGGCCATTAACATCTTCGAAAAAGAACGTCCCAATGAGCATTTTAGCACAAACGCCGCACCAAACAGTGACTTTTGCATCGTGAAGAGGTACCTCTTGAATCTCTTGTTGATTTTCAGTTTCATACAAACGATAAATTGTTTTCTTGGAAGGCGCACTTTTCACTTTATTTATTTTTTTGAAAGTACGTTGAGTTTTCATTATTGACTTGTTTTGTTGAATGTAAATTTCAACAATTTTAGAGCGTTTGCATGGCGTGTACTGTTCCATTGTAAACATTTGCTTGGAGTGACGCTTCAAACGCGGTATGTCATTAGTCGATTTGGCATCACTGCGGAAAGTTACAGTGTTGCCAGATGGGCGCTTCGAATATTGACAACCCTGTACACACAGTATCCGAAAACCTCCATATACCAATTTTCATGTAGATCGAATAAACGGCTTAGGAGTTTTTCGACGTTTTTTAAAATCTTTGTGCTACAGCGCCCTCTGCTGGTCAAGATAGTGCAAAAGGAATAAGTCCAAAACACTCACCGTATCAGAAAACCCTTATATACCAATTTTTATACAAATCGGAAAAGCGGCTAAGGAGTTTTTGTAGGTTTTTCAAAATATTTGTACTACAGTGCCCTCTGGTATTCAAGATAGAACATTATAGATAAGTTATAAAAACTCAGCGTATCCGAAAACCTCTACGTACAAATTTTCATGCAAATCGGGTGCACTGTTTCGGAGATAAGCTAAAAAAAAGAATGCCTGGAGTCCGATCTCAGTGCCCCCTACCGGGTCCAACCTTTTTTACTGGATAAATAGTAGCCTATATGATGACTAGTTATATAAGGAACCTAGGTGTCAAGTTTAATTTAAATCCATCCAGTGGTTTTAGCGTGATGCTTTAACAGACAGACAGACAGACAACAATTTTAAAATTGCGATTTTTGAACTCAGCGTCATTCAAAACGTCTATCGCAAGAAAACATTTCAAAAAAATATTTCATGTACAGATTTTTTTTTTTTCAATTTTATATATAACAGGTCATTCAATAAGTCGGTAGGATAAGTAAGAAAAAAACAAAATTTTGATAAAACTCGATTATATTATTCAACATAGTTGCCTTCGAAAGCGATACAACGAGTATAGCGGTTTTCCAACTATTCGATACTACTTTTATAGTACGATTTCTCTTTCTCGTCAGGCCTCAGTTTCAGCGGTTACTTCGTCATTGGACTTGAATTTATTTTCAGCAAGCATTCTCTTGAGATCTGAAAACAGAAAAAAGTCGCTGAGGGCTAAATCTGGAGAATACGGTGGGTGGGTAAGCAATTCGATGCACAATTCATTTAATTTTGCCATCGTTTTTATCGATTTGAGACACGGTGTATTGTTTTGGAGAAACAACAGTTTTTTCTTTTGCAAATGTGGCCGTTTCTTGGCGATTTCAGCCTTCAATCGTTCCAAAAGTGCACAGTAATAGTCGCTGTTGATGGTGGTTCCTTTTTGGACAAAGTCGATGAATATTATTCCTTTCGCATTCCAAAATACAGACGCCATCACCTTACAAGCCGACTGTTGGGTCTTTGCTCGCTTTGGATTCGGTTCGTCGACTGCTGTCCACTCAGCTGACTGTCTTTTGGATTCTGGTGTGTAATAGTAAAGCCATGTTTCATCCATTGTCACATATCGACGATAGAATTCGATTTAATTGCTGTTTAACAGTGCCAAACACTCCTCTGAAGTATCAATTCGTTGTTGTTTTTGGTCGACTGTGACACTTTGCACTGTGACACTTGCGACCCCAAGCAACAATTCTTAAGAATTGAGCACTGGACGAAAAATTTTAGTTTTTAATGACGTCCTATAACTATCTTCAGCAAGATCAATACGCTTACAGATTATTTACAGCAAAACTAGTTGTCTATAAGTGTTCTGTTCTCTTTCACATTATCTCATAGTAGCTTAAAAGAGTTGTGTTATAAGAGCATTACTGCGAAGACGCTGCATCATACAAGTCATTTCGTACAGACTTCTACAACACTTCAGCTATCAGAGCCAAACTCTGAAGAGTTTTAGCTTTATAGATAAAGTCTTATAGACATCTCGAAGGCTTTTATTTTAAGATGTCTGATCTGATCTGAGCAACGGTCTGACTAGAAGAGTGTTGGTTCTTATAATCGGGCAATTGCCCTAAACAAAAGACTTAACTGTATTCGTGTTCTTAACCCTTTCTTGTGAATGTATCATTTTTCAAAAGAAATGGGTTTTTATTTAATTAGCTTAAATTTCAGGGTACCTATATAATAAACGAACAGAATTATGTACAAATTATGTTCAATAAATTTGGTTCATTCATAAGAAAAATATTCCGAAAGAACAGAACAATTTCTAACTGCAATTTACGTATTCACTTCCATTCATAAGATGTTATACTTTCCAGGAAAAAAATGTGCTTAATTTTCATAGTAAAATTTATAAATTTTACTAGGAATTCTAGGGCGAGCTTAGCCCACTAAAATTCTGATTCGAGTCGACATACAGTCAAAACCGAGACACAACTATTTTTTGTTACATAAATCAACCTTTTGAGGAAGATTTTTCATAATCTTTATAGCGCAAATTTATTGATAACTCTCAACGCAAAGTAATGAAATTAGTTCGGTAAACCTTGCACTAATGTAATGAAAGGGTTAATTCTGCTTGGCTAAAATGAATGCTTTTTAAAAATGGTGGCCCTACAAAATTTCGCTTTCACTCATCTCGTAGAGTATACAACTCTTCTCTGTGACTTACTTAAGTATATTACTTTTGTAGTATGAGCTGTACTCTTGTATGGAGACATCAACTCTTAAAACTGCGTTTTAGTGCATTTATTGAGAGTATAGTTTAATTTGTTATTTAAATAAAACTTTTAATGTTGGTTTTTGCGAACGGGGACAGCTTCTAACCGAGGTGCAATATGAGATTCTTACGATAAATTTTCCACCGCAATGAAATTTATGATAATTTATAATAATTTCCTACAAACATAATAAAAAATGGTACATCAAATTTTGTTATATTAAAATAGTGTTGGTAGTATTGTATATATACATAAATTCTTATAAAACTCTCTTATGAGTATATACATCTTAATTTTCTTAAAAGTATATATCTGCAAGAGATCTGTAAGTCTTGTCTAAGACAATGTTTCTTAGAGTGTTGATCTTGTTTCAGAGCTCTAAGAGGCCGATATAAGGGCGTTCTGAAAATTACAACTCACACTTATATAGTGCCAAAATGAGCTTAGAAGAGTTTTACAAGTATCTTAAAGTTATCGTTTAGAGTTAATCGTAAGTGTATCAATCTTAATAATTTCTCTTCAAGAAGTCTTTAGGATAAAATAAAGATAATAATTGTTGGTTGGGACACTTTGCACAGAGCTTTCGCATACCCAAATGTTCGTGTAAAATGGTAAAAACACTACCATCTGATATCTTTACAATGTCAGCTAGCTCGTGCACCTTCAATTTGTGATCGTTCATAACCAATTTGTGGATTTTTTTGATATTTTGTGGAATAACAGTCTGATTTGAGCGTCCACTGCGCTCTGCATCATTTATCCTGGTACGATCACGTTAAAATTCAGTAATCCACTTTTCTACCATTTGTCTCGATGGAGCAGAGTCCGGATAATGTTTATCAAGCCATTGTTTGGTTTCCACTGTTTTTTTCCATCAAAAAGCAATGCTACATCAAATCTCGAAATTCACTTTTTTAATTTTTTTTTTTTTTCAATACCAATAGTATTATAGCAAACAAAATGCTATAGCTCACGAATCAATTGTCAGATTGTTGTCAAATTTTTATACGTATCGTTTGAAGGTGGGTACTAAATAAAAATCATATGGAAAAATTCTAGTAACACCATCTATGTGTCATCCTATGGACTTTTTGAACGTATGTTATTATTTTTTCTTAAAATCCTTCTTTCACCGTTATGAAAGGATTAATTTTTATAACGTCCACTCTGACCTTCAATATCATAACAATTACATAATCCGACTAAAATCATTCAACAGTAAAGCAAAGTGCTGTCTTCTCTGTAAAAGATAAATGTATGTCCCGAAAGGATATCAAAAACAAGAAAGTTTCATTCAGCCAAAGGGGAAGATTTTATAATAAAACCTTTTATAAAAACAATCAAGGACATCAACAGCATCTTAGAAAACGATGATATTCTTTGAAACAGCTGTTTAAGAAGTTGAGGTCGTAAGCATGTTTTACTCCCTGCATTTTCCCTCTTTGGCACATGCCTATTTTTCCACAAAAAAAAAAACAAAAAAAAAGGAAAGAAAAAGACAATCTGAAATAAGACAGGCATAAAAATAAGCGAATAAGAACGTTTTGCAGCCGCCCTTAGCTTAGACTGCGCAACGGTTTCATACACAGTCTATAAACAGTTCGTTACGAAAGATCAACAATTTTCTTTGATTTGTATGTTTTTTTTTCTCACTGCTGATCGCATGAATGGGCCCTGTTCGAATGTCTTGTGCCAAAAATGATAACAATTCCCCTGCCTTTCTTTCTCTACTTTATACAAACAATTTTTGATAAGCGTGGCCTTGTGAATTTTATTGTTTTTTTACTTTAGGCGCTTGCCTTGCATAAGCGTGTGATCGTGAAAATTAAACAGAAGCAAAAGCTGCGCGATCAGCATGCTTGACATGATCAAAAGTGTTGCTTGCGGCTGTTTTTTTGTTAATTTTACATGCATATTTAATGTGTTATTTGAAAAAATAAAACAGTTGCGGTTGCTTTTATGCTTCTCAATAAATTTTTATATCCCCCAAAAACATGATCATGATGAGATCGCTTTCAAATAGCACTGAGTACATGCTTCAAAAACGACACCCTACACATTTTTACAATCCATACGCTGTCAACCACCCAGTGTATGCCACAGTTGGTACACATTCGACAATAAATAGTTTGCCTTACACAGCAAAAAGCACTTCATTAAGAATAAATTGGATCCCATCCATAAAAATTACTAAATTCCCACCATCAAAGATCAAAAAATTAAATTCTCATCGGAAGATAAAATTTCGAAACTTAAGAAATCCCATTAAAAAAAATATGGCTCACATGCTTACTTAACAGTAGGCGGCGCTAAAGTTTATGTATACGCAGTGGGTTGGTTTTACTAAAATGAAAGGATCAGAAAATAATTAGGGATTAAAAACGAAACCATTAAAAAAGCCAGGCAATTCATATGAGCCAAGATCGTGCATTTTATATTTAGATTGGTTTATTTTTACGTTGAAAAGCAATAAAAGTGTAAATGAGAGACTTACGTCTGCGTATGAGCGAAAGATCTACGTCAGATCAGCTACAAGCATGCACTTTGAGGTTCGTATACAAGCAATAATATAAAGAACAAAATTTAGCTTAAATTAAAGCACACAGATCGTGTGGTCAGTGGTCAGATGCAGGGGACGAGGGCTGGTTTATAAAAACTAAAACATTTATGTTCACTTCACGTGACGAACCACAAGCATCAACGGTTTGTTTTGCTCGAACCGATCTGGGCAGTCTTTTATTGTAATCACTGCATGATTTCAATATCGATCGCTACTTTGTTGGTTGTTCTCGTGGATGTTTTATTTCTCGACTGACTGATCTTGATGCAGATCAGCATGATGTGAATATTTTTTTGCAGTTTAACAAATCTTCAGCCGGTTTATTTTCGTTGTTAAGTTTGGCAATTTAAATTCAATGAATGTGTACAAAATTCATACTTGAGAACCTTTGTCTTTAATGAAGATCACTCTCTGAACGTTTTAAAAACAGACTTGAAATATTGAAGAAGCTGCAATTTCACTGCATGATCGTGAGAGTTTTTAGTTATAAATATATATGTATATAAAAGAAAAAAAAAAAAAGGTATTCATTATTTGTTGTTGCTGAGTAATGTTCGGTGTATGAGATCATTGAAAAAACACTTGCGTTTTAAAGCTCATTTTTCAGATTTAAAACAAATTAAAAAAAAAATACATAATTAGAAGTAGGAAAAAAGAAATGAGTAAAAAAATTATTTGTACAATAATTTTGTTCAGGTTAAAAAAAACAAGCGATACTCTCAACATTCTGTTGATAAAAAATACTTAAGGAATGCTTGCAAAGTTGTAAAGGAAAAATCAAAAACTCGTTTATTAAATATTTATTAAAATTGTTTTACTTGTTTAGAGATCTATGGTTCAGAGCTGCAAAAGAATGCAATCATTTGTGATTTAAAATCATTCAAATCCCAATCAATGATTGCATTCATTTTTTCAAATCATTGATTGGGACTTGCAATTTCAAATCACAATTAATGATTTGAAAAATTGATTGCATTAATTTTTTCAAATCATTGATAGAGATTTGAAATTTTAAGTCCAAATCAATTATTTGAAAAAATGAATGCAATCAATTTTTGAATAAGTTAAGAAATAAGTTATGACAATTTATGACTTTTGAGCTATTATTTTTTTCTGTAAGAGAAGTAACTTCTCAGTTATTTATAAATATTGGATTTAGTTAAGAAAATTCGAAGTTTCTTTGGTTCGAATTTGAAAAAATTCCCAAAAAAATTGGTGAAGTTTCCAATTTCCTATTATGTAATCCTATTATGCCTATTTATTTATTCCCAAATTCAAGGCATTTAGAACAATTTCCTAAAAATTTGTTCCTGTTATTTAAGAGTGTCAAATTTGGTCCCGACAGTAAGGAATTTGACAGTCGTCATCCCTGGGATTTAAATTTCAACCACATATTCGTGATCAGCGATCTTTGAATTTTAAGAAGAACCCGGTGGTTCGAAGCTAAGATTAAATTTATTTTCCAGATTTAACCCCATGATACAAATATTGAAAACATGGATGTCCCGGAATCTGAATGTTGGTCCCATTTTTAAACGGCTTCTCCGAAACTTTCCGAGGTTCTCAAGTTCATTGGTTTATTTTTTTTACAATCAGTGAGCCTTAAAAGCCATATGTACCAAATTCCATCAAGATCTGTCGTCTATGTTTGACGCGCTCCTGCAAGTGCTAAATATTTAACTTTAAAACTGTATAATTTTTAAAAACTTTAAAGATACCTACCATAAACTTAACATTTATATTAGTAAACATTTTTTTAAAGAATATAATAAGCGCAAATTTTCTTAGAGCATGAAGGATTATTTCAAAAAAAAATTTTTGAAAATAGCTCAAGAGTGATAGCTAAAAAATATAATATTTGAAGATTCTTAAACTATACGTTATAGAATTTTGCCATTCATTTCTTAGGAACTCTGTATCTATGGCTAACCGATCAATGATATCCGGTTTATAGACCCAGATTTTCAATATTTAGTTGTTTTTTTGGATTCATATCAAAATTTGTTAACATGTTGAATGAGATTTTGTTGACAAAAAAGTCCATGTGAACTACAAACATTAAAAATAAAATACACACATGCTCAACCTGCCCTAGTCATATTGACCCAGCCTTACAGACACCAGGTTTAGTTTAAAAGCATTCTAAATTTTTTGTTGAACAACGCTAAATTCTATAATGTGCTGTTGCTTATAAACTGCTGTTGCTTATATGCATGTTTCAACAGCAGTGCAAGGGTTAAACATTAAGCTCTTAAACTGAATGTGCTAGAATAAGAGCAATAATTCAAAGCCTCTTAAGAATTCTCAAAAGTTTTTTACTGCGAAGGTGAATTGCATTCAATAACATAAGAGTTCAATAGACTTTGAAGTAGCTCGCCAGATAAGGCAGAATACAGCCAAAGTCCTAAAAATAGCTTCACGCTCAGGCGAGGGATATGGGGACAACAACCCCCAGACGATAGAAGTTAACATGCGCTACTATTATTCATGCGAACCTTTTGTACTTAAGAATGCAAAAATGTAAAGAAAAATATCATAATTATTTGAGCTTAAACATTAGATTTAAAAAATGTGATATCGCTGAAAATTTCTAAAATATTTTATCAGCAATGGTATCATTTGAAATGCAAATTTACTACCTATTTTTATATAGCAAAACATTTTTGTTACTTCTAAATTTTAAGATATAACGATTTTGACTGATTAAATAAACCATTCAAAAATAAAATAAAACATATCAAAGGCCTTTCAACAAGGCATGTCATTTTAAATTTAAAAAAATTCTATATTTTTGTGAAAAGAGCAGATAACTTTATTTAATCCAAAGTAGAAACTCTGAGCTTATTTAACCTCTGAGGTTACTTAACGTAACCCCAAAGTAAAAAGTTCTAAGGATGTAAGGTCGAACGATCTCGGCGACCAAACAAAATCTCCATTTCGTGAAATCACATCTCGAGGAAATTTTGCACATAATAAGTAGATCCATTCTTTCGCCGTCCTGGCTCAGAAAATTAATTTTTTCCACGTCGATAGCATCAATTTCGGGCAAAAACAGTCAGTCAACACCGTTCGGTAATGGAATCCATTCACTGAAACGGTCGGACTAGCACAATTTTTGAAAAAAGATGGCCCAATGATACCACCACGCCAGAAATCGCATCTAACTGTGATGCGTTCTGGATGAATAAGTTGTTCAACTATTTCTTTTGGGTTTTCGGAGCCCCAGATGCGACAGTTTTACTTATTCTTATTCACCCAGACAGATGAAAATGAGCCTCATCACTCAGAATAATTTTTTTTGAGAAATCATGATCTTGTTCAAGTATTTCCAGCACCCAATCAGCGAATGTACGGCTTTGTCCATGGTCTCTAAAGGCTTCAATTCTTATGTCAACTGGACTTTATAAGCATGTAAGCCAAGGTCTTTATGCAAAATACTGTGAAAAATGAATGTGGATAGGCTCAATTCCAGTGATAGTCTGTAAATGGGCAAAACTGAGTTTTCAGCCAGAATTTTAGCTACAGCTGCGATATTTTCAGTTGATCTAACCGAACGTGTACGGTCACCGAACGCGTCAATTTCTCTATAGCTGTGCGAGAAGGGAGAAGGTGTTTGATGATGTCCAAACTTAACTTAACACGAACTTAAGTACAGTAACATTTTGCTCATGATCTTTTTCCCGTTTTTGTGGTTGATTTTTTACTATTTCAGTGCATTGTGCGAGTGTATATCGATCCATATCTGAAAATTTCCTACTTTTTCTTTGTCGAACGTCATCGAATGATGGTTGTATGTTGCGACTTGAAAAAAATGTGGGATATGGAAAACTTTAATAAAATAATGCCTTTAATTAAAAAAATTTTTAAAAATCAGTGACTTTTGGAACACTTTTACTATATATAAAACCGACGACCGATGCAATTTTTAAACTATACTAACTAATAAATCGTACAACATTACAATATAATGATATGATTGAAATATGAATAATTTGTTATTACAATTAATTGGAAAATTCACTTCACTTCAATTTTCACTTCATGCGACATTATTTAAAGTTATTTTGTTTTATGCGGATTTTTAGAAGAAAATTAAATAAATTTATAAATGGATTTCTCACAAAATTTCCCGGTCCGTACTCTAAGAAAAATGAGTATTTCCTTTAGTTGTTTCTGAGTTATAATGTTGAGTTATGTGTGGCGGCCGTGGCGCAGTGGGTAGAGTGTTTGGTCCTTACGCCAGAGAACCCTGGTTCGAATCCCACCTGACACAGAAATCATTTGTGTTCAAACATTTCACAACACACACAACACAACTGATTATAAGAAGCTCTGTCAAAGTCCTGTCAAGGGCTGAAATGGCCATTTCGTTTTTATTTTTTTTTTTTTTTTTGCTGAGTTATAAGGTATCAGAGTGCTTTGGTATAAATTCGCACTAGTGTGTCATATAACGTAAGTTAAGTAAGTGTAAGGGTTAATATTTAAAATTTCTAAACATAAGAAATTTCAATTTTGTTGATTTATTAAATTCATATGCATAATCACATTTTTACATTCAAAAAACATAACGCTAAATCATCGCACACTTCCTTCCTCGCAGAGCTGAGTTGTAATGATTCCTTTTGGAATTATTTCCGCCTCAATTCCAATTCCTTGGAATTAGGAATCTCATCTCAGGTAATTGGTCATCGCAATTCCTCAGGAATGAAATTGGAAAAATGGTCAATTCCATTACAGGAATTGGAATTGATAGTTGAAATTTTCAATTCCTCAGGAATGGAAATGGAAAAAAATGGTCAATTCCATTACAGGAATTCGAATTGAATTGTAATGAATACTTTTCGAACCAGCTCTCTTGCTCGTATTATAATACAAGCAGTTTTTCTTTAATTTCCTATTAAAAAACTTTTTATCAAAAAAAGTAGTACACAGTTATTTCTGATAATTTAGTTTTCACCCCACGAGGAATTTCTAGATCCGCCACTGTTTACACTCTCAATAAATAACCTAGAGAATAAAATTATTGGGCGCCAGTTATTTTCTTCAATGGAATTTAGTTATAAAAAACAAAGGAAAATTATTTGTTAACCGATGTGAATAATTAAAAAAAAAAATATTATCTTAGCTTATAGTGAAATCCTGTTTCATTGTGGCGACTAAAAAATTATATAACAATATCAGAAAATTACTTCCAACTCATCAACAGTTGATAATTTAAATATTTTTATAGAAAACGTTAGCAACCGTTAAGTATGTCAAAAGCAGTGAAATTGGCTCAAAAGAGCAGTAAAATCATGAAGTGCAACGAAAATGAGCGTTTCCACAAACTGAGATAAAGAGATGAGCACGTAATGTTGGTGAGAAAAAATAATAACTTAAAGAGCTGCCATATTTTTATTTTTCAGTCTTGAAAAATCATACCCACAATTAAGCACAGAATAAAACTAATGCAAAAAAGTTAGTAAAAAAATGTATTTTACCTTATTTCTTATGCTTTTTCTATTAGTTTCTTTTTTATTTAAATATCTTTTGCTTTATTTCTTTTTAGTTTTTTCTATAAATTTTTTATTTTATTATGTTTTAAAATAACATAAGAACTAAGGAGAAAAATATCTTTGCCTTATAATGTAATATTTTTATGAACTACCAAATAGAATTATTAAAATTTTCTAATAATGTTTAATCATTAAAAGAACAAATAAAAACATAATCAGAATTGAAACATTGGAGAATATATATGATGCAATACCCCAAACTTATGCGATAAGTGGAACTGAGTTATAACCGCGTAAATTGGGTTATAAAATCTAGTATAAAGACAAAAATTCTTTTTAATTGGGGCTGGATACTAAAACAAATAATAATTTAGAAAAAAAAGTTTCATAAAATCTTGGATAGAATAAAATCAATATCGCAAACTGAAGTTATTTTGGTGTAGAAGTCTTCATCAAATGTAACAAAGTCTCCTGACGGCTTGAAGAGTTTTTTCCACGCAAAATTTCCTCGTTGCATGCTAAAAATTTTTTTAGTCCTTGTTTTGTAGAAGAAGTGTGGTCTTCGTTGAAGTCTAACTGATTCCTTCTGTCAAGTTCCCAACCGGCATTCAGTCTTCTAATTGAATAGGTTCTTATCAAGTTCTTCAATTTATTGGGAATCCAGTAGTTCTTGAAGGTCAGCACTATCTATAGCTTAACAATAGGAGGAGGGGGGGGCATTAAATTGTATGAAGCAAAAAAAGTCAATGTTGGCCCCACCCTAGCGATGTTCTATGGATAATTTTAAGAAACTTTGGTGAAGAGAGTATAATTCTGTCTTGAAATCGGAGCCTCACACTTTTTCAAAATAGCTATTTTTTCAAAATATTCAAGATTTGACTTAGAAATTGCATTAAAAAGGCAAAAAATATTTTTTTTAAGTGTATATATGAGAGTTTATAAGGACAAGGAATCTATTTTTGCCGTTCAGTATTATTTATGAAAAGCGCCAGAGCGCGCTTTGCTAATATTTTTGCTTTTTATCACAAATTATTTTTAGTTTAAGTAGGCCCTAAATCGACTTTAAAATTGGCATCGGTCGTGTATTAGTATCTACTCCAATTTTCAATGCTAAGCATTTTGGGCTATTAGAAGTTTGGAATTGTAATATGGGAAAGTCAAGAATTCGTCAATTTTCCCAACATATTCGGCAGCTTTCCCCAAAAATAATTTTATCGCTTCATTCACTGACGGTTCTTATAAATAAAACTAAATGTCAAAAATGGATTGCTTGACCCCAAAAATTCACATATAAAAAAATGTTTTTGTCTTTTAAATGCAATTTCTCAGTAAATGCCAATTTTGAAAAAGTGGGAGGCTCCGATTTCAAGATATATGTTAACTTGGCAAAAGTTTCTTAATATGGCCCATAGAACACCGCTAGGGTGGGGCCAACATCGAAAAAAATTTGACCCCCTCTAGTGTGCATATATCTCTTCTGAATTGCTCTCAAGCATAAAGAAAAATAATAATTACTGGGTTGTTCAGAAATAAAGCAGGTTTTTGGAAACTTGATGAATTTCATTTTGGAGTACTGGATGAAAAATAGAGAACTTAGTTAAGACATAAATTAGTGGAAGTCTATGGCAAAGATGAGATTAAAAAAGACAATGTCAGAAGTGGTTTACCTGTTTCCACGATAGAAATTTTTCAATCATGGCTGCATTTAGTTCTGATAGGCCCTCGGAGGTTGGCGATGGCCAAATTACGACGCTAGTGGAAACAAACAAGCCTTCCACACTCAAAAAAATTGCGTGTGCTCTAAATTTTTCCGTTGGAAGCGTTCACGGTCATTTAAAATCCTTTGGTTTCATCAATAAATTGGATGTCTGGATCCCTCAGGAATTAAAATTAAATCACTAAATCAATCGACTAGACATTTGCGATAGAAAAGAGACCCATTTCTCAAGCGTATGATTACGGGGACGAAAAGTTTACTATCTACAATAATAAAAAATCAAAAAAAAAGAACGAAATGGCCATTTCAGCTTTTGAAAGGACTTCAACGGAGCTTTTTATGATCAATTGAGTTCTGCGTGTTGTGAAATGTTTGAATACAAATGTTCGAGAACTGGACCTACAAGCTTTATGCCGACTCCGAACGGCTTATGCTGTCCAGAAGCTTTTCATAGCAGTTTTTACTCTCTGAGGTATGCCATTGTCTGCAAAGAGGTGACGCTGTTTGGCTGTCAAAAAATCAATTCAATTGAAAAAGCATTCTCTGTCACATGGGATTCAATACTGGGTTCTATCGCATAAAAGCCACGCACCTCAACTAGCATGCCAAGGCCGCCAGAATAATGTTAACAGAAAAAGAAGCTGGTCCAAGAAAAATGAAGAGTCAGAGAGACAAGCAAAAGCTAAACATTCATCAGAAAAAGGTTTTGCTCTCAATTTGGTAGGATTTAAAGGGGCACGTCTACTACGAGATACTCCCACAGAATAGAAACATAAACTCTGAAGTCTCTGAAGACTGAAACGTCCTTGACTAATCAATTGGAAGGGGGGTAGGGGGTTTCCACCATGATAACACCAGGTCTCATAGGGGTTTGGTGACTCGCTAAAAATTACTAGAGTTTGGATGGGATGTTTTGCCCCATTCACCTCTATACTCCAGAACTTGCGCCCTCGGATTACCATATGTTTAAGTGCATGCAAAACTTACTGAATGGTAAAACCTGTGAGAGATTCTTTGTAGAGAAGATTGAATTCTCTAATTGCGCGGAATATTGAAGCTATCGCAGAGTTGGTAGCAGGTGATTGAACAAAACGGCGAAGAATACTCCTATATAATTGCTTAATATTGATTTCATTTGTACAATAAATGAGTCAAAACTAAATAAAAACTGCTAACTTTTTTAAGAACCTTAAAAAATGAATAAACAGCTGTTCGACTTGGCGTGAAATGAAAGTTATTGTTATATTTCTCTATATTTTCATTTTATCTTAAATTTTTCGCACAAGAAAAAGCAGACAAATGTGTTAAATAAAAGATTTATTATAAATATCTCAACGTAGCCCGCTCAGCTGCCTTTTATTACTGCAAAAAAATTCTGAGCCTCAACTGATCTCATATATTTTGGGCTTCTTAAACATCATAAATTTAAATCTAAACTTGCTTTCTTTACCATCTACGCGTGTTTGTGACAGCATGAAAAGATATTCAAAACACGCTTACCTATTATTAAGATTTTAATACAAAAACTCTTCAAACCAGGTAGAGCGTTTAGTTTACTTTTACTTTTGCGCAGCAACCTTAAAAACCACCCAGAGTTAGGCATGCGCCTGTTTCAACCCCCTTAGTTCTTGAGACAACACAAAAAATTGCAGTAGAAGCTACGAAGCAGCTGTGTAAGCTGATGTCAGGCGTCTTTTGCATAGAAAGTCGATTTAAGATCGAGACATCTTCCAGTTTAACCTAAACGACTTGCTCTATTTTTCTTTTGATTTTTAAAATATCTGATGATAAAAATTTTAAGTGTCAGCTGTTGTCTAGAATTATGTTGCGATTTGTTTCTGGCCTAAGTTTGACACAGCTGCCTTTGGCTTATAATATTTTTCAAAAATCATTAAATAAAAGGCTTATAATTTAAATTACAACTTTACAAAATTAAGAATTTGATTAAGTTCCTTAAATAATACAATTTATTCTTTTTCAATTACGATTTTTTGAATTATTTATAAGTTAGCTTAGTCATGTTTTCTAGTTGCGATTTTAATAGTTTGTCTCAGGCATAAAAACAGTCCAGACATTTGACTACTTCCACTCTACATTCAATGTGTTTTGACCAGTTTATAGCGATTAAACCCTTCTAAATGCACATTAAGTAGCCTAAGTTGAAATTAACATAGGCTCAGTTAAACTGTCTGAGCTAAGACTTAGCCAAGGATTAGCTCTAAATTAGCTGTCACTTTCTGTCATATTAAATTACTTTTAGTTTGATAAATCTAACATTCAAATCGATTTTCTTTACTGGAGATATAGTGCAAATAGTCAAAGGACATTCGAAAAATTTAAAAATAATGTCTCGATAAACGAGTGGTATAAAAACGTTGCTAGAAATTCAGTTTCTAGTCTTAGAAATCTGCAAGCTCGCCAAAAATCAAAAACAATCTTGAGTTATATCGTAAAATGTGATCGTAATAGGTGTATTTTATATTGATTTCACAGATTTAAAAAAAATTATTACAAAGGCTGTGTGCTATTCGGAAACTTTTTACTTGAATGATGAAATTTTGACAGTCTGAATGAGAATATTTGGCACTTGCGAGGTGAATATGACTGTCAAAAATGCATGTAGCCTCAGGGGCTAGTATAAATTTTGACAATCGGATAGAGAATGTTTGACATCGCGCTTAAAATAACTAACGTGATATTAATGAAAGCTAAACTTTTTAGCTAATTATAAATTAAAAAAGCACAAAGAATTAAAAAGTAATGGAATTCCCAACAAAACAGCAAAGGAGTTCTACGTAACATGTAGAACTATATTGCATACTGTCCGCAATCCCATAAAGCCACTTGCTACTCGATAGCAAAACACTTCATACTCTATTGACCATCCATGATGTTTCGCTGGAATAAACTCCACAATTTTGCAAAAAGAGCTAGCAGACTTTCTTAAATGCATTTAAGTTTGTGCATTGTCTCCATTCAAAATGACATTAAATGATTCGGAATGACCTCTTGGCCGAATATGGGTAATATCCTTAACGGAATGTCTTAGGTAGTTGTCCGGAGCAGAAAAGCAAAAGCAGTACTTACTCTTCCCCCTTCCTTTAAAAAAAGTCATAAAGAAGTTCAAAACTTTTTGCTTCCGACAGCAAAGCAACCAGAAGTGGAAAATATTTGCGTAAAATTATTTTCATTTTCAGTTATATCAACAATTTTGCAAAATAAATTAAATTTTCGCGGTAATACACTAACGAAATCTAAAACGCCAAAATTTCTAGTTGTCAAAATTTCATTGTTCTTTTGGCACAGCAAAAATGGCAATTTTATTTCAACAGACAGAAATTGTATTCAATTCAGTAACTTCTTTCCTACCACGAGTGAAAAGTTCCCGAATAGCACACAGCCTAAGAAGCTTTATCTTATATCCATCATATTAAAATTAAAAAAAAAAGATATTTGTAGTTGGTTGGTAGCCCTGCAACATAAAAACATCGGATGGCAGCGCCGCAATATTCACCATACTATCATCGACTGAAAGACGCAGCTATCTGCACAAGTAATAATATTAACTGCTTACTCTTTCGCTCCAAGCAAAATAGCTACACTCACAAAAAGTCATTGCAAAATGTAAACAAAAAAATACTATGTGAGTCACTGTGACAAACCCAACAACAAAAGCGACTTAAAGTTAATTATCATTAGCGCACAGCACAACAACAACAAATGCTAAATGAGACATTTTTACACACTTCAACTAAAAAACCAAAAGAGCGGAATGGCGGAGGGTGGGGAAAAATTGTATGACAATGAATGAGGGTCATTTTTCAAATATTCTCCCTGCATAAACCCTATCTAATGGAATTTCCCTCTGCCGGCGAAACAGTCAGATAGCTGGACAGACAGACAGCTAGATAGATGGACAAACAACAAGCAATACGATGATATAAAAATTCATTATGTTCCCACAGTCGCGAGTGTAAAGGAGCGCAGCTCGAAATCATTCTGCTACAAGGCAAACATTGTTGGGGTTGTTTGTTTGTCTGTATCTACGCCTCGTTCGTTTACCTGTGCGCATGCGCAACACTCGCTTACTCAAGGTATTACTTTTGAAATAAGAGAGCGTAAGCAAAGAGAACGCGTCTGTCGGGTGGTGCAGGTAGAAACGTTAACGAAAGAAAACGCAAACGACGAAGACGCAGGCAGGACGAAAACGAAGATCGCGCTATGACCAGAACCAATGAGGTCTTCATGCGGCGCCAGCGAGGATCAGTGTCCTTCTGGATTTGCGCGAGCGTGGTTTAGTTTTTCAAACTGCGTTGCGGGTTTAAGAAACGTTCAAAAATTCTTTAAATAACTTAAGAACTTTTTATTTTATAAAAACAAAGATTCGCAGTTAAACGTGCAATAAAAACAAAAAAAATATATTTTAAAAAAAAACCAAAGTTTTGTGTTGTGCTTAGTTAAAAAAAAAAATAAACAGTTATGGATTAAAATACAGAAACCCAAAAATATATGTATTAAAAACTTACAAATATTTGCATAAATTTTAATGTAAATTTAACGAAGTCTTGGATTAAATTTTGTTTGCTGTCTCACTCACTCACTTGGATTATTTTTTCGAAAAATCGTTTCAAAATGGATTACAAAAACGATATTCACTCCGATGATGATTTTGATTGTTCGAATGGTTATAGCGATCATAATGGAAATAACGGTTATGGCAGTGGACAGACACATGTGGGCAATACGAGCGGGCTTTCCAAGGCTGAGCTGAGAAAAGTAAGTATTTGGGAGTAAAGCTGCTTAAATGATACAAGAAAATTTCTACAAAAATTAACGCTTGACTTAAGGAAAAAAAGTTGAGACTAAAAAGCTTAATGTAAAAAGTCTTTAAAAAAATTAAAAAACTGGGGGAAAAAATTAGCAGAGAAGCAAAAATCTTTAAAATACTTTGTTAATACGTTAATATAGAAAACGAACAATGCTTTGAAATATATTATAAAATTTAATATTTTCAACAGTGACGGACTGGAATCTAAAATTTCATCTGGAAACTACAATATGACCTGCCGTTTCAGCTAAGAAAATAAAGAAGTAATTTTTTTATTATAAATCATCAAAACCATTTTTTGCAACAAATCAGAAACAGAAAGCATTAAAATTACCTCTTTTTTTCTATAAATTTTCATTTCTCAAGTTCAAATTATTTCGGTTCGCGTAAAATTACATTTTAACCTAGAGCAGTGTCCTGCAAAAATTGATTTAATATTCAAACAATATTTATAAAATCAGTATCTAAAATTAAAAATCTTTGAAAATTATTTAAGTGGTTCATAATAAATTTTGGTCACCAATTTTTTGATTGATGTTAGTTAATGAACAAACCATGAACTGAACCGCCGAAAATATGTTTGAAATTATATATTTACGCGTTTGATGGAAAGTCGTTGCGACCTTAGTCACCAGAGAGCTTAAATCATTAGTTCAGCTTTGGTCAAATCATCGAAATCGCATTTTGTGGAAAAAATTAAAGCTTTCGGGTGAGAGGGGGAGGGAGGGGGGAAGTTTATAATATCCATTGAAACTGCCCTTACAAGTTGTGTGGTTACTGGCCCAAAGTGCAAACGGGCCCTCTGGAATAGCCAGTTCGCCACTGATTTTGAATATATAAAAGAAACAATGCCTTGAAATGTAAATAAAAAACAAAAATGATAAAAATTAAAATTTCCATAAATCATAAAATTGCAATTTAAAGGCAAAAATATATACAGTGACGGACATGGTCGTCCGTAGAATTTTTCGTAGGGAGTTATTCTTGAATGCTCATTAAAAAATGTAACCTATAGAATTCTACTTTCTAAGATGTATGGAAAAAATTTTGTGAACGACGTTAAAATTTTCACCGTTCTACTGTGGAGATTTGACCGCACTATTAGGAAAAAATTCAAAATTTTTGTAAGATGATTCCTTTGTTCATTCTTAAAAAAAGAAATTGTTCAGAAGTTTGGGTGTATCTGAAATATCCTCTCGTATGCAGAGTGTGTTTAAAATTTGCTATTCCTAAAAATACAAATCTTAAATGCAGTTATCAATTTATTTGAAATATTATTATGTACATAGAAAAAATTGAGACCATTTTCACAATTTATTTAATAAAAATGAATCGCGCAAAAATGCGCAACTTTTTATTGCTGATTATGAAAGCTCACATATTATAGTTTAATATAAAGTTTTCATTTCTACTGGATGTTACTGAATTCCTATTTAAAACTCCATATATATTTCGAAAATAGCGCAAATTTTAACATATTTAAAAAAAAAATGTAAATATTTCCACACAATTATTGTTAATTTAATTTTTTTTCAAATAACGCTTAAATACCTTAAGTTAAAGGTTCTATAATAAAATCTGTGGCCACAAGGAATAACGACTAAACTCAAAATATCGTAAAAAAGCGATATGGCATTTTCCTTATTGCCAATCTTTGGAAGGATGGAGAAATCCATTTTTTGCACAAAATAGATAACCACTTATGTTTGCATATATTTCGTTGGATAAAGATAGTTAGTGCAATTAAAATATCGTGTTTTACGATATTTTGACTTTAGTCGTTATTCCTTGTCGCCACAGAAATGATCACTTTTGATGCATGAAAAAAAATATTAAGCGTTTTTTTCAACTGTTCGCGAAATAAAAAAAAAATTTAAAAACATTTTTTTAAAAAAGAAGCTTTTATTTAAAACCAAAACGTGAACTAAAAAGAAAAAAATTTCAGTGACATTTGTCATAATGTATATAGTAGGTATATTCTAGATTCAGAAGAACATCTCTCTTGGTTACCCATCATCATAATAAAAGCGTACGTAAATAGGTAAGTTCTAGGGACGTATATAAATTTATGAATTTTCAAAATGTAAAATATACAAGTTTACTACACAATATCAGTGGAATTGAAGCCTTTTAGTAGGCTTATCTGTATATAAACCGCGATCCATTATGCAGACTTACTGCACAATATCAGTGCCTTAAGCTTTTAAAATGTAAATGTATTTTACATTTTGAAAGTTTCTAAATTTATATACATCCCTAGAAATTACCTATTTACGTACGCTTTTATTATGATGATGGGTAACCAAGGGAGAGGTTCTTCTGAATCTAGAATATACCTACTATATACATACATATATGGCAAATGATAATGAAATTTATTTTTTATTTTTAGTTCACGTGTTGGTTTCAAATAAAAGCAAATTTTTAAAAAAAATTTTTTTTATTTTTAACGTTTTAGTCTTAAGGGTTTATTATGAACATCTTTTATTTTGAAAGCCTTAAATATAGAATTTTAATTGTTTAGACCATTAACCTTAACAGTACATATTAACATTATTTATACCATTTACATTATTTATTGCATTATATACTTTATTATGATTCATATGGATTCATTTTTATTGATTTGAGGGCGGGAATAGGAGGTGTAGCAACATTTTTTTCTAACCCATCCAATACTTGAAGGACTAAATAAATCTGTGATCTGAGGATAAATGAATCTGTGGGCGGCAAAAGGGGGTGTGGTTAAATTTTTTCTTAACCCCCGAATTTCTACTTGAAGGAAATTTACTACCAAAATTTCATCTGAATCGGTCCAGTAATCTTGGAGATATAGCATTCTTATTGATTTGTGGGCGGTAAGAGGGGGTGTGGCAACACTTTTTTTCTAACCCATGCAATACTTGAAGAACATTTACTGCCTAAATTTTAGCTGAAACAGCCCGGTAGTTTTGAAGATATATTCATTTGTGAGCGGTAAAAGGGGGTGTGGTTAAATTATTTTCTTAAACCCCATTTTCTACTTGAAGGAAATTTACTACCAAAATTTCATCTGAATCGGCTTAGTAGTTTTCGAGATATAGCATTTTATTGATTTGTGGGCGGTAAGAGGGGGTGTGGCAACATTTTTTTTCTAACCCATGCAATACTTGAAGAACATTTACTGCCAAAATTTTAGCTGAAACAGCCCGGTAGTTTTGAAGATATATTAATTTGTGGGCGGTAAAAGGGGGTGTGGCAACATTTTTTTTCTAACCCATGCAATACTTGAAGAACATTTACTGCCAAAATTTTAGCTGAAACAGCCCGGTAGTTTTGAAGATATATTAATTTGTGGGCGGTAAAAGGGGGTGTGGTTAAATTATTTTCTTAAACCCCATTTTCTACTTGAAGGAAATTTACTACCAAAATTTCATCTGAATCGGCTTAGTAGTTTTCGAGATATAGCATTTTATTGATTTGTGGGCGATAAAAGGGGTGTGGCACAGTTTTTTCTAGCCCATGCAATACTTGAAGGACATTTACTGTCAAAATTTTAGCTGAAACAGCCCTGTAGTTTTTGAGATATATTAATTTGTAGGCGGTAAAAGGGGGTGTGGTCAAATTTTTTCTTAGCCCAAAGTTTCTACTCGAAGGAAATTTACTACCAAAATTTCATCTAAATCGGCATAGTAGTTTTCGAGATATAGCATTTTTATTGATTTGTGGGCGGTAAAAGGGGGTATGGCAAAAATTTCATAATATTGCATTGTCACTGGGCTAACACATGTATGCTAAATTTTAGCTTAATCGGAGACCCACAAGCTGTCGAAAAATTGTTTGCAAGTTTTGCGGACATACATACATACGAACGAAGCAAGTTAAATAAAAGCTTATAAAAACGAAAAAGTCTCAAGCTTTAGTCTATGCAGCAGAAAAACTAAACAACATATGGCAATGAAATGTTCAGTAGTGATGTAGAATTTTGTGCTCTTTAATCGAGTAGTAAGTGTTTAAAAAAAAAAATTATAATTTTTCAGCTAATCTTCACTTTTTTTCGATTTCAACCCTCTGTGCTGTGTTTCAACAGTCTTAAAAGCGTATTGGGGATTGTTGTACTCGGTGTTTTTTTGGCCAAAAAGTACTTCTTTGGACTCATCTGTTCACAATATATTTTACCATTTAGACATGGGTCAATCCAAATGTGAACGAGCAAACTTTTTAATCTATTTTAAAGTGTCTCAAATTTAAAAGACAGACTTCTATAGACATCTACGAATTGTTGAAGTGTAAACTTTCTATTGTAGGTCTTGCTTTGATTTGGAAGATGTCAGAAATGGATCGTTTTGTACCCTTCGCTTCATACGCGCTGCTTCATAATAATTTATTTAAGCCTTTCGATCAGTATTCCGACCAGTTTTTAGGCTAATTATTCCACTTTTTACTATAGGCAATCTCCGTTGAAGAGCATCAAACAGTGTCCGGTATAAATTTTTGCCTCCTGATATACAGTTTGTCAAGAAAGTGTTTTTACATAGTGCAATTATTGTAATCTTTACTTTTGTCTTGAAAAAAACAATCTTAATTTTTGTTTTGATTATTTTTATTAATTGATTTAGTATTATTTATTTAATTACAAAGATGTAGTGGTGAAAAAAGAGAAAAAAGAAACATCAGCAGCAAAAGCAACAACGAAAACTTAAAATACTTGAAAATGTTACTGTCAAGAATGTGTTTTTACATTGAAGTCGGTTTTTATTAAAACTGTATTAAAACTATGATTAAAAGAATTAATATTTGGTATGATCCCCATAGGAGTTAATTACAGCTGGTAACCTTTTTCTTATAGAATATATTCATTTTTTTACGTCATGTGCCTTAGGAATTTTATTCCATTCTTTTTCAATAGTAGTTTTTTGCTTTGCACGTGTTTTTGGCTGCCTTTTGGCGAAATTTTTGTGTAAATACGCCCATAAATTTTCTATGGGCTTAAGATTCGGCCTCTGGGCTGATGTATCTAGCTCTTTTTCACAACTGAAAAGGAGCCACATAATTGTCCTGGTAGAATTTAAATTTCTTATCAAATCCAAATTTTCCAGCACTGTTGTGTTAAATTTATCTCCAAAACCTTTAAGTATTGTTTCATTGTGTCGTTGTGCCTTCAATAAACACAATATCTTCAAACCCTCTGCTTGACATACATATACCCCCATACCATAACAAATAGTTGGCCAAATTTCACTGTAGGAATACCCACTGAACCATAAGCGAAGGTTTTGAGTTAGGAGAGAGTTTTGCGAACGTTTTTGGTTAGAATTTTTTTTTTAAATTTTTTCTTTTTTATTTTGTCGCTTAAAAGTGCTTGCTATAAAAGATTAAATTCGTGAAAGCTTTTCTCATAAAGAAAAATTGTACATATTTTGCGAAATTCATTAAAAACTTATTTTGAGTCGAAAATAAATCATTTTTGTATCATTTCAGTAGGTAAGACTTCCTTGCAAATGAACCATTTTTTGTTCATAAATGAGTTCGGAAATGAATCATTTATGTTTCTTTTTTGCATTCTGAAATGAGTTCAGAAAAGAATAATTTTTTTATCAAATCAGTAGGAAACAATTTCTCATAAACGAACCATTTTTTGTTCATAAATGAGTTCACAAATGAATTATAAATGTTACTTTTTATATTCTAAAATCAGTAAAAATAAAGGAACTTAAAATGAAAATGTTAACCTTCGTACAAACGTCATATGAACTTTTTTACCAGTGCGAGATGGATGTACTGCTACACGTATGAAAATTTTCGACATTTCTATCAAAAATTAAAGTCAGGCCCAAATAGAATTAAAAACCACGAAAAAATTCCATGCAAAAAAATAATCAAATAAATTCCCTAATTAATAACTTAACTATTTTGATATTTCATATATAATTTGGAAGTTTATCAAATTGGAAAACAATCACGCCTTTTCCCCTTTGAAACATCACAATCATGAAAAACACAATGCGTGAATTCCAGCCCAGGTATATTAATTCTATTAACCCAATGATTAATATGATCTCTAATTTTAGCAATAATCATTTCTTCTTTAACAAAATATCGATATGTAATAACAAATAGTATTATGCAATAATAAAATTTATAATTCAAAAAGGTTCTTTTTTCAACTCATTACTGAACAAAAAAAGGTTTGCTTTTGAGAGGCAATTCAGTCCAAAGATTGATACAAAAAGGGCTCATTTTCGAGTGGCGAAAAATAACTTTTTATGGTTCTTTTTTAACTCATTTCCGAACAAAAAAAAGGATAGTTTATGGTTTTTTTTTTTTAACTCATTTGCGAACAAAATAAGATTCGTTTTTGAGAGGCATTTTAGTCCGACGAATGATACAAAAAGGGTTCATTTATGAGTGCCGAAAATAAACGTTTCTTCCCGAAAAGGTTCATAAATGAATTCAAAAACGGTAGTTTTGGTTCACTGGATAGTATTTCGATTTGCCATACTTTATTGGACTTGTTAATATAAAGTATCATAATTTTTGACACGTCACAGGACACGTGTCATTAT
This sequence comes from Coremacera marginata, assembly GCA_914767935.1. Classification (NCBI taxonomy): domain Eukaryota; kingdom Metazoa; phylum Arthropoda; class Insecta; order Diptera; family Sciomyzidae; genus Coremacera; species Coremacera marginata. The sequence continues at coordinate 26,839,424 of OU612044.1, forward strand.
CCCAATAGGATTCTGGCATATCAATGTACCTGGCACCTGGTACCTGGAACAATGGCATATCGCGAACGAAAGACTCTTCTCAATATGCTGTGTCGTAAGCTTCAGTTTCTTACGTGCTACTCTTGAAGGATATGCACATGGTAGAATAAGACAAGGTAGTAGTTTAAATTCTCTCTTGTGCTGGGTACCGCACCTGTCAAAACCAGGTTTTTACGAATAAAACCAAAACAAATAACACATTTTGCAAATTATAATATTCTATGTGTTCGACAGGTGCGGTACCCACCGCTCCGAGACGACACTACCTTGTTAAATATACCTTGGATATGCATTTCTTTCTGGGTATTCTCTCATTTACTAATAAGCGAAATAGCATGACAGAACTCTTCCTTAAACATAATAGCAAGAGTTCTTGTCAATATTTTAGGGTTGTCATTCATTGCTCTTGTCAAAAACCGTTCCCTTATTTCCGAAAAAATGAGTGGTCGACCGATTGTTGGATGGTGATGCAGTATTTTCTCATTGTACCAAAAAACATGTCGAATAACCCTTAAATAGTTTTCCAAATGGAATGATTTTAAAAAATGAACTGAATGATATCAAAAGATGTCCTTTTATCGGGCATTTTTATTTCCGTTTGTTTTTAGTCTTATTCGTATAAACATCCACTGTATAGCACCATATCTAAAGCGCTACAAAAGACAAAACAAATACTAATTTGCTCTATTTGCTTTAAAATATGAGCCCATTTCTGAAAAAAATAAAAACAATAACTGTAAATCCTTTCAACAGCTTCAATATACCTCATACAAATAATTATATGTGCACCATTAGAAAAATTATGTTTGCGCTAAAATAAAAATGTTTCAAAATTCTGATCTTGCAGTTATATTACATATTTATGACAACAGTAACATAACATAACAAAGACTCTATTCACTTGTCCCTTAAATTAAATAAATAAATTAACATACAAAATTTCATCATAGTAAATAATTATATGTGCACAACTTAATTATATGTGTTTTTTTATTTATTTTCGAGCTTAATAATAAAAAAATTAAATAAAATTTCATATTAGTAATTTATATGCTTTTCTTTTTTTTTAATAACTTGGCTCAGCTGGAATGGCATAGAATTAAATTCCAACCTTTTGGGTTGGATGGGCTGATACTTTGCCATTCTTGCTATTTTAAACTCCCTAGCTGCCTCAAATAGCCTTCCATCCTTATATACTTTTCCATAGAGGACTCCCCAGAGATTCTCAATGGGGTCTAAGTCTGAACTTATTGCTGGCCATTGCAGTAATGGTATATTTCTGGCTGTAAAAAACTCTTTTGTACGCTTTGCACAGTGTATTGACACATTATCCTGCTAATTAGTCCAATTATCGCCACAACGTTGGCCGGAAAATTATATTAGTTCGTTGTCCACTAAATAAACGTACATTTCAGCATTCTTTTTTGTTGATATAAAACACAATGGAGTCTTTCCTTCATAACAAAATGCAGCTCAGACCATGACCAATCCTCCCCTATGGACACGCAAGTGGCAAGTGCGCCGCAATTGATCTCTATGCCGCCAGTACTTCTTGGAACCATCTGGCCCATCTAAATTGAACTTTTTTTGTCACTTAAGATAATGTTACGCCATTCCTCATCCAAAAATTGGAACATGGTAGCGAAGGTCAAACGTGCGTTAATATGTCGAGGCAAAAGGTTAGGTTGTCGCGTCTTGGAAGTATGTATTGCTTTAGGATTTTCATGTAATATTTAAACTACTCTACTTCTTGTTATGTTAAGAACCATTTGGCCTTTTATTTGTTCGGTACTCATTCCTTCGACTACTGCAATATGTTGAGTTCTCCGTTTACACCGAGCGTCGATGTGTGCTTTCCTATCACTCCGTCTAACTGTGCCATAACTACTAGGACATTTTAAAAAATTTGTTGTTGTGTTACTAATTTTAGCTCCATTTTCGCTTATTCCCAGTATTATTCCCTGGTCATGTTCAGAAAGGCTCGTTCCGCTGGGCATTTTCAATATCTAACACGTAATAATTGAATTAACTTTATTGATTATAAATGAAAAAAACTTACCTTATATTTCGTAACAATTATTTGCAATGCCAGCACTTAAAGCTCTCAATTAAGCAACCAAACACCAACTAAATGCGTTATGCATATATAATTCTTTACTACTGATCATGATACAATAATAAGGTAGAGTAAGGACAATGTTCATTAATATAGGTTAAGTCACTTGAGAGAAAAGCACTCTTTTTCTGCCTTTGCTCGAACTGTCAAAGTAGCTGTTAGCTAAAAATTGTACAGATTCAGGTTTTTTTTTCTTGATTTCCTTTTATCCATTCTGACAGTTCGACCGAACTTCTCTCAAGTGACTTAAGCTGTATTAATAAACCTTGAGTAAGGAGATTCACCACACCGACCTCGAATGTCAAAATGTGTTTTAGCATTGCCACTTTTCTGTATTATTGATAAATGTAGGGCAAATAATAATAAAGGAAATTATTTGTAGGATAAATAGGATAAATTCGGACAAATGTATTTACAATGAAATAAATAACTGTTTTGTGATTTTAAAGCTTTGTTTTCAGTAAGCTTTGTTTCAGCTTTTTGTGTTCTTTATTTCTTATTTAAAATTCTTGTTCTAATGTCCACTATGAATGTGATACATAATTTTTGATAGCCATTTGACAGAGAAACTGTTGAACATAAATCAAAAACTAGTTTTTGAAAATGGACACATTGCTTTTATTTCATCTTTTTAGTCTTTTTATTTAATCGATTGAAACTTGTTGGAAAAAACTTAAGTTTTTTGACTTAACTTCTTTTTGACATTATTAAAAATTTTTAAATTAGCTATATATATATATTTACTTAATATATTCACAAATAACAAAAACTGAAGTGCACTTCTGTATCAGAAAACGATTTTATAGGGAATGCCCTATGGGCAAATGGCGAATCGAAAAATCCCAAAAAACTTCAAAACTGTTCTAATAGTAGAATAATGTACATCCCCGTTTGCCAGTGGCTACATTTAATAATTTCACTTTCGAAGCGAAATATCAATATTAAAGTATAAAGTGCGTTAAAAAAAAATTTTAAAAAAATTTTCTGTAAAAAGGAAACAAAGTGATATTTTACCAAAATTATCGTCTGTCGAATGTGTTAAACAATCCAATTATTGACGAATTTTCGAACATCGAAGTTATAACATGTCGCCACAGCTAAGCAATTCATCAAAAATGCAAAGAATAATCATTAATTTTTGTTGGATATTTTATAAGATACGGCAGCACAGTATTTTATAATTTTAACATTCAAGGTCGGTGTGAATCTCCTTACCCTACTTTATTATTGTATCATGCTATTGATCATTCAATGCACCGCCAGATTTTTCATATAACGGTACATTAAATGCATTACGAACTGCATACTAAAACTTATTAAACAATAACAACGAATAACAAAAACAAACTTCATACATAAAAATACTGTATTAATCTAGGTGGAGAAAAAATGCAAGCAAATATTTTATTTGTATGAGGTAGAAGGAGAGCGAAATGTAAAAGCACTTTCTTGACAGTAAAATTTCGAAGTGATCTAAGTTTTCGTTGTTGCTTTTGCTGCTGCTGATTTTTGTTTTTCTTTTTTCACCACTACATTTTTGTCATTGAGTAAATAATACTAAATCACTAAACAAAAATAATCAAAACAAAAATTGTGGTAGTTTTTTTTTAAGACAAAAGTCAAAATTACAAATAATTCACTATGTAAAAATACTTTCTTGACAAACTGTAAGTTTTTTTTACAATCTTTCTCATTTCAGCAGCACAGTGCTTCTCCCGACTCATTTCGTATCTAGTAGCGTACTTTTATTATTTACATTAGTTTCATTTAATTAAAAGCACAAAAATTACAAAAAAAAATGTAACAAAACATATACTTTTTTAGATAAAACTAATATTTGTTTTCAAAAACGTGCCACTAGTATTATTTTGCACAAAGTGAACGCAATAAGATAATTAAAAATAACGGGAAATGTTTAAACGCATTAGAAAGAGACAACAGTAGAATTGCACTTATTCAACACTGAAACAATATTGCCATATCAGTAATTTTTGTCTTTCTGAAAATGTTTATTAAACGTTTCAATATTATTTTAAGTACTACTAAATTATTGCACACAACCGTATATTTGACCGCTGTAGAGTTAAATTCGGCAAAGATATGAACTATAATATAACAGTTTATGTGTGTGTTTGTATGGGGACCACCAGAAAGGTGGCAGATAGGGGGCAGGTGTGTTGAAAAGAAATGTTGAAGATTAAAAAAATAATAGGATCAGCTCATATACATACATGAACCCACTAGGAAACAATGCGGGAGAGATATGAACTATACTCGACCAGTTTTTATGTTTTTTGTATAGGGACCCCCAGTAGGGTATCAGATAGCGGTTAGGTGTGCTCAGAAAAAATGTTGAAAATTAAAAAAATACAAAATCAGCCTATATTTCTGACTACTCTAGTTTTCAATTTGGACGGTATTTTTGTTTATTCGATATTTTGATGATTTATTCAAAAGAAGTTTCTAAAATATGTATACTTGAAAATATTTGACTATATGGAATGATCGCAATTCCCGTACTACTAAATATAAAACGTCGATCAAAGCGCTTTTTACACGATACTCACAGAAATTTCAATCAAACATTTTTGTTCTCACTTTATGTACCTATTGTATACTTTTGGAATATAAAGGACATGATTGAATGACATGACATGAATTAAAAAAAAAATACTATTATCCCATAGGTTTAAGTTTTTCATTGTTTTAAGTTTTCACCCCGGTTGGCAGTTCCCAACTGTCTATTTTTTTTTTATACTTAAAACTCTATTTTATGTAAACATTTTTTTAAGTGTGATTTTTTTTTAAAGCGACTTTGCTTATAATTGCGTTGCATGTTGTTTTTAAAATCACGCCTTTATAACGTACTACTAACATTTTAAAAATATTTTTATTCAAAAAATAATCATATAACAGAGAAAATAAAAGTTTTTAAAACTATTTAAAAATTGTATTCTTTAATAATTTTCTATTATTTTTGAATTTTATCATTAAATATTTTATTTTTTACAGCCGTGGACACATAAATAGCACAAAAATACATGTAGGGTGTTTCACATAAATTTAAATAAAATACATAGAGGATAACAAGAATTTATTTCATGGTATTTGAGTTTAAACATTATAAACTAAAAATCAGTAGTAACTTTGTAACTACGAATTAAAAATTAGAAAATTAATGAAAAATCTGAAATTGTTCCTTAGCTGAAGTGGACGTATAAATAGCACAAGTTGGATTCTGAAAAGAAGACATAGTGATTTATTTTTATTTTACAATGAGCTTACGAATATGTTTACTAGTTCTCCGTACTGTATCCCGAATTGTTCAAAACAGCCCGACTTCTTCGTCCCATACTCTCCACAAGCTTCCTGGCCCAATCCTTCGGAATAGAGTACCAAGCCTTCTCAATTCCACTCCATAACTCATCTTAATTTCGAAATTTTGGTTGCTTATGCTGACCTTCACATCAATCCATAAATTTTCTATGGGATTGAGGTCTGGGCTTTGAGCCGGCAAATTCAAAATATTTATTTTTTCCTTTTTTAGCCAATCAATCACAACCTTTGCTGTGTGTTTTGGATCATTATCGTGCATAAAAATCCACCTAATAGGCATGTTCTCAAATGCAAATGGTTCCATCTGGTTATTAAGAATATCTAAATACATATTTTTGTCCATTATTCCTGTTATACGAAAAATTGGCCCAACGCCGTGCCAGGAAAAAGCTCCCCAAGCCATTAAATTTCCTCATCCATGCTTTAATGATTGTTTTGTATACTTCGGATTCAACTCTTGGCGTTTGGGGCGCCGAACAAAAGTTTCTCCATCTGGTTCAACCCTATTAAATTTAGTTTTGTCAGTCCAGAGCATGTTCTTAAAAAAATTGGTCTTCTTTATTCACATGGGCCCTTGCAAACGCTAACCGATCCTTTAAATTTTTTTTGGTTAAGAGCGGCTTTCTTCGGCTAATGCGTCTATAAAGATTAGCTTCATGTAGTCTCCTAGATACTAGTTTTCTTGCAACATTTAGGTTCTTTTCTTTATTTATTTCCCTCATAATTGGCTTTGCTGTCTTGAAAGGATCAGCCTTACTTTTGCGAACTAAAGTCATTCAGAACAATAAATCAGTGGAAGCGCTGGTTTTACGTCTAGGATTGCGCGGCTTATTCTCGAAATTATTTTAACCATTTGATGTAACCAGCTTGAGTGCATTATAGACCATTTTTGGCAAAATTTTGAGAATATCCGCGATTTCAGATGGTTTTTTGCTTATTCAATTAGTTCGTCAATTATAGACCTTTTTTCCGGAGTGCAATGTTTGCCACGACCCATTTTATTTAGAATCGGCGAAATTAACCGAATAAAACTCTACAATTTTTACAAACACCCGATATTTTTAACTTTTATTCACCATCTTACATGTGTGCTATTTATATGACCACAGCAGAACATGCCTATACAGAAAGAGATGACCTGAGCAAATAAAAGTAAGTAACCGTACATCTCTTTCGGAGTTTTAAACGTCACACTGGAGTCTCAAAAAATAATAACTACAGTTAATATATGCATTATTAGGTTCAAACGAAACGTTTAAAAAATAAGTTGACATTTGTGCTATTTATATGTCCATGGCTGTAGGTACTTATTCACTTTGTTTAGCATTTTTTTAACTTTAAATTATGCGTGTTTTTAATTCCGCCATATGTTGTTTTAAAATATAACTTCAAATAACATTCCAGCAACTGTTTGAAATTACTCTTCTTTCATATTGCAACTTTTTAACAAAGAAAATTCAAGATTTCTTGCATGATTACTCGAAATTTGCAAACTAGTATAAAAACTTTTTATTTTCTAGATTTAAAAACCTTTTTATATGGAACACTTTCAATTAATAATATTGCTAATAAATTCCCAATATCTCTTCACTTTCAGACCAATAAACCGATTATGGAAAAACGTCGACGTGCACGCATCAATCACTGTCTAAATGAGCTAAAATCGCTCATCCTAGAGGCCATGAAAAAAGACGTAAGTATTGACGATGCAAAGATCACTAAAACGAAAAATCAAAAGTAATAGTTTTTTAAGAACATAAGAACAAGATAACCTTAAAAATAATGATGCTATAAAAGCAGCTTTTAAATTTCAACTGAGTGTTAAACTGAGAGCACATCAAACAACATGATCGATAAAACTGTTTGGATGAAAAAAAAAATTCACACGCCAAAATAAATTGCAATCAAGTTTAAAGTTTAAAGCGGAAACGATCAGTGAAGCGATTCTCTTGAAAATAAAACAAAATAAAATAAAATAAAATACTTTTTTTAACTCTTTTGCGAGTATAAAAATAATGATTAGAGTGCTTTTAAGTTTGACGAAATAGCTTCGTTTGGAAAAAGTTCATCTCTGATTACACTGTACAACAATTTTCCAAAAAAAAAAACCCTTTCATGACTTTTTTTATGTATTCGGGGTCGCTCAAATCGAATATGCATTCAGTTTTTTTGGGGCACCTAAGTTTCACCCTGGAGGCGGGTCCAGGGTAAACCCTATACCCCCTACAATTAATGAAATCAATATTTCTCCTTTTGGGGAGGGTAGGAGAGGGTTAAAATGTGTGACCGACCTTGATTATTTTTTCAAGAGCAACATTTTATCCTTAAGATCTATCCCCTTTGAACCCTTCTGAGGGGGCGTCCCATACAATGCACACGAACCCCCTACAGTTAAAGAAATCGATATTAACTTCTTTTGGGGAGGGCAAGAGAGGGTTAATACGCATGACTGACATCCATTATTTTTCAAAGAGAAACATTTTTCCCTTGGAACTAATCCCCTGCGACCCCTCCTTAGGGGGCTCACATGCATTGTACCTTAGCCCCCTGCAGTTAATTAAATCGATATTTACCTTTTCGGAAGAGGAGAAGAGGGTTAATATGGGGTAGGACTGACCCCAATTACTTTTCAAAGAGGAACATTTTTCTGTTTGGCGCTTATTCCCTCCGACCCCTCCTTAGTGAACTCCCATACAATGCACTCTACTGTTAATGAAATCAATATTTTCCCTCTTGGGATGGGATTTCCAAACAATGTTATTTTATGTAATTTCATTAACAGTAGAGTGCATTGTATGGAAGCCCCCCTAAGGAGGGGTCGGAAGGAATAAACCCAAAGTATAAAAATGTTTTCCTGTGAAAAGTAATTGGGGTCGATCATACATATTACCGCTCTCCTCGCCTTCTGAAAAGGGTAAATATCGATTTAAATAACTGTAGGGGGTTAGGGTGCATTTCATGGGTTCCCCGTAAAGAGGCGTCGGAGGGGATTAGTCCCAAAAGAAAAGTGTTCCTCTTTGAGAAAAAAGAATGTCAGTCATGCATATTAACCCTCTCTTGTCCTCCCCAAAGAGGTAAATATCGATTCCATTAACTGTAGGGGGTTAGGGTGCATTGTATGGGAGCCTCCCTCAGGAGGGTTCAAAGTTGATAGATCCTAAGGATAAAATGTTGCTCATAGAAAAAAAATGAAGGTCGGTCATACATTTTAACACTCTCCGGCCCTCCCTAAAAGGAGAAATATTGATTTCATTAATTGTAAGGGTTTAGGGCTTACTCTGAACCAGCCTCCAGGGAGAACCTTACAAGACCCAAAAAAACTGAATTCGTATTTGGTTTCAGCGGCCTCGAAAACATTAAAACAAGTCATGAAAACGCACGGGTTTTTTTTTAGTGTTGCACAGTGTTACTTGTTTTAAATAATAGAGAGTGTAATCAGTTCTTTCTTTATATATAAAAACTGCAAAAATAAACCCCAAACATTACATTTCAAGCTTCAGTTGACTTTAAAACAAAATAAATATAGTGATGCTTTGATTAAAATTTTGCCTTCTAAAGTATGCAATCCTGAATAAACTCCGCTAAAATTTATTGTATGATCAGCTCTAAAAATTTATCGTTCAAGTTTTTTTAAGTTAAGTAAGTATAAATACCAAATTTTTAGCAAGATCGTTGAGGGAAGAATTAAGTAATATTGATAGATGATGTGACAAGAGAATAAGCATTCGTTAATATGACTTGAGCTCAAATGGCGCGTTTATAGTGCCGGCTGGTTGCTGTGCCGAGCTGAACGGAGAAGGAAAGCTGAAAAATGCTTTTATAAAATAAGCCCAAAGTGCCTATAGTGCCAGACAAGCAGGCAGCGTAAAGCGACTGGCTGGCACTATACGCACTTTGCGCTTTGAAGCACTATAAAGCGCTCTAAGTTAAGACATGGGCCCCCACGACTCTTACGGAATTCAAACAAACACTGTAAAATTATTCAAAACTGATCCGTGTTCACGACGGTGATCATATCGGTGACAATCAGTGATCGTACAAATGAGTGATCTTGCGAAGCAAACAAATTTTAAAATTGATCCTGATGAAGAAATATTGATCTAGCCGGTATAAATGTCGATATTAAAAAAATGATCTTAAAACTTAACGATCTTGCAAACAAAGAAAATAATTTATACATGATTATTTGACTGATTATATCAATGTGTAGTAATATATCCGGCCAATAGTAATGTATCCGAATTTCAGTGATCAGTGATCTTTGATTGGGTGTTCTTTCTATCCAAAAAATAAACTTATAAGTTCCCAGCAAATAAAACAATATATCGAGATGATACCGCAAAGGTGATTATTTCTATCGATAACGATATACGAGACGATATCGTTATGATATCGAAAAAGTCCTGTTTACTATAAAAATTCACATATCATCATTAGCGACATAGAAAACGTATTAATTGCGATATCGAGACTACATTGAAATTTCGATATCGTTTCGATATCGCAAAGGTGATAACTTCTATCGTTTACGCTTCATGAGACGATATCGTAATGATATCAAAAAAAGACAAATGCCTTAATAAGAATTGATGTATTGTTAACGATATCTAAAACATATTAATCCTCGATAAAGAAAATATCGCTATGGTATCGCAATGCTATCGTTATTATACTATAATAATGATCTCTTGTATGTTTATAATATAGATATCGTTACAATATCGAAATGGTATCGTAATTATACTATAATGATGATATCTAGAAATTTGTAATATAGATATCGTTATGATATCGAATTGCCATCGTTACCTGTACTATCGGGACGATGTCGCTAATTTCTATCTTTACAATTTTTACAATTTTTCTACCGATATATGATTTGCTGGGTTCCTTCAAAAAACCAAAAATTTAATTAAGTTCATTAACATCTTAATGAGCTATCTTCCAAGTCAAAAAACATAATTAGGAATTCTAAACGATTATTGTTCTTTGAAATGAGTGATCTTGCTGTGATCATTATGTGATATTAAGTAATGTCTGATCTTGCTAAACAATTTATTAAAGTGATTCTATGTTAGTCACTGCCATGAATATGGTATAACTTGATTGATAAAATAAAAATGTACTTAAATGACTCAATATTGATCAATGAGCATTGAAAAGCTAAAAAAATAAGAAAAAAAAATTAAGATGGATCAATGATCTTTGAAAATTTAGTTTGATTCTCTATTGTTCTGTTATCATCAAAATAGGCGATCTTAAGTAATATTATAATTAAATGATTCAATGTCTCAGCAGTAATCATTGAAATGCTGATATTGAATGATCTTACCATAAAAATTGGTAAAACTATTGTTTTTTTTATGAATAAACCGACTTAGTGATCAAAATTCTTGAACATATAAATCTGCATTAAATAACTCTATGTCTCAATAATAAAATCAACGCCAGCTCTTCTTCGCCAAATGATCCTCGCAATTGAGCAGTGATAAAGTTAGCCAAAATCAAGCTCATATAAGATCATCTCTCAATTATTCGTTTACTTAATATTTTCTCGTGATCGTGAAGTGATCTTCGCTCTTATCCTAATAATCTGCCAAAAAGATCGTTACATTTGATAAGTGATCATGTATACCAAAATCTATTTGAAATACAAAATTTCCCACAAAATATTGCCGCCATTCTACTTATTGTTAATTATCAAATGATCCTCGCACTTGATCAAATATTTCCGCTACGCCTACTTATTGTCATTTGCCAAGTGATCCTCGCACTTGACGATTATGTCATTTAAGTCTAAACGAATTTCAAAGATTTTTTTCTAACTTCACAATATTTTTTATTTAAACTCTTTACAGTTTGTCAGTGATTGTAAAGTGGTCAATAAGTGATTTTTTTTATTGATGTGATCCTCACATTTCGCCAGTGATCAAAATTAATGTAGAAAAACATCGACATTATTTGCATCGAATAATTTAATGTATCCTCGTGATCGTGAGGTGATCCTCCCACTTATATAAACGATCTACCAAAAATATCTTCACACTTGCTAAGTGATCATGTACACAAAAATCTATTTAAAATACAAAATTTCCCGCAAAATATTACCGCCACGCTTACTTATTGTTATTTGCCAAGTGATCCTCGCACTTAAACAGTGATATTTAAGTCTAAACCAACTTGAAAGAATATTTTCTTACTTAACGATTATTCAAAGTTCAAAGTTTGTCAGTGATCGTAAAGTGGCTTATGAGTACTTTTTTTATTGATGTGATCCTCACATTTCTTCAGTGATCAAAATTAATTTAGAAGAACATTTTCTCTCTCCTATATTTTGTATCGAATGAGTTGATGTGTCCTCGTGATCGTGAGATGATCCTCCCACTTATCTAAACGATCTGCCAAAAAGATCCTCACACTTCATTAGTGATGATGTATGCAAAAACCCATTTGAAATACAAAATTTCCCATAAAATATTGCCGTCACGCCTACATATTGTTATTTGCCAAGTGATCCTCGCACTTAATCAGTGATCTTGAAAGAATAGTGACACATTTGATATTTTCTAGCTTTACAATATTTTTTAATTAAATTATTTAAAGTTTGTCAGTGATCGCGAAGTGGCTACTAAGAGATTTTATTATTAATGTGATGCTCACATTTGATCAGTGATCAAAATCAATATAGAAAAACATTTTTTGTCTTTTACATTTTGCATTGAATAATTTAACTGTGTCCTCGTGATCGTGAAGTGATATTCGGACTTATCGAAATGATCTGCCAAGTGATCAGATACTATAGAAGTCAAGCACAACGTAAAAAACATTACTTCTCTATAAAATACCGTTTCATGCCTTTGACTCGCATTTGATCAGTGATCATTTCATTCAAATAGAACGTGAAAAAATTGTTTACTTAAAATCATATCATTTCAATATAGGACTATTTTTTCGATACGTGAAGTGATCCTCGTACTTCAACAGTGATAAAAAAAAAATTTTAATAAAAAAAAACATTCTGTTTCAGATGGCATTTGTAGATTAGTCCCACCGCAGTTCTATAGGCATACAGTCCACGCACTTAACCGCTCGGCCACGCCTGCCACGGTGATCTTATAAGCCGGAATATACGTCAGAAGCAATTTATTCAAATGACGCTTGTATTTCACTAGTGTTTATTTAAGCCAAAATCAACAATGAAAAATTTTTTCTCATAATTATTTTGTTATAAATAATTTAATGTGCCTCTCTGATTGTTAAGGATCCTTCGGACTGATCGCAATGATCTGCCTAGTGATTCTTGCACTTGATCAGTGCTCATGCGAGCTAAAATCTACTAAAGCATTGTTTATACTTAAAATATTTCGTCTATTCTTCTAAATGCGATTTGTCAAATGATCTTTGGCACTTGATCAGTGATCATTACAGCTAAAACCAACATTAAAGAGCATTATCTTACTTAAATGTATTTTGCATTAAATAAATAAATCGAGTTCCTAAAGTGAATCCTTGCACTTAATCACCGATCATGTAAGCCATAATCGTCTTAGAAGAGCATTTTCTCTTCATTAAAGATCACCGCTACGCCTTCTACTTTCAGTTAAACAAGAATTGCCACTCTAATCTCATCCACTTGACGTCCCAAGCATAATGAAGTTAAACCGCTTTACCGATTTTATTGCTGAAAACAATGTATGTAAACTGACAGGATCAAGTATCCTAGTGTATGTCTAGTGTGTTGATAACAAAAGAGAAGACATTTTTAAGTGTTGCATAAAACCTCAGCAGCAATTAAGAGTGTTCGGCGGCAAAAGTTGAAAGAAACACACACACAGATTGAGCCTAAAACTTAATTGAGTAAAAAATTGCTATTGATCGTTCGATTGATCGTGTATATCGCCGGCTCATGTGAATAAAATACACACTCACAAAAGTGTTAACAAGCCAAAATTAAATGCGGATAAATCATACCAGCGCATTATGACAAAAGGAGCAGACAGCAAAAAAAAAAACCATCCTCAAAGAACTATGCTGATCATTACAGCAACAACAACAAAAACACACAGAAAATATCACTGCTGTAATCTAATATGAGAAAAAATTGCCGATCAGTAGAGTAAATAAAAATGAATAAAGAAGGTTAAGAAAATAAAAAAAAAACACAAGAACCTGATTAAAGTTTACAACTACTCGGCTACGCTGGACATAAACACAGCAGGAGCTGGCAAACTTTACTCGATTCGGTAAGATCGAGCAAACAAACAAACAAACAGTTGCCGACACAGCAAAAAAAAAAAAAGATGTTAAAACTGCTTGCAGCAATGTGAGTGTGTGAGAAAAAAAAAGGGCACATCAAATAAAAAGCAACCAAAAAACCCCTTGCGTGGGAAACTTGCAAAATATGCAGACACGATCAAGACACGATTAACATCATCATCATCATGGTCATCATCGTCGTCATCAAGTGAAAGAGTGTCGAAGTGGAAGTATTAAAAGATTTGGTCAGACAACCGAATAAGCAGCATGATGTTTATAATGATGATCATCACCATCATGATGTTGGAGAACAGCCAATGCAATTCTCAAAATTTTAGCCAAAGACTGACTACTTGTTGCTGATCATGTTGAACGAGCATGTGAAGTAACGTCGACGTTTGTATAAAGCTTATGAGTTCTGTGATTTTTGTTATGGTTTTCTGATTCTTTATCTACTGTTTTCTTAAGCAGACTCCATCAAACGAAGATTCCCAGACTTCTTCAGGTTCTTCTTTCTGTTTTTTTTTTTATTCTGTGGCTTGAGTGATCGTGCTTCGATCGTAAGCACTTTGAATCAAACTACTTTTGAATAGCAACTCGGTACTCTTTAGTTTGGTTTAGTGGACATGAACTTGCTCTTGTTGTTGTTCTAGTTGTTGTTTTGGTGGTTTCTTGCCCAACGGCATGGTCATGAGGTATATGCAATATTTCTGCTCTTGTTGTTGTTATTGTTGTTCTTAGTCTTCTTTAACAAATTGCAATCAATTAGTTGCTGAATGCGATGAGAATGTGTGAAATTCGCCGAAAGAGTTATCAATTGAAGAGTGAAGGGTTCCTTAAGCTTTGGTTAGTATAGCGTCGGTTACGTTTTGAAGTAGCTGCTGCATTGTTGAAATTATTTCTGTGGTTTTTTCCCCATCACTAAAGGTAAAAAAGGTAGCCTGGGAAAATATTTTTGATGCTCAACAATGCTTTGCAACGATGAGAAGGACCAAAAATAAGTTTTCAGATTGAGTCGGAGCCTTCATTATTTAAGCCAAGACACTAAAAAGAAACACGACTTGAAGTGATCTTCAAAGGTATAAATTTTATTGAAATTCTGATGTGTGATACTTATTATTATTGAAAATCAAGCCTGGAGATATTTATCATCAACATCATCAGAGCTTTAGTGGAGTTTTAATGAAAGATTAAGTTAATTGGAAACCTTGTTTAATACATTTTTGGACGCCCATTCTGTAGCGTATACTTATGTTTCTGTACACAAACGCAATGACATACACTATGATCGCATAAAAAGTTAATACAAACATTATCATTCTGTACTGTTCGACAGAATAACGCAGTATTGTTTGTGTATTAAGTACTCAATATAAATGTCGTTCGGTAATTCTTAGCGTAGGTTGCGTTCTGTGGTTCCAAGGTGCACCGAGAAAAAAAACAATAGGTAAATCACCTAAGTCGGCTTGGGTAAAGAGAATTGTATGGGAATTATAAACTTATGCTTATTCACCTAAGCAATTTATTGTTCAATACATTGCTTTGAAAGCACATACTTCGATACCTTGCCAAAAAAATAGATTTGATTCACCTAAGCCCAAAAGCCAAAAATTCAAAATTAAAAAACAACTAGCATGGATGGCTAAAGCATAGTTTTGAGCTATTTTCTGCAAAATAAAAACACTGCTGTGTCATTAGACACACGAGAGAAGGATAGATTTGATCATTTAATGGTTTTTTTTTTTTGTAATAAAACCACTATTAAATTCATAAATAACATAAAGTAAATTACAAAAACACACCTTAATATTCACACCAGTAAATTTTATTACATTTCATCAACAAAAAGAAAAGAAAAAAAAATTCCGTGCGGAATCGAACCCTGGAACTTTTAGTGCCAGTCCATCGCTCTAACAACTGATTCAACCAGCCTTGCTGCTGTATGCTGACATAACTGCAGCTACGTGAAAGCGTATGCTTCGATACCCTGCCAAAAAAAATATTTTATTCACTGATGTTAACAGATGCTGTATTAACAGATGCAGTACGTCGCAGTATTCTGTTGATAGCTGCAGCATAGCTTCAGTTGTAATTAATATTAAATAAATCATTCAGCATAACGAATGAGTTTGACTCGAAGCTAGTGTAGTGACTTCATACACAGTGGTGTCGGTGGGTGTGGGTTCTAATCTCAAAGGCATGCGAAGGTAAAATTTTTGTATTTGATATTTAATTTAATTTTATGTTCTTGCTATAATATACCATACGTCAAGCAGCGAGGAAAGCTGAGAAGTCATTAATTTCTAAGAAGAAATGGTGTTGATAAAAGAAAACTTTGTGTTGTTGCCGATTTCAGTCAAGCAAATCACAGAACGAGAGGCGGCACCTTCAAAAAAAAAAAGGAAAATTAAGAAAACCAAAACCCGAAAAAAGTTATATTTTTGAAATTGAATTTATTTTTTAAAGTTGTGTATAAAAAAATTACCAAATACTTGGTTAATTTATCACTCAATAAAAATTGGCAAGTCAACATGTAAAACTTAGGCGTTTTGATAAAGTACTTGGGTGGCTGAAAACTGCCAAAACCATCTTATAAATTATACTAGGTTTTTTTTAATTTAACATAAGCTTTTTTCTCGGTGTGGGTCACAAGAATTTTTATTATCGAAAATTTATCAATAATTAAAACGATAAAATTGTGGAGGAACTATAGTGCTCGATATTATTAACGATAATTTCTTGATAATTTAAGCAATAAAATAATCGATAAATTACGAGTATCGCTCTTTATATCGTTCACGATAATTTCTGCATAATTAAAAAGAGAACAGTTTTAACTCTCTACTATACTGTTATACATGCGGTTATTTTAGTGTATCTTACGCTACGCAATGAAAAAGCTTGTGAACATTTTTTAGCTATAGTAGCTACTTTTTGTGTTTACGTTCATGTGCACAAACTTTAACGCTAAAGAATATTGAGTCAACCCGAGTTTGTATATATATTTTTTTTTAAGATATTTTTCTCTGAGGGTAGACATAAAATCAAGGTTGATTTATAAGGTTGTCGCAAGGCAGAGAGCGAGTACCCATAATTGTCAAATCGAAGTTGACAGCTCATAGAAAATCTGCAAGTGCTTTCGCTTATCGTCCGTTTTTCTTTCGTAGTCATTCGCAAAATTGGCTGGTTTAGACAATTATGGGTACTGAGAAGAGAGTGCGAGTCAGCCCTGCGACAACCTTATAAATCAACCTTGCATAAAATAAAAATTATTTATATTTTAACACTCACTAAATCTTAAATTCACTCATCCCATCCGCGTTCTCTCTCTTTTTCTTTTTTTCTCTCTCTCTCTCTCTCTCTTTCTCTACTTCCAGCCTGCACGTCATACAAAATTGGAAAAAGCCGACATTCTCGAAATGACCGTCAAACATCTGCAATCGGTACAGCGCCAGCAGCTTAATATGGCCATTCAGACCGATCCCACGGTTATACATAAATTCAAAACTGGCTTCGTCGAGTGTGCCGATGAGGTGAATCGCTACATCAGTCAGCTGGATAGTGTCGATGTGGGCGTGCGTCAACGGCTCACCAATCATTTGACTAATTGTGCCACCAGCCTGGAACAAATCGGTTCCATGACCAATTTCAACAATGGTTATCGTAGTCAATTAAACAATAATAATACTGCAATAACCGCAGCCAACATCTTTGGCAATACACTGCCATCTAATCCATTAGTTGCGGCAGCCGCCGCTGCTGTCTCGCAAGTCACCACTCCGGCAGTCATATTTCCACCACTACCACAGGACTTAAATAATAACAGCAATCCAGGAGCGCCCATCCAAATGGGCGGTGTACAGCTTATACCATCGCGTTTGCCCTCGGGCGAATTTGCGCTTATAATGCCCAATCCAACTCAGAGCACTCCAAATGGAGGCTCCATTTTGAATGGAGCAACTACATTGAATGGCAGCGTACCCACTGCCTTTACCTCCGCCTGGCCGCAGAGTGTTGTGAGCGCTGCTTTACCGCCGCTGCCAGCTGCTGCAACAGCGCCACCAAAGAATGATTTTACCATAAATTTTCAACGCATTAGCGCCTTCAGCAAACCGCTGCAAAAACTCAACACCAAAAATATCAACAACAACAGCAATAGTAGTTCGCCCTTTACCAGTCATCATCAGCTGTCGACTGGCGCAGCATTTCATCAGCCACAGAATAATTTACACCATAACTCAACTGCAACAACTAGTCCACCGCTGAGCCCCATCTCGTCAGTTTCTAGTCATGGCGATGGCGATTCCAACATGCACACCAGCTCCGATTTCAATACCACACCTACACGTCCGGTGACACCGCCACAGGATGTGGCCATTGCAGCTCAGCAGCATAGCTTCTCGGGCGTATTTTCGACGCCTTCCAGCGCGGAGTCGTCGTTGAATCAATCGCGCAGCTCGACACACTTGCAACAATCGCAAGTGTCTTCAACTAGCGGCAGCGAATTGAATGCTTCTCTAAAACGTCCTCTAAAGGAAGCTTGTGATTCTATTGATAGTTCCGATAGTTCGGAACCATTGACTAAGAAATTTGCCAGTGCTGAAAAATTGGGCCTGCCCACACCGGTATCGGACGAGGAACGCGACAGCATGTGGCGGCCTTGGTGAGAAGGTCGCAGGTGTGGGAATTAAACGGCAGGGAAATAAGCCAATGTTGTCTACTCATAATAATTGCCGAATTCTTTAGATGTTATGTTTGTTACTTCCCAAAATATGTATTATTTTTATAATAATTTTTCTTATTAAGTTTCAACAAAACTGAAATATTTTAGCTCTCTACACTTATATTTTAAAACTTTTAATCTTTTAAATATGTTAATTGTTTTCTTTTAAGCTTAGTAATTTTTCATTGCATAATTTTAGGTTTTAATAGTAACATTAATAAAATGAAATCATTTTCATTAATAGTAGGTATATATGTCAACACTGCATTGTTCAATTTTATATGAATGGTTTTCCAATTGAATCCTCCTAAAATATTGTTTATTATAAGTTAAATTTTATGCATTTCTTCATGATTACTTTATTAATATTTTTATCTGTGATTTTGTTTCTTTTAGAATTTAAAGTATATCATTAAGTTCAAGCAAAAATGTTATGTAAATATTTGAAAATATAAATTACAAAATACAAAACTATAGTTATATGTCAAGAAATTAAAAAAAAAATGGCGCCAATTTCAATAAAAATTGTCAATGTTAAATAAGAACCCAGGAGAGTTTTATTTTTAATATTTTCGTCATGTAAGACTTGATTTAAGGCTTAACTAAGCCATGCGTAAGTAAACAAAAGTTTCAGAGAAAAGTTAACGATTAGTATGCTGAAGTTAAAAAAAAAAAATTAGAAGAAACACTTTCAAGTACCAGAAAAAATTCCAATAAGGATCAATTCGAGTTAATTGACAAATAAAATTTATTTACCTTTTAAAGGTATTTAAATTACAGAAAGATATGCGCTACAAATCTTTAGCAAGAACATTTTAATTTTTTTATTAAAATTACGAATTTTCTACGAATTTTGTAGACAAAAATTTTAATTATGGATGGTTGTTAATTGGCTCTAAATGTCAAAAAAAACTAGTCTTTATTTTTTTAAAATTTTTAAATTGAAAAAAAAAACATATAACGACCACCCTAATATACTCAATAACACTTTTTGTAAGTTAGCAAATTGAGGTGCATTTGAGATCAAATAGCTCTCTCAAATCTCCAACGTTAATTCTCAACAGCATCTCAATACACGGATTGTAGTGTTCTCGACTCAAAAAGGCACTTTTTTTTTATATGGTGATTTTTCTTAGTTAAATTAGAATTACAAATTTCTCAACTTGATCTCAAAGGCATTTCTCCACTTGAGAAATTTGTAATTCTCAACTTGATATCAAAGGCATTTCTACAATTGGTCTCATGGAAAAAAAAAAATTCAAATGGAAAATATACATGAAGTGCCTATACAAAGATATTGTAATTTAGTTTAAACTAGCTGAATACCCGGCTTAACTCGGGAGTTGATATAAATAATTTTCGATTTCATTCGTCGATTTGAAAAAACTTTTCACAAACTTTAGCAGACATTTTGTGTGCATCTTTCAAGCTGGTAACTTCGGCGAAATGAGCAAAATGTAGCTTCAATATCTGAAAATCATGAGAAAAAGTTAGGGATATCGTGATTTGTGTGTGTGTGCCGCCGATCGCTTGCAAAAATATATTTTCAAGCTTTATATTGTATACGATAGAATGCACATTTTTGAAAAAATCAGAGCAAAAACGAATTTTTGGGCATTCGCGAGGAAACTGGACAAAAATTAATTAAACATTGAAAAAAGAAATTGACATGTGAAAACTTGCGCATGTGTTGATGCGTAGTCAAATACCACAGAATTCGGCATCAGCTGTTCTGATTTGCGAAAAAAGAAAGTGGAATATAAATACACATAAAGAAGAAAAGAAGATATTTATCACCTTTCGAGCTTTGCTACGCTTTACTGTATTTTGTAGAACAGCGCCCTCTGGGGTTCAAGATAAAGCAAAACACATAGCGCCAAAAGACTCACCGAAAACCACTTATAAAAATCATACTTATCGGATGAGTTGTTTTGAGTTTTTTTTTCGGTATTTGTACAACAGCGCCATCTGGTTTTCGAGATAGAATAAAAAAATAAGGCCAAAGCCCTTTCCATACTCTATAATCAAATCCTATATATCCGATATACAAATTTTTATCTAAATCGGATGAGTGGTTTTTGAGTGTTTCATGATTTCTTAAGTGCTTTGTGCTACAGCACCATCTGGTGATTAAGATAGCGCAGAAAAAAAAAAGTTCAAGATACCCACCGTATCCGAAA
Organism: Coremacera marginata; assembly: GCA_914767935.1. Taxonomy (NCBI): domain Eukaryota; kingdom Metazoa; phylum Arthropoda; class Insecta; order Diptera; family Sciomyzidae; genus Coremacera; species Coremacera marginata. The sequence goes on from OU612044.1 coordinate 26,860,074, forward strand.
AATCTATGTAAAAATTTTCACGCAAATCGGATGTACAGCTAGGAGTTTTTCGAGATTTTTAAAACATTTGTACTGCAGGGCCCTCTGGTGTTCAATGTAGAACAAAATAGATAAGTCCTAAAAACTCACCATATCCGAAAACCTCTACACACAAACTTTAATGCAAATCGGATGAACGGTTTCGGAGATAAACTATAAAAACAAAATGCCTTAAGCACGATCGCAGCGCCATCTACCGGGTCAAATTGTGAATCTGAACCATCCAGGGATCCACTCAAACACACACAAAAAATTTCTTCAAAATCAGTGCAGCCGTTAAGGAACAGTTTAATGACATACACACGTACAAATTGGACAACAGCGCCCTCTAGTTTCGAGAAAGAACAAACAAAAAAATAGCACCACAACTCTTGCCGTACTTGAAAATTGCTACTTACAATTTTTCATCCAAATCGGATGAGCAGTTTTGGAGTTTTTCACGTTTTCCTAATATTTGTACTAAAGCGCCCTCTGGTGTTTAAGATAGCACAAAAAAAGATAAGTCCATAAAACTCACCGTATCAGAAAATACCTATTTTCCAATTTTCATGCAATCCAGATGCACGGCTTAGGAGTTTTTCGAGGTTTTTAAAAATATTTCTACTACAGCGCCCTCTGGTGTTCGAGAGAGAAAAGAGTAAATAAGTCATGAAAACTCACCGTATCCGAAAACCTCTACCATACCATTTTTTATGTAAATCGGAAAAACGGCTTAGGAGTTTTTCGACGTTTTTCCAAAATATTTGTACTACAGCGCCCTCTGGTGTTCGAGATATAACAGACAAGGTAAATCAAAAAAACTCAGTGTATCCGAGAACCTCTACATACAAATTTTCATGCAAATCGGATGAACGGTTTCGGAGATAAGCTAATAAAAGAATGCCTGGAACTCGATCGCAGCGCCCCCTACCGGGTCCAACCGTTCTTACTAGATAAAAAGTAGCCTATATGTTGACCGGGGATATAAGGAACCTAGATGTCAAGTTTCATTTAAATCCAACCAGTGGTTTTGTGTGGTGGACAGACACAAAAATTTTAAAAATACGATTTTCGGACTCCTCGTTATTCAAAATGTCCAACGCAAGAGGAATTTCAAAAAAATATTTCATGTAGGTACATATTTTCTTTTTTTACAATTTTATATATATATATATAGATTACAACGCACATGGAAAATTTTAATACGTATTGTACGAATATTATTTCTGTTTATTTATTGACATATTTTGTATGGAGGCTGGCAAATGAGCAAATATGGAAATTTAGGGCTCGATTTAAAAATCTGGAAAAATACAGAATAGTTTTTTTGACATTCTCAACCACCATTTGAGAATCAACAACCACTCATCGTTGAAATTTGAAAAAAGTTATATAACGACCACCCTAATATACCCAACAAACCTTTTTCTTAGTTATCAGCTTGAGGTGCATTTGAGATTAAATAGCTTTCTCAAATCATCAACGTTAATTGTCAACAGCATCTCAACACGTGGGTTGTAGTGCTCTCAACTTAAAAGGCACTTTTATTATATGGTGATTTTTCTTAGTTATCAAGTTGAGAAATTTGTAATTCTCAACTTCATCTCAAGTTGATCTCAAAGGAATTTCACCACTTGAAAAATTTGTAATTCTCAACTTGATAATTCTCTAATTGGTCTCAAATGAAATATATACATGAGTGCATGTGCAAAGAAATTGTATTTTTAAAAAAACAAAGGGGAAAAACAATAATTGTCCGAGGATCTTTTATTTTAAATTAATTTAATGATAATTAAATTACCTACTTTGATAAAATCTATACTATTATATTTATAAAAGCGTTGTGACACTATACAGATGATCTACAATCACGCGAGAACCACTGAACCGATTTAGATGATATAGGTACCATCCAATTTGTTATTTCAGCGAAATCGTGATAGACTATGTTAAATTGCCACGCCTACTTTAACCGCCCATAAATAAATAAAAATTATATATTTCAGATGGTTTCGGTAGTATTAGACTAAAATTGTCGGTAACTGTTCTAAAAATGGCGTGGTCGGATTACATATACGCCCACTTTTACGATATCATTATAATTTCTTAATTGTACACGTTTTCATAGTGAAACTTGGTATTTAGGTGATATGGATCCAAATGGCGGCCATATATATATATGACGTAGTATAATTATTAATCTAACGCCAACTAGAAACACCTGAGTGGAATCGTAGCTGATATGTGTTTTTAGAAAAAAAGCGAGTTAACTTTGAATTGTGAGTTCGAAGAGAAAAAATCTATACAGGGTGTCCCGCAATTGAGTGCAGCTATTTACGGAGCTGAGAGGTTGTGTCGAGCTGAGCAAAAAAACGTATGGAATGGGGGGGGGGTCTATTTTCACATTCTTAGAAGCTACAGGGTTAATTAATATTTCACGACTTTGGTTTACGTAATTGTTTCTAGTAGAAAAACTAACTTACAAAAAACTTCTTTTGATAGTTTTGATTTTAAAGGCAATGAAATCACCTTTCCAACGGTATATCAACAAACCCCACCAACTTATTCGTTACCGAACTGTGATCGTGTGAAGATGAAATCAATCGGTTGAAACTACCAAATTTCAATTTTGAGTGCAAATTTCACAGAATTTTGCGTAATAAATTAAATTTTTTTTTAGATCTATTTTGTAATTTATTCAATTTTCTTTATAATGTCACTAAAAACATAAACATATCTTTAAAAATAAGAAAGTTTTATATTTAAAAATAAGAAAATTATACTTATTTGAAAATAATATTTGATGACACCTGAATGACAAACATTCAGTAACATAATTCTATTATTCCAGAACTTAAAAGGGGCATAATTTAAAGAATAACATTTTTTCAAATATAATTAATATTTTTCTCTGATATGGAAATCCATTTTCCAAGTCACAAACTTTTTGCTTGGACTACATTCTATACTTAAAACATTCTTGAAATTTCTTTATTTCCCTCTATAAGAAGAAGAAATCATTTAAAAACATTAAGCAGAATTGCAAAGTTATCAGAAACGATAGCGTTGCACTTGTTTATCGAACGCAAAATACATTCACTGAATATCCTGGGAAAATCCGAATCATATTGAACACATAAAAAAAAAAAAAAAACACTGAAAACCAAACAAAGAAAACACTCCAAATGAGTCTGAAGCGCCAAAGCAGCATGAAACCGTGGCGAAATATGTTGGAAAAAAAAACAAAAAATTAAAAATATCAAACAAGGATCAACAACATCAAACAGCAATGATCAACAGCAGCAGAGCACAAAAAAAGAACGATGCAAACAAGTGCATAAAAAAAAACAACAACCACCAGAAAGCAAACAATCAACAAAAGCGGATCACACAAGGATGTGTGGGAAGAAACGAATGAAAAAAATACAACATGAGAAGACAAGTGCAACGGTATTTTGAATGCATGTGTGTGGTTGTGTCTCGCTAGCTGACAAAAAGGACGAAAATATCTGCGGGACTTTTGGAGGAAATGGAAATTTAGTGATTTGGTTCACATGTAATACAGAAAAGAATTATTCTTGTAAGAGTGTGTATGTGTGTGTGTGTGTGTGAGACAGAAAGGATAATACAATGCACAAGAATACCATCGGATGAAGGCAGGACGAGTGTCTGACGCACGCATTCAATGCAGGCAATTAATTTGCTTCTGAGTGCGAAATTCTTTTTTTAAGACGCTTTGATAAACGTGTATAAAAAAAAGGATGCAGCGTGAGAATTTTAGGCGTGGGAAATGATCGAAAGAGAAGTAAGCAGTTGGTTAGAACTAAAGTCAGCAAATTGCGGATTTTTTTTTTTTTTTTAGAAAAAGTAGTATAAAAATACAGTGTGTATTATAAATTTTGATGTAAAATCTACTCGTTTTTGGTACTTTTCTTTTGGTATTTTTTTAAAATAATAACTTTCAGACTTGTTTTATGGAGTATTAAATAAATTTTTAAAAAATAAAAATATTCTTGTAATATATTTCTTACACTTAAAGAATATTTCTTGTTTTGCCTCAAAATTGTTTAAATTGTATTTTGCACTCTAAAAGGAACGTAGAAATATTCATTAAGCTAGGTGTGTACCTTGCATAATACGTGAAGTGAAATTTGTGCACCAAAATTAGTGTATATTAGTGCATAAGTGTTAAAATACATCAAAAATTTTAGTATTTTATTTTATACACTGAAAATTGTTGAAAGTGCATTTTACACAGTAAAATGGATTGTAATAAATACACAGAAAAAAATAGTTCTAAGCACTTTTTGACAAGTTTAGCTTGTCTTGAAGTGAAAACTCGTTGGGCGCGTTGGACACTTTTTGGTAGAGAGCAAAACTATACATTCGCGATATCATCACGTTGTTAGCGATATCATCACGCTTTTAACTGTTCAGGCATTGTACAGCATTACTTATGATGTGGTTATGCTAGGCAAACATGTTTGGAGTGCTTTTGTTTTTATTACCGAGGCGATTACCAACCGGTTTCAGAACCAATTACCGACTACCGAACCACTTATCGATTGCCGAAGCGATTACCAACCAATGAACGACCAAAATACAGATTACCGAAGCATTTACTAGTCGATTGCCGAACCAATTACCGAAGCGATTACCACCGATTACTGAATCAATTACCAATTGCCGAAGCCATTACCTACCAATTACCCAAGCGATTACCAACTGATTACCGAAGCAATTATCAATTACCTAAGCGATAACCAACCGATTACCAAAACGATTACCTACCAATTACCTTAGCGATTACCTACCAATTACCTTAGCAATTACCAACCCATTACTGTTTACCAAAGCAATTGCCAACTAATTACCGATTACCAAAGCTATTATTAGCCGATTACCAACTACCGAAGGGATTACCAACAGAAAACCGAAGCAATTACCAACTATTTACCGAAACGATAACCAACCGATTACCGACTACCGAACCAATTACCGATTGCCGAAGCGATTGCTAAAGCTATTACCAACCGATTGCCGAAGCAATTACCAACAGATTACCGAAGCGATTTCTAACCAATTACCAACTACCGAAGCGATAACCAACAGATTACCAAAACGATTACCTACCAATTACCGAAGCAATCACCAACCCATTACTGTTTACCGAAGCAATTACCAACCAATTACCGATTACCGAAGAGATTATTAACCGATTACCAATTACTGAAGGTATTACCAAAGGATTAACGAACAATTACCAACCATTTACCGAAGCGATTACCAACTGAACTACCGATTACCGAAGCGATTACCAACCGAATACCGATTATCGAGCCAATTACCGAACCAATTACCGATTACCAAAGCGATTACCAACCGATTACCGAAATAAACACCTGTTACCGAAGCGATTACCGAACCAGTTATCGATTACCGAAGCGATTACCAACCGATTACCAACCAAATTACCGATTACCGAAGCAATTTCCAGTCAATTGTCGAACCAATTACTGAAGCGATTACTAACAGATTACTGAACCAATTACCGAAGCGATAACCAACCGATTACCGACTACCTAACCAATCACCGATTACAGAAGTGATAACCAACCGATTACCAAAGCGATTACCTATCAATTGCCGAAGCAATTACCAACCTATTACTGTTTACCAAAGCAATTGGCAACCAATTACCGATTATCAAAGCTATTATTAACCGATTACCAACTACCGAAGGGATTACCAACAGATTACCGAAGCAATTACCAACCATTTACCGAAGCGATTGCCAACCGATCACCGATTACCGAAGCGATAACCAACCGATTACCGAAGCGATAACCAATCGATTACCAATTACCGAAGCAATTACTAACCGATTACCGAACCAGTTACCGATTGCCCAACCAAAGTAATTGTGTTACAAATATTTTATATATAGGTAAACATTCAAAAATAGCAGTTTATGCATTCAATAACGCATAAATTGATAAAAAGAGTTAAAAAAAAACAACCGACTACAAAATCACTACAAAGTAAAAACTGATTTTAAAAATACTTTTCCTTTTAATTTCTTGGTCATATTTGATAATTCATTTAAACATATTATTATATATGAAATCTTATTATCTTAACTTTTTTCTTATTTGTTTTATTATCATAAATATATTAATTTCTTTATGATTACAAAAGCTTTTAAGGTTGGCGCTAATATAATCAGACTTTTAATCAGAAGCGCCAACTTCAAAGCATTTGTATTCATCAAGAATACTATTAGAGATATACTATTTTTCTAATATTGCCACGCCCATTTGTGAAATAACGCCCATTTTGTTGACGGCAATTTGTAATAATGTGCCTACCACTACACTAAATTTCAGTACCCTAGTGTCCATATTATTCGAGATACAGTGTTTTTATAATATTGCCACGCCCATTTGTCGAATAACGCCCACTTTATTGGCCATAATTTGTAATAGTAATGCCTACCCTTATACTAAATTGCAGTACTATAGTATCAATATTATTCGAGATATAATCTTTTTCTAATATTGCCATGCCCATTTGTCAAATAACGCCCATTTTCTTGACCGTAATTTGTATTAACTGTGTCTACCCCTACACTAAATTTCAGTACCCTAGTGTCCATATTATTCGAGATACAGTGTTTTTATAATATTGCCACGCCCATTTGTCGAATAACGCCCACTTTATTGACGATACTTTGTAATAATAATGCCTACCTCTATACTAAATTTCAGTACTCTAGCCTCAAAATTATTCAAGATACACTGTTTTTCTAATATTGCACGCCCATTTGTCGAATTACGCCCATTTTCTTGCCCGTAATTTGTAATAATTGTGCCTACCCCTACACTAAATTGCAGTACCCTAGTGTCAATGTTATTCGAGATACAGTAGTATCTAGTATTGCGAGATCTATTACTGCCACGCCCAGTTCTCGAATACCGCCCACTTTTGTACGGGCACCTCCATGCTTATGATATCTATCTGTTCCCCAATATCTATTATGGCAATCAGGCATATGGTTTAGGAGTTATCGATGTACATACATTTAAAAAAAAAAAAAAAAATAAAAAAAAAAACAGAGAAACCGACGAACTTGAGAACCTCCTTCTTTTTGAAGTCGGTTAAAAAGTAGAACGCATCTGATTTGCGGACTCTAGATACTACGCAAATTCAGACCAGCTATATTATTTTATAGCTTTAAGTTTTCACTTCGGTTGGCAGTCCGCCACTGCCTACTTTTTTTGGTAATTATTTTATTTAAAGATATATTTTAAAATTCTATAAAGAGCTATAAATCGATGAATTACTATTAGTAGTAAAATTTTAAACTGAATTTGAAATTATTTTAATTAATTTTCTAATGCATGTTTTTAATGTACATGCATAAATTGTAAAATTTAAAATGATAATCGTTCGACTAAAATAACTAAATTATAAACTTATATATATTTATAAAAAAACAAATTTTTTTATTAACTTTTTCAAATAAAATAATCATCGGCGTATCCACGATATCAACGAGGGGGAAAGAAAAAATAAAACTATCAACTAAAATAATCATCGGCGTAGCCAGCATATCAGCCAAGGGGGAAAGGAAAATTTTTTTAATATACTTGAAGTTTGATTTGTAAAAAGTTTCTTTAATTGGAAAAAGTTGTATTTGAAGTGGAAAAACTAGAATTTTAAGTAAAAATCTTGTGAAGCAATAATTTACAATTATAATTTTTTTGATGACCAGGGGGAGAGCTTAGCCCCCTTCCCCTTCGCAACACACATGAAAATAATGATGTATTTATTATTTTAAATCGATAAAATTAATACAAATAGCGTTTTATTTTTTGTTTTCATTTTATATGTGTTATATATTTTAATTTTTTTTTTTGTATATTTTTTGAATATTTTATTTTCCTTTGATTAATTTTGTACTAAAGGTCTTTTTTTCTATTTTCTATTAATATTTGGAACAAAAGTTGCAAATTTGTTAGTATTTTTATGAAAATTAACAGAAATCATCAAAGTATTTTTTTTTCAAAAATTATCTCAAGATCGCAAGTATAAAGTATAAATATCCTTTGAAGTATAGTTAAATTCTTAAATATTCACACACGTTATATCTAGAGCAAAACTAAATCTTCTGCTGCACAACAGATTCTGGCAAGAAATACTTTCTGCACATCACAACAGTACGATAAAGAAACAAAAATCGTTAAGGCAACTAAATACACAAAAACCAACAACTTCAACGCAAAAGGATTCCCAATGCGAGTCATTAAAATATATTATGGGAAAATTGCATTTACAAAATTGAGATATTGTATCTGCATGCTTAAAAGATACGCAACACAGCATAACAGGTTCGAAGGCAAAAAAAATTAATTCTAGTTCTCCATCCATACCAAAGTATCCCATGGATGATGCAGGCCAAGGTTGATTTATAAGGTTATCGCAGGGCTGATTGCAGTCTCTTCTCAGTACCCATAATTGTCAAAACCAGCCAATTTTGCGAATGACTACGAAAGAAAAACGGATGATAATAGAGAGCACTTGCAGATTTCCTATGAGCTGTCAACTTCGATTTGACAATTATGGGTACTCGCTCTCTCCCTTGCGACAACCTTATAAATCAACCTTGATGCAGGCCAATGCAAACTGATTTCGTTTTCATTTGTTTTCTCTTGCTTTTTCTTTATTTTTTTTTTTCAATACAATTTGAATTAATTTTGTTTTCATTTCTTTTGTGTTTTATTTTCTTTACTCTTGCTACTTTTGGCAGCTAAAGTGTAGGAGTTCCATTTGTATCTGTGTCGGAATCGGTATCTATAGCTGATCTGGGGATCTTCTAGCTTAACAAGATACATGGGAAAATCTGCTATCTTTTGTGTTTTTCGTATCAAAAGCAAGCTCAGCAAATTTATGGAAATATATGAATGATGATTTTGAGTTTCTTAGCGGAACAGGTACTTCTTGAAGAATTACTTACTTACTTAGGTGGCCGTGACAACCCGTGTCCGGATTTCGACCGACCTCATCAGCTCTCGCCAGGCGCCTCTGCTTTGCGCGCGCCTTCTCCAATCGGATACACCAAGTGCGGTTAGGGCTTCCTCAGCCTGGTCCATCCATCGGAGGCATGGTCTCCCTCGTCGTCGTTGACCAGCGACCCTCGCCTCGAGCACCTTTTTCGCTGGAGCTTCGTCGTCCATACGATGGACATGACCCAGCCAGCGTAGTCGCTGCACAGTTATACGCCGAACTACGTCAATGTCTCCGTAGAGCTCATACAGCTCGTGGTTCATTCGGATGCGATAGTCATCGCCGACTCGAACAGGACCGAAGATTTTGCGAAGAACTTTTCTCTCGAACACCCCCAGAGCGGCTGCGTCAGTTTGCGAAACTACCCATGCCTCAGCGCCATAAAGCAGCACAGGTAGAACGAGCGTCTTGTAGAGTGTTAGTTTTGTCGATCGAGAGAGGGCTCTGGAACTTAGTTGCTTACTGAGCCCGTAGTAGCACCTATTAGCAATTATTGTTCTTCGCTTTATCTCCAGGCTGATTTCGTTGTTGGTATTAATGGCGGTGCCAAGGTATACAAACTCCTTGACTACTTCAAAGTTATAGCTGCCGGATGAAACGTGGGAGTCTAAACGCCGAGCTCCCTTGTTTGTAGACAGCATATACTTTGTTTTACCCTCATTTATCGTCAAACCCACTTTGGCTGATTCCTTTTCGATAGCGGCGAAAGCAGCGGTAACATCTCTCTTGGTTCTGCCAACAATATCAATATCATCAGCGTAAGCAAGGAGCTGGACACCTTTATAGAAAATGGTGCCATTACGATGCACACCGGCCTTTCGTACGATCCCCTCCATGATGATGTTGAAGAGATCGCAAGACAGTGGATCGCCTTGCCTGAAACCTCTTTCGGTATTGAAGGTTTCGGAGAGGTCATTTCCTACCTTGACGGAGCTGCGTGTGTTGCTCAACGTCATTCTGCAAAGTCTAATCAACTTTGCAGGTATACCGAACTCAGACATTGTTGCGTATAGGCAATCCCTTCTCGGGCTATCGAACGCAGCTTTAAAGTCGACAAAGAGATGGTGTGTGTCAATTTGATTTTCGTGGGTTTTCTCCAGGATTTGTCGTAGCGTGAAAATCTGGTCTATGGTGGACTTACCAGGTCGAAAGCCACACTGATAAGGTCCAATCAGTGTTTTTGTAATTGGCTTTAATCTTTCACACAGTACGCTTGAGAGAACCTTATATGCGATGGAAATAAGACTGATACCTCTATAACTTGCGCAGATTGTAGGGTCTCCTTTCTTAAGTATAGGGCACAGTACACTGAGGTTCCAATCGTCGGGCATGCTTTCTGCTAGCCATATTTTGCTGATGAGCTGATGCATGCGCCTTATCAATTCATCGCCGCCGGTTTTAAACAATTCAGCTGACAGGCCGTCAGCACCCGCTGATTTATTGTTTTTGAGTCGTTGGATAGCAACTCGAACCTCTTCATGGCTAGGTGGTGATACTTCCACTCCGTCATCGTCGATTGGTGGCACTGCACTGTGCTCTCGATGGGCGGCATTGGTGGAATCGTCGCCATTAAGTAAATTGGAGAAGTGCTGTCTCCACAATCTAAGCACACACTGTGTATCCGTATTCAGATCTCCATTTTCGTCTCTACAAGTGGATGCTCCGGGCTTGAAACCTTGGGTTAGACGCTTAACCTGTTGATAGAATTTTCGTGCATCCTTCTTGCCCTGGTATACCTCTAGTTCCTCACGCTCACGCTTTTCCTGCTCTCTTTTCTTGCGTCTGAAAAGGCGCCTCTCTTCCTTCCTCTTTTCGCGGTAGTTTTCTCGCACGGCTCGCGTTGCAGCTGACTGCAGCGTTTTTCTATAAGCGGCGTTTTTTACTGCAGTCGCAATGCGACACTCCTGATCATACCATTGGTTCCGAGGTTGCGGGCGCCGGAAACCAATGACTTCTTCAGCGGCAGCGCGCATGGAGTGGGATATATGCGCCCAAAGTCCGCCGGCGTCGTCGAGTCCAGAGGTTGGTTGGCTGAGCTTAACCGAGAGTTGAGCGGAGTAGGCTTCGGCAGTCCGTTGTAATTGCAGCTTAGCGACATCTAGCTTTCGTTGCATTCCTGTGCGTATGTTCTTGGCATTGCATAATCGCATGCGGATCTTGGCTGCAACAAGATAATGGTCGGAGTCAATGTTGACCCCCCGAAATGTACGCACATCTAGAACACTAGAGGCATGCCTTCCGTCGATTACAACATGATCAATTTGGTTTCGCGTTTTTTGATCCGGGGACAGCCAGGTGGCCTTGTGGATGTCGAGGTGCTTAAATCTGGTGCTACTAACTACCATGTTTCGTGCCGCGGCGAAGTCGATCAGTCTTAGACCGTTGTTTGTGGAGGTCTCGTGAAGACTGAACTGACCGACAGTGGGGCCAAAGATGCCTTCCCTTCCGACTTTCGCATTAAAATCGCCGAGGACTATTTTCACGTCATGGACCGGAAGGTGGTCATATACGTCCTCAAGACTAGCGTAGAAAGCGTCCTTGACGGCTTCGTCCTTTTCCTCCGTCGGGGCGTGCGCGCAAATAAGGCTTATGTAGAAAAATTTTGCCTTGATGCGGATCGTGGCCAATCTTTCGTTCACAGGTGTGAACCGGGAAACAAGGTGGCGTAGTTTCCGGCTAACGACGAATCCACATCCGAATTCGCGCTTCTCCGCATGGCAGCTGTAGTAGATATCGCAGTGTGCTTGTTTAGAGCAGCCTTGCCCTTTCCATCGCATTTCCTGGATGGCGGTGATGTCAGATTGTATTGCTTTGAGGGCTTCCGCCAGTTGGATAATGGCACCTTCCCTATAAAGGGTCCGGACATTCCAGGTGCATATCCGTAAATCATTGTCCGTTTTTCGTTTGCGGTGGTCGTCAACGTAATTGGGGTTCTTATCCGAGGCTGGTTTAGTTTTCATTGGGCAGTAGTAATGTGGCGGGACCCAAACCCTGCGCACATTCCATGTTTAAGGTCTATGGATCGACCCGCCGCTCAAATTAGCCGTCAAACTGACGGATGCCAGTTTGCCGTTGCCCAGGGAACACCACTTGGAGGTTTGAGTCGACTTGAGACGATTTCGACATGGATAATGCTGGCCTCGCCAGGTTGAGGCGGTCAGACACGTTGCCATGTGAAGGTTCGCCCCCTGTTCCCCCTGTTCTTGAAGAATACCACACAAAAAGTAACCCAAATGGTGAGAGTATTTTTTCATTCAACGCGAAACGTTTAGTGTTTTATAAATCAATATTTGAAAAAATTACTCATTCTTTATAAATTAAAAAAAAAAATTATATAAAATCTTGTTTATTCCTCTTTAAACAGATCCAAAAAATCAAAAAATGTTTTTTCAGGTGCAAGTTAAAAGAAACTTGGAAATTGAACGATATATATTTATACGTCACGAAAGAGCAAACATTTTATTTTAATTTTTTCTTTAAATGCATACTTTAAAATATTGAACTAATAACAAAGAAAGCTGTTTTTAATGTTTCTTCATTGCTTTTTCTACATCTCTAGACAATTAAATAGTGTATCAGGCTCGTAGCCACGGAGTACTTTCGGTATTCAACCCCCTCCCCCTATATAGGATTCAGATAGTATGAACCAAATTGTAAAAATAAGGCTTTTAAAATCAAACTATGAAATTTTACTAATTAAAAAAAAAATTGAGGTAGTGATAAAAATTTAAAAGTTCAACTTTGCGTATAAAAGTCACAACATTATATTTGAATTAGCTTTTCAAAATATATTGAAGTATAATATATGTATATTAAACTATCATTTTCCACCATGGTTTCCAAAACTGAAAATATCTCTGATACCAAAAAAAAAAAAAAAACTACATATCAAAAAAAAAAAATTTACCGCTAATCATGGTAAAATAATTTCAGGTACTATAAATTGCTAAAGCTGAACTGTGTCAAATTTTAAAAGAGCACATTTGAAATCTCATTATTTTAAATTTTGACATGCAATTGCAATTTCTGTATTACAATTTGACACTTCAACTTGCTTGAATCAGCTGAAAATAAAATTTTGGTATATCTTGAATCAATCTAATATAGCATATTTTATATTCGTCTTGTTTCCAAAACAAGCTGCGCAATTTATACAGTTTTCTTTAGAAATTATATTTTCTGGGGTGTAAACCAGTTTGGGTAGTTCACTTTTTGCTCATATCGTGAAATGTGCTTTGTCTGAAGTTAAATAACCTTTTGCCTTTTCTACTTGCTTTTGCATATGATTTGAATTTAAAGGAAACTGCGCATTTAGCGGCTTTTGCTGAAAAATACTATAATTATATGTAAATTTTTTTTTTTCATTTCAAGCAGAAAAAGGAAAGACATATTGAGTCTCCTAGAAACTTATTTGTAAATAACCAGTTTTTATTTATTTCATTCATATTTGGTCATTTGAATCATAAACTGCATGTAGATATCATGTCAACAATGAGTTTTTTTAGTATGTTATATGTTGATAATTCACAACATAGGCGTTCGCAGAATTTTTTCAAGGGAGAACCAAAGGTCTATAGGGAAAGTTTACGTATTTGTATTACGTATTAGTACGTATTTGAGAAACAAAAAAAAAAAAAAAAAAACTTGTGTACCCCAGTTTTATTGTACTAGAAGCCACATTCTGGGGTGATGAAAACATGAGCATGAGAACAAAATTGTGCGAAATGTTTATTTCCTTTACTTAATTGATGATAAAAATTTTCTTTATGAATTTTTCAATGAGAAGCAAGTGTCTCTTGAGGAAACGAAGAATTTGTAAGTCAAAAACTTCTCATTTCAACACAAATTCTCACGGAGTTTTAATTTACGTGAAGTGAAAAATTTAATTTTTAAAACTGAAACAAGGAAGGTGATTCATGTAGAACACAGTAATCGCCAATTATATTGAGTTGTACCCCAACGCGTATTGCGTAAGTGGTATATTAACTTTGTCCTGCCGTTTGTAACGCTAATAAGAAGGCGTAGCAGCTATAGAGAAATATATATATATTTTTGATCAGCATCACCTCCTGAGTCGATTTCCGTGTGTCCGTCTGTCTGTTCGTTGTTTTTTGCAATGATTTGGTGTCTCTATTTGATCGTATCAAATTTATAGAGCATTTAGAATAGTGGTGCTCAATCTACAACATAGACATTTTTGCGTCTGTGTTAGAGAGCTTTAAGTTTATTCACTTGTTTTTACTAGTGAAGTGTAGCCATAGAAATAAGAGATAAGGAAGTGGTGTTCTCGAATAAAAGTGAGGCATTTTTCTTACTAGTGAATGTTCACACTAATACAGAAATATTCACTCAGGGCCGTATTCGGATGTTGCGTACAGCTAGGCGCGATTTTTCTGATTGGAATTTCATATGAAATGTTAAGTATTGCATATGTATGTAAAAAATTAAGTCAAAGATTTATGATATATAAATTTATTACATAATAACTAAATATTACAAAAATAATTCTTTGTTTTACATTTATATAAGAAATTTGATATTCATGCAATTACTTATATAATAAACTAATAGCCCTTATATAGCCCTTATATATAGCTTATTGCCTAACAATAACAACAACAATTGTAATCAAAAGCTTATAACATGAAAAATATCAACACAATAAAAAAACTTACATTATTGCATCAAGATTATTAGGCGCAGACTTAAGTGACATTAGTACGGACACTGTTTTTCACCTAGACTCTTTGAACGACAGTTTTTGTATATTACCAGACCCCTGTCATATGGTTAAGCTTATAAGGAACTCTTTAGCAGATATCAATGAGTTTAGAAATTCTGACAACAAAGATATTAAGTGGCACTATCTTCAGAGGCTTGTAGAGCTACAAGAAAGAGAAGAATTGCATTAAGGAAGAAAAATTAGAAGAGCTCATATATACTTTAGAGACCAGAAAATGAAAGTCAGGCTTGCCGTGCAAGCTCTTCAAATCTGTAGCTGATGCATTGGATTTTTGTAGAGATGTCCTTTTTTTACAAGAATTTCAAGACAGTGAATCTACAGTTGAATTTATTAGGCAAATGAATGATGTCTTTGATGTACTGAATAGTAGAAGTATTCGAAAATTTGGTTTTCAAAAGGCGCTTTGCGAAGAAAATATAGCTAGTTTGATTTCATTTTCCAAAAATGTTGTTGCCTATATAAGCAAGCTTCACACAGTTGATGGGCAGTTGCTTATACTACACAAAAGAAAAACAGGGTTCTTAGGTATCATAACTTGCTTAATTAATATTGGGGTAATTTATGAAAGGTTTATAGCTAATAAAATGTTGGTATATATCCCTTTCTATAAACTTAATCAGTACCATATTGAATTATTATTTAGTTCAATTCGATAGCATTTAGATCGAAACGATAATCCATCCATAATCAGTTTCAATCCGATTATAAAAAAATAATAATCAGATATAGAATTAGAGAAGCGGGCGTAGGTAATTGTTTAAATTTAGAAAATATTGCTATTTTAAATATAATTTCCACTTATCCTGTTAAAAACTATAATTTAAATAATTCAAATAGCGAAGTTGAAAATAGTATTGATTACGAGAGTTGTTCATTTTTAAACGATCATAATTATTTTTCTGATCCAAGCATTTTGACAGAGTACAATACTCACGTGTGTAGTGATTTCAACACATTCTAGTGTTCTTGTAGTTGGTTTTCGTTCCATTTCTAATACATTCTCCCTAGGTTGCATTATCTGAATATTTTGTAAAATTTTAAAATTTTCTTTATTTGAACATTTAATTTCATCTAATTCTGCAACCAAATTTTTACTGCATGTAGGAATTGGATCAATTTGTCTAAATAATTATTTCATATATAATAACTTCACAAAAATCAAAAAAATTAATCAATCTGAAAATCTGAAAATTAAACAAATAACTTAATACAAAAATATTTCCCATTTAAGACAATGCACCCTTCAAATATATGCCACCATGAAAAATAAATGCGCCCTTGAAAAATGAATGCGCCCTTTTAGTACGTTTTGTGTTTTGACGTTTTCGATCTCGCAAAAATGGCGCGAAGTTAACTGATTTCAATAAATGCTTTTTCTCTAATTTCTAATTAGAAATTTGTGAATTTCTAAATGGAAAACAGTTTCCTGCAACTAATTTAGTTTAATTAAAGTTATTTTCTTAAAAAAATTCTAACCGTTTGAACACAATTGCAAAATACTTACTTGTGAAATGAAACTAGCTTTTCCTTGAGTCTCTGGACACTTAAACAATTGTTCACCACACAACGCATAATTAAAATGTTCTTTGTTGTATTGAATTTATAAATTCAATATATTTTAGCAATTATAATCGCTTTTTATTTAATTTTTTAAATGTTTTGCTCGGGCACTTTGTTTTGTTTTGCAGTAAGATCGTAACTGTCTGAAAAAAATCAGAAAAAAGCCGCAGTACACGTACACTGTGTGTGTGAGAAACACCATTTCCTTATATTTTATTTCTTTGAGTGTAGCAAAGTTAACATTGCGCTTCATTAAAAGCATTCATTATAAATAAATATTTTATCTGATCACTACCAGAAATCATTTTGAACAATATTAAATACACGAAAAATTTATATTATTTTTGCGTGCATTAATAAAACTAAGCAACGCAGTCTTCACCGCTTGAAGTGCCAAAGCGAACTGAGGTGATTTTTTATATGCGTGAGCTTTATGTACGTGTGAAAGCAAAAAAAGCTTTTATGCACATTTGTGCGCCTTTGAGCAACAATGATTTAGAACAAGAGTGCACATGGGCGGATAGCTTTCCCATGCATTCGACAGCTTCCAATTAAAAAAGCTTTTAAGTCGAGTTGAGAACTTATTACACTGAATAAAATTATACGATCAGTCGTTGTACGAACTTCATGCCGTTGAGTTGTGGCTGCTCTATTCTGCGTTACCTAAGGCTGCGAACATAGTGTATGCTTATTGTTTTACTTACTTACTTACTTAGGTGGCCGTGACAACCCGTGTCCGGATTTCGACCGACCTCATCAGCTCTCGCCAGGCGCCTCTGCTTTGCGCGCGCCTTCTCCAATCGGATACACCAAGTGCGGTTAGGGCTTCCTCAGCCTGGTCCATCCATCGGAGGCATGGTCTCCCTCGTCGTCGTTGACCAGCGACCCTCGCTTCGAGCACCTTTTTCGCTGGAGCTTCGTCGTCCATACGATGGACATGACCCAGCCAGCGTAGTCGCTGCACAGTTATACGCCGAACTACGTCAATGTCTCCGTAGAGCTCATACAGCTCGTGGTTCATTCGGATGCGATAGTCATCGCCGACTCGAACAGGACCGAAGATTTTGCGAAGAACTTTTCTCTCGAACACCCCCAGAGCGGCTGCGTCAGTTTGCGAAACTACCCATGCCTCAGCGCCATAAAGCAGCACAGGTAGAACGAGCGTCTTGTAGAGTGTTAGTTTTGTCGATCGAGAGAGGGCTCTGGAACTTAGTTGCTTACTGAGCCCGTAGTAGCACCTATTAGCAATTATTGTTCTTCGCTTTATCTCCAGGCTGATTTCGTTGTTAGTATTAATGGCGGTGCCAAGGTATACAAACTCCTTGACTACTTCAAAGTTATAGCTGCCGGATGAAACGTGGGAGTCTAAACGCCGAGCTCCCTTGTTTGTAGACAGCATATACTTTGTTTTACCCTCATTTATCGTCAAACCCACTTTGGCTGATTCCTTTTCGATAGCGGCGAAAGCAGCGGTAACATCTCTCTTGGTTCTGCCAACAATATCAATATCATCAGCGTAAGCAAGGAGCTGGACACCTTTATAGAAAATGGTGCCATTACGATGCACACCGGCCTTTCGTACGATCCCCTCCATGATGATGTTGAAGAGATCGCAAGACAGTGGATCGCCTTGCCTGAAACCTCTTTCGGTATTGAAGGTTTCGGAGAGGTCATTTCCTACCTTGACGGAGCTGCGTGTGTTGCTCAACGTCATTCTGCAAAGTCTAATCAACTTTGCAGGTATACCGAACTCAGACATTGTTGCGTATAGGCAATCCCTTCTCGGGCTATCGAAAGCAGCTTTAAAGTCGACAAAGAGATGGTGTGTGTCAATTTGATGTTCGTGGGTTTTCTCCAGGATTTGTCGTAGCGTGAAAATCTGGTCTATGGTGGACTTACCAGGTCGAAAGCCACACTGATAAGGTCCAATCAGTGTTTTTGTAATTGGCTTTAATCTTTCACACAGTACGCTTGAGAGAACCTTATATGCGATGGAAATAAGACTGATACCTCTATAACTTGCGCAGATTGTAGGGTCTCCTTTCTTAAGTATAGGGCACAGTACACTGAGGTTCCAATCGTCGGGCATGCTTTCTGCTAGCCATATTTTGCTGATGAGCTGATGCATGCGCCTTATCAATTCATCGCCGCCGGTTTTAAACAATTCAGCTGACAGGCCGTCAGCACCCGCTGCTTTATTGTTTTTGAGTCGTTGGATAGCAACTCGAACCTCTTCATGGCTAGGTGGTGATACTTCCACTCCGTCATCGTCAATTGGTGGCACTGCACTGTGCTCTCGATGGGCGGCATTGGTGGAATCGTCGCCATTAAGTAAATTGGAGAAGTGCTGTCTCCACAATCTAAGCACACACTGTGTATCCGTATTCAGATCTCCATTTTCGTCTCTACAAGTGGATGCTCCGGGCTTGAAACCTTGGGTTAGACGCTTAACCTGTTGATAAAATTTTCGTGCATCCTTCTTGCCCTGGTATACCTCTAGTTCCTCACGCTCACGCTTTTCCTGCTCTCTTTTCTTGCGTCTGAAAAGGCGCCTCTCTTCCTTCCTCTTTTCGCGGTAGTTTTCTCGCACGGCTCGCGTTGCAGCTGACTGCAGCGTTTTTCTATAAGCGGCGTTTTTTACTGCAGTCGCAATGCGACACTCCTGATCATACCATTGGTTCCGAGGTTGCGGGCGCCGGAAACCAATGACTTCTTCAGCGGCAGCGCGCATGGAGTGGGATATATGCGCCCAAAGTCCGCCGGCGTCGTCGAGTCCAGAGGTTGGTTGGTTGAGCTTAACCGAGAGTTGAGCGGAGTAGGCTTCGGCAGTCCGTTGTAATTGCAGCTTAGCGACATCTAGCTTTCGTTGCATTCCTGTGCGTATGTTCTTGGCATTGCATAATCGCATGCGGATCTTGGCTGCAACAAGATAATGGTCGGAGTCAATGTTGACCCCCCGAAATGTACGCACATCTAGAACACTAGAGGCATGCCTTCCGTCGATTACAACATGATCAATTTGGTTTCGCGTTTTTTGATCCGGGGACAGCCAGGTGGCCTTGTGGATGTCGAGGTGCTTAAATCTGGTGCTACTAACTACCATGTTTCGTGCCGCGGCGAAGTCGATCAGTCTTAGACCGTTGTTTGTGGAGGTCTCGTGAAGACTGAACTGACCGACAGTGGGGCCAAAGATGCCTTCCCTTCCGACTTTCGCATTAAAATCGCCGAGGACTATTTTCATGTCATGGACCGGAAGGTGGTCATATACGTCCTCAAGACTAGCGTAGAAAGCGTCCTTGACGGCTTCGTCCTTTTCCTCCGTCGGGGCGTGCGCGCAAATAAGGCTTATGTAGAAAAATTTTGCCTTGATGCGGATCGTGGCCAATCTTTCGTTCACAGGTGTGAACCGGGAAACAAGGTGGCGTAGTTTCCGGCTAACGACGAATCCACATCCGAATTCGCGCTTCTCCGCATGGCAGCTGTAGTAGATATCGCAGTGTGCTTGTTTAGAGCAGCCTTGCCCTTTCCATCGTATTTCCTGGATGGCGGTGATGTCAGATTGTATTGTTTTGAGGGCTTCCGCCAGTTGGATAATGGCACCTTCCCTATAAAGGGTCCGGACATTCCAGGTGCATATCCGTAAATCATTGTCCGTTTTTCGTTTGCGGTGGTCGTCAACGTAATTGGGGTTCTTATCCGAGGCTGGTTTAGTTTTCATTGGGCAGTAGTAATGTGGCGGGACCCAAACCCTGCGCACATTCCATGTTTAAGGTCCATGGATCGACCCGCCGCTCAAATTAGCCGTCAAACTGACGGATGCCAGTTTGCCGTTGCCCAGGGAACACCACTTGGAGGTTTGAGTCGACTTGAGACGATTTCGACATGGATAATGCTGGCCTCGCCAGGTTGAGGCGGTCAGACACGTTGCCATGTGAAGGTTCGCCCCCTGTTCCCCTTGTTTATTGTTTTGCCGATCCAAAAATCATATTGGAGCAATAAAGAAACCAAGGCATGCATCTCTTTTACTCCAATGTGTTTTTCGCAACCTTATAGAATACGACAAGCTATCATTCTAGCGTTATGTGATCGTACGAATGAACAAACTCGTGCTTTTCGTTCAGTGCAAACTTTTAAAACCAAAGCTTTGCAATACAATTACAAAAATGTATAATTTTGGACACCCTTGTTTAAAGCTATCGCGATAAAATTAAAAATATAAGCTTCTTTTTACAAAATAAAGATCAAGTTCGAAAATGAACCAAATCGGATGAAATCCACGCCTACCTCTCATACAGTGATTTAATTTTTATAGTAAAATCTCTTAAAAATCCACAAATATTTAAGAAATGTCTTCAAATTTAAGCACATAAGCTTTGATCTTCAATATAAATCCTGACTATGAAATTTGAAAAAATCGGATAAGAAACCACGCTTACCTCCCATACAAAGTGGCTTGATAGAAACTGTAAAATCTCTTAAAAAGCTGCTCAAATTAAAGAAAGGTCTTGAAGTTTTCCACATAGAGGATTTGATATTTAATGTTGACCATTACTATGATATTTGACAAAATCGTATGAAGACCACGCCTACCTCCCATACAAATTGGCTTTAGTTAAAACGTAAAATCGCTTAAAAATCCACAAAAACTAAAGAAATGTCTTCAAATTTTGCAACTTTGATATATAGTATGAAGCATCTCTATGATATTTGGCAAAATCGGATGGAATCTACGCCTACCTCCCATACAAAATGACGTCATCAAAATAGAAAAACTTTCGTGTTCCAAACTCCACCCACATCGTTTATCCAACACATACCAAATTTTGCACACATATTCTATACTAGCTGAACCCGGTGTGCTTCGCTACCCCTATAGGGGGAAAAGTAAAAAGTATTTAGATATTAATAAAAATTTATTATTTGATTATGAATTAATTATTGCAATGCTTTAAGATATACAATGTTTTTAGTCGGTGTAGAGGTGTAGCTTCTAGAGCAAAGAAAGGGGCGTGGGCCGCCCACTATTTACATGGCATATAATCCTTTTAAGAAAACATGATATGTAGCAAATATCATCATTCTATGCAAATTATTGACTGAGATATGAGGATTTTAAGTTTTCTGTTGTGTAGGCGTGGCACCACCCCTTCGTTTGATCAAAATATTATGTAGCCAAGGGCTTATTATTTCGTAACAATGTCCTATTGTGAAAATTTCATGTCGACCGGTCCAGTAGTTTAAAAGATATTACAGTTTTTAATTTTTCCAAAAATGGGCGTAGTCCCGCCCACTTTTTTAGTGGTACGTATTTCTGTTCATGCCAATACTAAATGTACCAAATATCTTTTCCGTGGGTCCAAAAAATGCCGAAGATATGACGATTTTAAGTTTTGGGTTATATGGGCGGGGCCACGCCCCTTTTCCCAAGCACAACTTTATAAAGCCTAATATTCCTTCCAGAGTCATATTAAGACGCTGTGAAAATTTCAGGAAAATCGGTCCAGTGGTTTGGCCTCCTATAAAGCACAAACAGACATACGTATACATTAATTTTTATATATATAGATACACATATGGTGTATTGTGAAGTCCTTAGTCCTTAGACTTGGAAAGTGGGCGTGGCACATTGGCACAAAATTTTGCACATATTATCCTTGGTAATTTGAGCAATCTAACGAGTAAGTCTATAAAACTGGGCGGTACTAAACAGGCGTCTACACCATTTCTCCGATTTCAGCCAAATTTTGCACATATGTTCTTTAGCATAATGAGAAGTTGTAAGCTTACAAAAGTGGGTGGGATTTGACAAGGGGCGTGTCAATTTTAATTCTAATCGAACTCCTTCTACACCGTTTTTTCTGATTTCAAACAAATTTTGCAAATATATTCTTTGGAATAATGAGCAGTGAGTAATTAAATAAAAATTGGTCGAAATTAGACAGGGGCGTGTCACTTAAATATAAATCAAACTTCATCTATAGCCTTTGTCCAACTTCTTCCAAAAACCCACAGAACCCAAAAAAGTCCAAGTGACGCACCCAGAAACTGTCCAAATTCTAGTTGAATCCCATGTCCATAGAAACCTTCATTCCTGTCCTAGGAACCCAGAAACTGGCCAAATCCTGTACTTAGAATCCATAACAATCATAGACAAGCAGCAGAAAGTCTTCTAAATAACATGGTCATTTTTTGGTCTCAGAAACACAAAAGAACTTTTGAAAGTTCGGCTCATGCCTAAGACACGTGAATACTATTCACGTGAATGCGAAAATCACGTGAATACGAACTACACGTGTAGTTCGTGAATAAAATACGCGTGTAGTTCAGGTTCAAGGAAACCGACTTACGGTTGTAAGTAAGTAAGTAAGTAAGTATTTATAACTAAAATGATATTAATACTACGTATATGTATGTGTGTGTTGTGGAAAAGTGCATATTGTTAGATATATGAATTTTGCCATATAATATGCATGTATACAGCTATTTGTGCTATTTTATTATAAATTTGTATTGAAAGTTAGTTTGACTGAGTTATAGATAGACTTTAGAATTTTAATGGTAGATTAGGGGGTGAGTGATTGTGTTGACACTGTAGGAATTTAAAGGACATTTACAACAGTAATTTTGTGTGGATATGTTTGTGAGGTTTATTGTTTCTTTCCATAAGTTATTGTGGAAAATGTCAGTAGATTTACATTCATATTTCTGCACAACACTGACTGCGACTGTACAATACTGAGTCCATCTGGCGGGTATTTAAATAATGTCTCTTAAGGGGGGACATGACATTCGCGACAGAGAAAACAGACCATTTTTTAAAAATTCATAACTCAGTCAAAAACAAAGATTTTACTAAAATTTTTATTATTGCAGAGAATTGAACAAATTACAAGAAAAAAAATTCTTCTCCCATACTATTCTAATTTTTACTCCAAAATGGTTTTATAGAGCTCCAAACTGGCGGCAGAGAAAAAAACGGGGCCTCGTGGTTGCAGCGCTGGGAGTTTTGTCCGAAAAATTGTCCGATCTGGAAAAGAAATGACTTTTTTAAATCTTAACAAAATTGGTTATCGTATGACAAGAGCTTTTTTTTAATTTTTTTTCAATTTTTGGTGATGTTTCAAATATGAAAGTGTGTTTTTTCGAAAAAAATATTAACTTTAAAAATTCATAAAAAATCGAAAAAAAACTTTAAAAAAAGCTCGTGTCATACGAAAGTGAATCAAGATTAAAATACAAAAAAAAAGTTCGTCAAAAAATGAGCCCGCTTGTGTCGCAACCAGTACGAAAAACATGGTTTCGAGATAAACGCGTTCAAAGTATGTGAACAAAGAAAAAAAAGGTTACCTTCAATCTGCCATGCCTGCTTCGTACCTTTATTTGCTTTCGTTGTCTTGTGTTGTGCTGTTTCTTATAGATTTTTGCAATTGTTTAGCAATTCGAGCTTCTTTTGAAGATTCATATGCCTTCACTCTGGCGCATTTCAAACGATGTGCATCATTTCAAGTCCACAAAACAGTTGCGTGGCCGACAGTCCTTTCCCAAGAACGCGCATAGTGGCAGCAAGTCTCCTATTGATTTCATACGCTCTACCGTTTATCAATGGTGATGAATTTATGGTTTTGATATCGTCATTGCACTTTGTACAAAATAAAACCAGTTTGTATCCAAGGCCACGCATAGATTTCTTTTCAAATCTTACATCAGCAATGCCCAAAAATATTTCAGCATATTGTAATATGCAGTAGGAAAATGTTTCATCACAACCAACATCCACTGATGCTCCATGAAGTTTTTTAGCAGATGTACTAGTGAACTCCACCTCAGATTCCATTTCTTCAGTTGAAATAGGTTTTCTTGGTATAATGATTTTGTGTAAAAAACCTCTTTTGCCTTTTCGATCTAAAGAACGACGCTTTATTTTTCAATATTTTTCACAAAATAACCACGACTTCACGCTGCAAAAGATGCCAAATAACTGAGCATACAAAATAAAAATTTCACTATATGAGTTATAAATCATGATACAATTATAAGGTAAGCTCACATTTAAATAGCTACTCAAACAACAAGTTTTGCAACAACAAAGCTGTGAGAACGCTAAACGTCAAATGATAAAGGCAACAACAACAATAAGAAAACTAAAATTCGACCAGCCGATTTTGACATAAAGCTTCCTTTTTACTTTAACTTGAGCCTACCTTATAATTCTGCCATGTTAAAAATATAAAGAAATATAAAGAAATTCAAAAACACAAAAAAAAACCCACCCTTCAAGTAGGTACGAAATAACAACCACCAAAAGTCAGGTAGCAAGTAAGACAAGTATATACCAGCTGGCGTACGTAGGGAGCGCAAAAATCCGGCTGTAACTTTTGAACCCGTAGGAATTTTTACATGAAATTTTTTTCTTAGAATTTTAAGAATATTTACTAAAATACAAAATTATTAAAAATAAGTCGATTTCAAAAAACTGCCAATGTCATGTCACCCCTTAAGCAGGTTAGATAAGTATAAGATGTTCATTGTGGTGTTGAAGGGCTATCAGCTGGTATGCCCTGACTTGCAATTATCTTGTGCATAATTTTTGGGGAATTTTTGTGCGGCAAGATTTAATGTGAGATTGAAGGTCATACTATAGGATAGCTTCTGACTCACAATAGTCTTTTACGCGTTAAGGAATTGTTTGTGGGGATCTTTGTTAATTTAATTTTACATAAGATGAAGCCTTTGATTGATGGAGTTTGAAATGGATTCTGTCGTCAAAGGGGAATCGGCTGTTGAGCAGCACTTATGTAGTACCTAGTCTTGCCATAAGTTCTGTTACAAAACTTCTTGCAGCCACTGTTATAAAATACTTTTTAAAAAAGTCCAGTTATATTTTTTTTTAGCAAAAGCTCATAGAAGAAAAACAAATGCAATTTAGTTCGGTTTCTTCTTTTGATTAGTAATCATGGAGTGGGGCGTTAAGGAAAACCGCATCGCTGTAATAGCGCTTCACAAGTGTGGAAAGAGTGCTAGTCAGGTTTTCGGGTTGTTAAAACCACTCAAAATATCAAGAATGTTCGTATATCGCACTATTGATCGTTTTTCTGAATCGTCTAGAGTAGATGACAGGGAGAGAAGTGGACCCGCGCGTTGCCCGTACGGGTTCGGTCATAAAATCTGTTAGAGAACGAATTCGTCGAAATCCCCTCCGGAAACTGAAATTAATGGCCAGAGAAATGAATATATCAACCAGATCCATGTCAAGACTCATTCGAGATGATCTTAACATGAAAGCCTTTCGCCGGTCAACATCTCATCAATTAACACCTCGATTAAAAACTCTTAGACTCGAAAAATGCAAGCGGCTTCTTCAGTGGCACGCAGAAAATGGCCACGAAAACATTCTTTTTACGGACGAAAAAATTTTTACCATTGAGGAAGTTTTCAACAAGCAAAACGATAAAATATATTCAAGAACATCCAAAGAAGCTAAAAATGCTGTTCCAAGGGTTCAACGAGGTCATCATCCTGCTTCTGTTATGGTTTGGTGGGGAGTGTCTCACCAAGGTACCACAACATTGCATTTTTGTGAGAAAGGGGTGAAAACTGGAGCAAAAGTGTATCAAAATGATGTCTTGCAAGGTGTGGTTAAAGGCTTAACGAATACTCTTTTTAATGGACAAAGATGGGTTTTTCAACAGGATTCCGCTCCAGCGCACAAGGCCAAAACCACTCAGGATTGGCTGAGGTGCAATATCCCAGATTTTATTGCAGCGGAAGAATGGCCATCTTCCGGGCTTACGGGTTTACGGGCTGTGTCAAAGCCAGAGGCGGACATTTTGAATAATCTTAATTTTATACTAATAAATATTTATTATTAAATAAAATGCAGAAACTTTGAATTCAAAAACATGCCTATGTATTTTGTTGTATTTGCTTTAATTTGTAACAGAACTTATGGCAAGACTAGGTATGTCGTTCAAGTTATGCAATGATATCTACAGCTTTATGAGAGTTCTTCAACTTCTGTAATTTAAAATTAGTCGTCGTCAATTTTTAAAATTTGTTATATTAGCTTAGGTTTTAATAAAAAAAAAATGTAAATTGCACCATTTATGAATTCGCGCGAAATCAGATCGTAGAGATTTTGTCGTGCATATGTCGTAGCCACTTCGAATTTTTTTAAGTGCTTTTAAAATTTTTTGTAACTTTAACATATCTGAAACTCCCTTCAGTTACTTTCCGTAGTTCACTTCAAAATTACTTTTCGCCCCCTTCCCCTCCTCCCCCCTTTAATTTTGAACGTAGTTTATGGATAACCCCTTTATTTATACAATTTATTTTTACTTCTTTAGATATATTTTTATCTACAATCAATGCTTAAAATTAAGATTTTATTGTTTGTACATTTAGGTTTTTTTAATAGCCGGCTGGCTAAACATCCGCTGCTCCTTTCTTAATTTATGCAATAATCCTTGATATTTTCCAAATCAAAATTTTCACACCAAATGGTTTATTTTACTATTTACTATTTCCCACATTCGACCAAATTCACTGTTTAACAGTTAGTATGACCAAACAAAGAAACAAAACAAAAAAAAAAACAAATCAATTTTCTACGCATACGCCTTAACATATGCAACACATGTTGGCATATTGCGTGAAAAAACTAGCGTAACAACAACATATTTTGAGAAAGGATTCGATTCTTTGTGCGAGAACAAAAAAAAACTCTTAATCAAAAGTGTTTGAAATCACTTCCGGTACAAGTTCTTGAAGGACTTTCTTATGGCTGTCAAGATAACGTTTTTTCTTGCTTACTACTTCCTTCTCTTTCGTAATTGAATTGTAATAAGGATGATGTTATTCTTTTTTGTTGTTGTTTTTTTTTTTTGCTTTTTTTGTTTTTGGGTCTTAGATACCTGCTTGCTGACAACACACTACCTCCGAAATCCTTTCACCTCTTTTTAATTTTCACTTTCTCAAATTTTCCCTCTTATATTGATTTTTTTTTAGAAAAAAATTATTTGTATTTTCAAGTGGGTTTTAGTAGATTTTACGGAAGTTATCATTATGTTTGATATAGTATTTGATAACCGATTTTTTACAGTTTTGAAATGCGGAAGTGCTGTCAATCAGTTAGAATGATTTAAGGATCTAATAGTTTTTTGATGAATATCAATTATGGGTGCTTAGGAAATTTTCTTAAAAACACTTTGAAAAAGTTTTCAAGTTGGTGTTGCACATACATAAATATAATCTTTAACTTTGGCCGTTTTAAAAAGGACTGGTCCTGATGATGACTAATAATTTTAGTCGAAATATCGAAATATAAAAAAAACCAAAAATTAAAAATTTAGTTTAATTTTAAAACGGCCAAAGCCTACAATAATTTTCAAAACATAATTAGAGAGGCCGATAAAATCAATAAATATAATCTTTAACTAAGAAAAAATTAATCTTTTATTACTTTTTTCTGAATATTTATTTATTTATAAAAATTCAAGTAATACATTTATTTTTTTTGTAGAGCTCATATAAGTACTGATGACGCCTCTATTGAACACAATAAATTCTCTACACTTTGGTACCTTCAAACAGTCTACACCTTGTTGTTAACTTCGTTGTTCAGACTGTCTCCAGACCAAAAAATCTGCGGCAAGTCGTGATTTCCGGACAAGTCTACGTATTTAATCTTTATACGCTGCCGCTACAGTTCACTTCATCTCCTCGTTCTCATCAGCAGCGTAGCCGAAAAGTTTCTTCAACATATTGTACAGTATCATCTGACGTGTAACCTCGCCTTCGTATTTCATGTAGTCGGACAAGCGTTGTTGTTTGTACAACGAATCGAGCAGATCAAACAACTCAATCTCCATGCTGCGCATATGCACATCCAATTCGGGTGAGTGGGTGCCCGAAAATAGCGCCTGCATATAGACAGTAGAGATTTTTTGCAATGCCGAATCTAGCTGATTGAGAATCGGATCATCGTTGGCATGTTTGAATTTGATGGGTGGAGAAAGTTTTGTACGCAGCTTTAGCTGATGTTCGGCACGTAGCTCTGTGGCAGTGGGAGCAGCCAGTGTCACACACATGAGACTGGCTATCAGCAGCAGTGTTAATATTGCGTTGATGCACTTCATTTTATATTTATTTAATCTTTGATCTCTGCTGGTTTGCCTTGATTTTGTGAGTAACTATAACTTTATAGTTTTTACTACAAATTTAAAATTTTCTATTTTGAATTAAAATATTTATAAATTTTATAGTTCAGAGATATCCTCTTTAGATTTTCGCTTTCACGCCTGTCTGCTTTTTCAGAGTAGAACACTGCGTATGTTAAAACAATAACTAACTTTTCGTTGTCAAATTGCAAACTCAACTGATTTGGCAAATTGTCACTTATAACGCTTTATATAGACGTACGCGCTCAATCGTTATCAGGAAATTTTAAGCTTTTTGTGATCACTTGAATGACCGAGATTGTTCGTTCGTTCGTTCGTTAATCATGCGTTAATTCAAAAAATAATGTTGTTCAAGGCAGTTTCCGCAAAATTGTACCTCATCATATCAGACTATTTTATTTTTAAGTTGATTCATATTTTTTTTTTTGGTATTTTTTTTTTTGTCAGTGGCTTGTTTATTTTTTGTTTTTATATATGTTGACTTTGAGAGATAACGTCGCTAGCTAGCCCAAATATCAATGACGCTTTTTATATGCTAGATTTTTTTTTTCATGATATGCCAAATTTAACCCTTAGTTGATGAGAAATTTTTGTTGAGCCATAAATTAGGAAGTATTTTTTAGTACAATCAAATGGAATAAAAAGATTCTAAACTATAAAACATGAAAAAATATCCCCAAAATAAAAAGTAAAGTCTAATTAAACGCATATTCAGTTTTTCTCTAAGCGCCAGAATCTTCGAAGTGAAAACTTCTTCATGCGCATTGAGCACTTTTAATTTTTAACTGATACTACTAGATTTTTTTTTTTATCAAAAGCCTCCCAACCCCCACCAACATTACCAGATGGACGATGGCATTGTCATTTTGACGATTTGAGACCAAAATGACGATTGAATGATTTAAGATCACAAATGACGATTTAAGAGCACAAATGACTTTTTATATATGTTTATTATTTTTTTTTTTTGTTAAAACTTTTTTAATTTAAAATTGAAAAAAAAATGTTGTCTACTCACGGTGTTTTTTTTTTTTTTTTGTCTAATAACACTATTTTACGAAAAAGTTGAAAATTAAAGAACAAAGTAAAATCCAAACGTCAACTGATAGAAAGTTCATTAGAAAGATCTAGTAACACAGATCTCCACCGACCTAACGCAGATCTCATTATTTTAAAATAAAGATTTTTATAAATGAAGATTGTTCACTACTTTTTTTGCTTTAAGGGGAGGTTCTCATGAAACTCAACCAGGAAACTCAACTGTTTTTTCCATTTTATGGTTAGTTGCAATATGTAGCATATGATTCCAAAGCGGTTTGGCAGATAACGATTGCATAAAAAAGTTATAACATAAGAAAGTAACTCACCTTTACCACGAAAATTATGAGTATCTCATGAAGATTATCTCACAAAAAATTAATATCTCACATCAATATTTTTGAAATACACAATTGTATTCCCTATCATACTGTGGTAATAATAGTAACCTCAGGCACCACCAGATGTTACTAGATGCGCTGTGGCATTGAAATAACGGAAAGCTAATAACTCGGAAAAATTGTTAACCAAATCTTAAAAAGCTAGTAATAAAAACACTAATATGGTTCTATAATATAATTATTATTTAATTTTGTTCTTAAACAAAAATGCGACTGTTCGCTAATAAAGATAAATCAAGAGTAAGTGTAAGTAACTATGTGGTCATAGATTAAATAGGTGATTAGCTAAGTATATGTTTGAGAGTTTTTAAAGGTCACATGAATCAAGGTTTATTAATACAGGTTAAGTCACTTGAGAGAAGCTCGGTCGAACTGTCAGAATGGATAAAAGGAAATCAAGAAAAAAAAAACCTGAATCTGTACAATTTTTAACTAACAGCTACTTTGACAGTTCGAGCAAAGGCAGAAAAAGAGTGCCTTTCTCTCAAGTGACTTAACCTATATTGATGAACATTGACATGAATGTTAAATTATGCAGTAATCCAATAGTAGAAGAAAGAAGCTTATGAAATGAGAAGAACTTAACAAAAAAGAAAATATATATAGAAGAGATTAAGCAACAAATAAAGGGAAAAAAGTAAATTAGATCAATAAGTTAACATAATACATATGAGCCGTTATATTTGAAAATGGAATAAGTCCACTTTTTTGTATATTGAGATATTTAGAGGTTTGCATTTGATAAAGTTGAAAAATATTGGCAAATATTAACTGATTCAGGATATGCTTTTAACATTTTATATTGATAAAATTTTATCAGGCAGTAGTTATTTTTAAAATATTTAGAGAATATAAACGATTTTTTAACCTACAAATTCGGAGTTTGGATTAAGTTTATCAAACTAATTCTAACTTGCGTAGTTAGTCCAATTACGCACATTATAAACCATTGTATCACAACGTCATCTTTTCCTCAGCTCTGGAAAATAGCAAAAGTATTACCTGTTGCAAAAAAACCAACTGCATGTGAACCTACTGATTTTAGACCAATTAGTATTCTGTCGTCTCTATCAAAGGTCTTCGAAGCAATTATGGCCGGTCAGATTTCTGATTTTTTAACTACTAATAGCCTATTATCTCCACTGCAATCTGGCTTCCGTTGTGGGCATAGTTGCTCAACTGCTACCCTTGAAGTTATAGATGATATCCGAACACCTTATGATGAAGGCTTAATTACACTGCTCTGCATGCTGGATTTTTCCAAAGCGTTTGACTCAGTAAATCACTCCTTACTCTGTCAAAAACTTGGGCGCAGGTATGGGTTTTGTAATAACGCCGTAGATCTCTTAAGGTGCTTTTTGTCAAACAGAGTACAGAAAGTTTGTGTTGGCGATAGATGTTCTCAACTTAAGCCGGTATGTAGTGGAGTGCCACAAGGTTCCGTTCTTGGCCCTTTACTATTTTCAATCTTTATCAATGATCTTTTTTTCATCTGTAAATACGCCACTATGCATGGTTTTGCTGATGTTGTGCAATTATACCTTTCTCGCTGGACTGGTCTCTTGGAGGACTTAAGTTGCAGGCTAAATGAAGACTTAAATGGTATAAGTGAATGGGCTATTCAAAATTGTTTGAAATTAAACGCACTAAAGTCTTATGTACTGCCTATTAGCAAAAACAAAATTTTCTTTGATGATATTCCTGACCTGTTTATAGGAGACAAGAAACTTAAATAAGTAGACAAGGTAAAAAGCCTGGGGTATCACATTAACTCGACCTTAACAAGCACGGATCACATTAATAGCATAGTACGTATCATCTACTTTACTCTGCGAAACCTTAAAATGACAGCTGAGTTTACTCCTGTAGAAACCAGGCGCAATTCTTACGTATTCTGAGCTCATCTACAGCAGGCTTGATTCACGATCTGAACACAAACTGCAAGTTGCATTTTATCATGCTACTAGGTATGTCTATAACCTTCAAAGATTTGATCACATTACTCAATTCAAGAAAAGTATTCTTAGTTGTGACATCATTAGTTACCTCAATGCCCGTAATTGCATCTTTTTGCATAAACTTATTCATTCCAAAACTCCTCGGTATCTTTTTGAAAAACTACACTTTTGCCAGTCGACCAGAAGTAATATTATTATAGTGCCTAACTGGAACTACCTGAACTCAAACAAACTTTTTTTCGTTAATGCCGTCAGATTGTGGCATAGTTTACCCGGCGTAATTAAATGTATGGCTAGCAAAGGTGGCTTTAGGCAAGCGGTTTTGAATCACTTTTCTTAAAAAAATAGTATGTTTTTTATTTTCTTTTTTGATAAGAAACCAGATCTCTACTCTCAAAACCCTATTTCTATTTTTATTTCTTTTCCTTTTCTTCTTTTCTCTTTTATTTATTAATGTATTACTTATACCTCAAAAATGTGTGTTAATCTATTTAATCTTTTCCTCTAATTCAATTAAATGTATTATTTATAATTAATTATGATTACTTAAGTATTCTTTAATTTTAATTATAATATTTAATTCTTATACCAAAATCCTACTCATTGTGTATGCTACTGCCTTTGTACAGCAAAAGAATTTATTCTTATTGGACTAATATTTTAAATTAAATAAATAAATAAATAAATGCACTTGTACCACTTTCAAATATACCTTATTGACAAATTATTTTTGATAGCGGAATAAGTCCATTTTTTTTTTTTTTTTTTTTTTTTTTTTTTTTTCGACTTATATCACTTAACACAAATTTAGCTCAACTAAACGAACAACAAAACTAAGTTGAAATTTTCTTTTATAGGACTTAATTGTTTTTCAGATGGGTCTTAAACGCTAAAAATAATAATTAATATAAAAAATTTTAGGCAAAGTTAAAACATGTAAGACGAGTATATTAAGAGTTTATTAAGAAATAGGTTTAGCTTTTTCATAAAACGATGAATTTAAAAGTTAATGTGCTTCATTATAATATTAAAAAATTACTTATATGTCAAACTTTGTTTCGTATTTGTCATCAAATTGATGACATTTTTGACTTTAAATGCTTACATTTATGTTTTTAACAAATCACTTTTCGACTCAGTGGGTAATTAAAATAATAATTTTTATGCATGGAAATCATAAATAAAGATCAATTCAATCAAAACATAAAAAATATTTATTTTTGTCTTATTTAAATACGAAAATTTTAAATTTTTGCAAGTGTCATCAATTTGTTGACACCAATACATTTATGTATTAAAAAAGTAATTCGGATGAGGGTTAACTTAATGTTTCAACACATATCAACACTTAGGCGAAAAATTCTTTGTATTTAATGTGCTTTAATAGCGGTGTCTCTTGTCTCGCTATTTTGATCATTTTCGTAATGTGAGATAAACAATTTTAAATAACTTTTTTTTCAATTTCGTTCATCTGGCAGTATCAAGAGATACAATGCCGAACTTTTTTATTTCTCTTCAATTTATGCGAAAGTTCAACGTTTATATCGAACTTTCTTAAGAAAATTTTAACGAAAAGAGTGCACACTGAAGTCATAATAAAAAATTATAATTGCGATTTAAAACTTGTTTTACATGTGAATGTGTGGAGTGAACTTATTCCACTTTCAAAAAAAAATATTTCTTCGAAAACATTTTACAGCAAATTTCTCTTGGCTAATATATGACAAAACGGGATCCATTAAATGTGTAAAAAAAATATAAAAGGGGGATCCTCGTATCTATATTTTTAAAAGTAGACTTATTTCACTATAAAATATTACGTCTCATATAACTCACGTTTTCTAAAAAATTATGTTATCTAAACTGGTATCCACGATATCTCAAGAACTACATTATAAATTGACTTGGTTTCTTTTTTTTATTTTAAAGTAGAAAAAATTTATTGGAATCTATACCTAAATTCGAAAAATACTAGCCGGTGTTTTTATTTTTTTGAATATTTTAAAGTTCAAAAAATGTAAAATAACTATACATTAACTTCAGATGTCCGCCATTTTTGTAATTTTTCACACATTTGTTGATATTAAAAATTTTTTGGTTTTTTTATTTTTGATGACATGATCGTGCTGTGCGATGGAGACCAGTTGAGTACCTTTTTTCAACGTGATGTTTAACGGCGTATTGACACTTCACATTACCCTTTTTTCACCAAAACAAATATTTTCCTTCAGTATACGAATCAATAAATAACTGCCAAAAAACTCAAGGTGTTCACTTATTTCCTTCTATGAAAATAAAAAACAAGAACATCACCGTGTTTTTCGAGCTCTAGAAGAGAACCTATCCTTAAGTGAAAACTTAAATCTTCTGTACAGTATGATGATTTAAGGACTTAAATTATGATTTTTAGGACGGGCATATGACGATTTTTAGACCCAAATGACGATTTTTGAAAGCCTTTTGACGGTTTTAGACGAAGAGTCATTGGCAATCCTCCCCCCCTCCCCCCCCCCCCTTCCCCCCACTGCCATTTCAAATCTTGACTCATATCAGGCTCTCTCATAAAGCTCTCTCATATATTTGGAATAATAGGGCCACCAGAAAGGTACTTTTAAACAATACACACATCTTCATTCCTTCCTTTGATAATGTTTCATGACAATTCTTTATATCCTAACCATATATTACATTGGGTCTAAATGCTTAGTTCATTTTGATTTATTTGCAAATAATGTTGACTTTTATGACTTTAATCTTAAAGTATCTTTACATGCCGCGTAAACAGTAGAGATTACAACTAATATAATCAACTATTTAAGAATATTTTGAGCTAAAATTAAAGTCGTAATAAATTTTTAAAAACAAAACAATGTTTTGACATATTTCCGACGAATTGTATAAAAATAATTACATTTAGCTATTTTGTTGGTGATTAGATAAATTAAAATCTGACTCATATACTTATATGTATGAAATATAATAACACTGCGTTAGACATATTCTGTCCTATGAATCAAATATACCTTTTGAAAAAGGGGAGAAAAAAATAAAAATACACGTGTATCGTGATTACTCATGTACACTTCAAAATTTTTATTTTTTTATGTTTTAAGTTCTGTATCGACCCATGTGAATACAGAATTTTTTGGGATTTGATGAAACTATATTTCTAAACGTATAATGGTACATTGGTACCAAAATTGATATCGGTTTTTTTGTACCGGTTTCAAAATTACCGGATGTAATTTTGTTAATACCTATATTCTTTAGGTACTTTAGTTCTTTAGGCGGTGATTTCAGAAATTTTTTTATTTTTTTTTGTACCAGTTACGGTTTTTTTATTTATTTTTGATTAATTTTTTTCTCAATATTAAAAATACACAATAAGGGGGGCGTCCATAAATTACGTGAGGCGTTTAGCGGGGCGGGGGGTTAAGCCGAATCTCACTCACTCTCACGTAGGGGAGAGGGGGAGTTCGCACAAAGATTACGTAATTTTTTAACCGCAAGAGCAATGTAGAATTGTGAGATAACTGGGTTAAATTTAGTAAAACGTGTTTTTCTACTAATATAGGACTAAATTTTACACAATAATATTTATCGCGATTATGCGAACGCAACAAAGTTTACGCCCTTATATAAATAATGAATTTTTTAAAATTACTATTTTTGTTTGTAAAATGCGACAATCGGGCCTACTGCAGCCCACGTCGGAGTGCTATGCACTTGATTCTTCACGACCGTTTTCTGTCCCCTGCATACCATATCGCTCAGATTGGTGGGCATCTGACGATCCCAGATACTGGTAAGCATGACGGAAAGTTATTTGCTCCCTTTCTGATTCGCCACTACTTATCGATTCAACATTTGCATGCCTCCATGGACTTGTCCTTCATGACCTCCAATGTCCCAGTGTACGTGGTGATCTTGAAAAGAGAAGATGTCGTATTTACTTTTCATCCATCACAAGAGCTGCACAGCATCGGCGCGCATTCCACCGTGAACCAGCGCGCAAAGTGCGACCTTCTCGGATTATCACATGTCGAGCTACTGAGCTTCTGTGTGCAAGCGATAACGGCTTAGAGCGAACGAAATCAGAGCGAGTTTGAACATGTCACATGGACATGCTGGTTCCAGTAGTCACTCTTGAGACCGCATATGTGGCCCCATGAACTGGATTAGAATCGAATATTCTTTTACCAATTTTAGAAGTTCTCATTAAAATATTTTATTACTCCTCTAGGGGTCGATTCAGGAGAGATTTTTTTATTCGAAAGTTTGATGATTTGTCCAAAAGTAGGTTCTACACGGAGAAAACAGTTAAGTAAAAAATTGCTCAATTTGTTTGGAAATTAAACAAATTTGAGCATATTTCTCAGCTACTCAAAATATTGTTTATTTTCAAAAGAAAGCAAGCAAAATGTTGCTATTTTAATCTTGAGTAACTAAGCCAATTACTGCTAAAATTTAATAAAAATTTTATTTTTCCTAAATATATAAGGATTGATTTCAATTGAAGAAACTTTTTCAAAATCGCAAACAATTGCTTATTTTTAGCAAAATAATTTTCTCCGTGTAAAATATCCAAAAAAAAAAGGATTAACCGAAAAAGTTGACTATGTACCTTTAATACTAAGTGGAGACTTCAATATTAACTTTGCAGATGATAAATATAAATATAAATGAAAAATATAAAACGACGATCGCTGCGATTTTAACAATATTAAGATCAGCTATGAACATAATCAGCTCGCCAACTATGCGCTTTTTCAAAAATGCATACGGATATAAATTCTTTCGCTGTAAAAAAGCTTTCAGTCTGCAGGCAGACTCGAAGCAGGCGCGGTAACGTCACATTATTTGCTTGATTTCAATATAATTACGTTGTGTTTGTACACCGAAAAGAATGAAATAGAGAAGCGATGCCAATGTTTTGTTATATTTGTTTATATTTGATACTTTAAAAACGAATAAAAGTATTTGGCGGCCATGGGTTTAAAAAATAGCATTTAGAATACAAAAGATTTACACAACATCGCTCTTTTTGATTTAAGATGGACCAAAATATAAATAAAAAAAACACTCACCGTATACAAAAATTCCTGTATACAAATATTTATCATCATCATCTAATTATATATGTATTAAGTAATAATATAAAACAAAAAAATAATCTATTCTAATGTGACTTCATCATTTTTCTATTCGCGTCCATTTGTTATTATTTTTGTACATAAAGCTTTCAGAATGCTTTAACGTTCCATTTCTTTCAGTGAGAAGCTTTAATCGTTGCACATACATGCAAGCAGCTTCGAAAAATGAAAGGAATGCAGTCATACAGATGGCTACTTTATTATTTTAAAAGTAACGCAACAAAAAGCTTTCCCGCACGCAAAGCCCAATTAATAAACGAACAAAGCTTTTGGCATGCTCTCTAAGCAATGAAAAAAGAGCAATTGTTGTCTCCAGGGATGATATTTGGGGGCTTTTAGGGCTTTTTTGAGCCCTTTTTAATTGCAAAAGCCCCGAGGCCCTTTTAAGTCGTTTTAGGCCCCTTTGAAAAAATTTAACCGAAAAAATTATCGCAGAATAGTTTAGTGGTTGATATCTGTTGATAACATTTGTCTACTATGCCATCGTACTACAAAACTTTAAATTTTGGAGGTAGGAAATGGAAATAGAAAATATCGTCCACATAAAAATCGCACAAAAAATAAAATTAGAATCCACTAAAATGAAAAATTACAAAAAAAAAAAAAAAAGGTAGGGATTAAATTATGCCCAAAATTTTGAAAAATTGCCTAAAATGCAATCTTGCGGTGTTGGAGTGCTTGACAAGAATAAGCTTTCTTGAATTTATTAAATAAATGAAAATATCTGGAGAAAGAAATAAATATTATTCATTACTAATTATCAAAAGGTATGACTACCGCGTGACGAGGACCGATTTTAACTAAAACCTTTTAATTTTTTTAAAAACATGATGATCATTTCACTAGTAGTCAATGTGAACTATCACTCGAAAACAAAAAGTGAAATTTAGTCCTAAAAAATTAGCTGATTTTTGTATGGCAAAAGCCAGACCAAAAAACGAAATTTCGCCTAAAAACGTGTAAGACCGCATAACTTTTTGACGGTTTCTAAACGAAATTGAACCGAATTTTGTATGGAGAAATTTTGGGTGATTTTTATTTAAAGTCTATATTTCCTATCGCCTTTTTAAATGTTCTCATTAAAATAAGTTTCGTTATATACAGCCATGATCACATACAGGGTTGTCCATATTCGAAGCACCCATTTCAAAAAATCGATTGTAGTGCGGCTTGTGTGTGGTGGCGCGCCGTCTTGTTGAAACCAGTAGTGCCTGATACGCTTTCGACGAACGATTGACATGAAAAAATTGTTTATCATAACGCTCCTGATTGACAGTAACTCTGTGGCCATTATCATCTTCGAAAAAGAACGGCCCAATGAGCATTTTAGCACAAACGCCGCACCAAACAGTGACTTTTGCATCGTGAAGAGGTACCTCTTGAATCTCTTGTGGATTTTCAGTTTCATACAAACGATAAATTGTTTTCTTGGAAGGCGCACTTTTCACTTTATTTATTTTTTTGAAAGCACGTTGAGTTTTCACTATTGACTTGTTTTGTTGAATGTAAATTTCAACAATTTTAGAGCGTTCGCGTGGCGTGTACTGTTCCATTGTAAACATTTGCTTGGAATGACGCTTCGAACGCGGTATGTCATTAGTCGATTTGGCATTACTGCGGAAAGTTACAGTGTTGCCAGATGGGCGCTTCGAATATTGACAACCCTGTAAAAAGCATACTTTTTAGTAATCTCAACTACAAATTTAGTTTGTTTTCCAAGTTATATGAAAAGAGCGAGCCCTAAAGGCTCCATCGTAGTCATAATAATGCCTTAATATACATACAAATTAATCAATTTTCTTATCAATTCAATATCAACGCTAAGAAAATCAGGCCAGTACCATCTCTCTAAACCCTGATGAAGTTTTGGTAGCAAATTTCAAACTTATTTCTTGGCGATTATTTATCAGATGTAATTTGACTTAATTTTCTTCTTGAAAAATTCTTTATTCTAAAATTGAGGTCATTTATGAAGCTATTTTTTGTTAAATTCAGCCATGCCTCAATATATTTTTTGACAGGAGTGCATTTTTTCAACTCAATTTCGTCCCGCTTCATTGATTCGTCTTCTTACAAGTCTTAACGGAGAAGAGTCTACATTACATTGCTCATTTATTTCTGACACTCTACGACTATTTAAAGGTGGATATAACCTCTTTGCGGTTTTATGCGGAAATGCTTTGCAATTTTTTGCTAAACATTTTTTTGCAGAAATAAAATATATCTAAAGATTGTTTTTGCCATTTTTTGACTAAAAAAAAATGCTGACACAAATAGTGCGTAAAATAAAATTTATTTGAAAGAATCACCTTAAACACTATTCAGATAGAGAGTGATTTAATTTAATAATTTAAATTAGAGTGTGCTATTTTTGTGATCAACCAATAACTTCCTTCTATGTACGGGTTAAACGGCACAAGCGAAATAAAACACGAAAAGTTAAAGTTTTTTTGATTTCCCAAAACTGTAAAGTCGAAATTTCGACTATTTTCACAAAAACTAAACTGGACTTGTTTAGTGTGCTATTTGTGAGACCATGGCATGACTGTGTAACCAAATAGAAAGTCTTCAATATTGAATTGCCACTTTTTAAAACTAAAAGCCCTATTAACGTCAAATTGGCCCAATTTTTGTTTGAATTCTGGCCCTTTTCCAACTAAGTCAATATCATCCCTGGTTGTCGCCTGTCAAAATAGAAATAAATCTAAGCCGACGATATCAACAAGAGCGACAATGTCGTTGATACATATTCAGCAAACGCATCTTCATAAGAAATACATGTTTAAGAAATACATTTTGACAGATGGCTGTGCGTCGTTGCCGTCGTTAATTACTCGTAATTTGAGAATTTTTAAAAAAAATACTTATTTCATATATATAACAATACATATTCACCACCAAACATGTGATCACCACCAAGCTGCAGTTGATTGAAACTTTTATCAAGGAATGGTATCACGAACGGAATTTCAACAAAATGCAATTTTGTATACACGGTTAAAAATCTTGGACTAAATTTTAGTAAATTCTGTACTGTATATATGACGACACCGAAATTGTATTTAAATATAAGCCACGCTAAATACTAAAACTAAGTTTTATTCTCGCATGGGCTTAAATTGCAATACCCGATGTGGACTAAATTAATTTTTTTTTTTATGCTATAATTTTTAAACTAACTCCTATTGTAGGTTTCGAACTCACGTCTTCATTGAAATGAAAGTAGTAAACGTTGCTTGAGCGCCATAATCAAATAAAAACTGTTTCACAAAAATTGTATTATAAAGCTTTGTTAACCGAAAAAGTAACTCTGAATCATAAGACTTCTGAATCTTAACAATCTGAAAATTTAGATGGATAGTAATGAAATATAATACAACATGGCTTAAAATGTAATACATGTTGTATTAAATCTAATATCATGGCTATCTTAATTCAAAATCTATTCCAATTGTACTAGTTTTTGAAATCGATTTTATTACTTTTTACTTATTTTGTATTAAATTTTAAGCCGTAGGTACTAAAGTTCAAATTTTATTCCAACTTTATAAAATTTAAGTACAGCTTTGACAAAAAAAAAATGT
The DNA here is from genome assembly GCA_914767935.1 of Coremacera marginata. NCBI lineage: Eukaryota > Metazoa > Arthropoda > Insecta > Diptera > Sciomyzidae > Coremacera > Coremacera marginata. The sequence goes on from OU612044.1 coordinate 26,900,771, forward strand.
CTAGTATTTTTAAAAGTATTAATTCTAATAAAAAATGGTTTAAAAAAGACATTATTCCAACCATTGGTTTGAAAATTACTCCAAGAATTTTAACCATGTAAAGAGAATGCCCGGCGCATAAAAGCTATAATTGCAGCTTAAATAAATACTAAGGTTTATTGTATAAGGTTTTTATTAATCGCCATATTCCCTCCAAAGAATATTTATGCATTGAAAAATTGTTTTTTTATAATTGTAATAACATTCTTATAGAAATAAAATATAGCTTTGAGACCCACAGCTAACATAGACGGAAGAGAAGCCAGTGGAAAATAAAAGTGATCTATGAAATAACGAGTTTATTTTAATCAAAAGCTGTAAAAAATTTGCTCAAATTCAAATTTTAGATTTAAAAAATCTAAGTTATATTGCATATTATGAATTAAAATATCATAAATTTTGTGTAAAATATAAGTATAAGCTTACCTTCAGTAATGAATCTATATATTAATACGCAAACAAAAAAGTTTGTGATCCCATTTTACCGGTGTTAACTTTAACATATTTGCATACAACTCATATCGATGGATAAAAATCCTTTTTTGCCAATGGGACAATAGTGGTATTCAAGTAACGCCGTATTTGTGGTGTATATAGCTTATGTGCCATAAGTTCATACAACTTACCACACATACGCAGCTTACATCACAAATACGTCGTTCATTGAATACTACTAATGAGAAACCAACAACAAAATACATATCGGCACAGCTCTACCCTGTAGGAAAATCAACTAATTTAAAAGTAATTGATAAAGTAGTTTTTTCTCAATTACAACTAGTTGAAATTCTGACTTTTTTCCATAGAACGAACTAACTTATTTTGTATGGGGATGTCCGCTAAATAAGTCAATTGACTTTCGTCTGCATATATTTTGAACTACTTGTTAAATTAGTTACATTTAAACTATTTTTTAATTGCTTTAAAATAACCAATTGAAAACTATTACTGATGGCCTAAAGTAAATATTTGATTAAATAACATGGTTAAATATATATAAACTTGTAATCTAATAAAAATTTGCAATTAAAACATGTCAAAATCAGAGTAGTTGCCGCCTTAATATAATTCAAAGTAGTTCAAATACTGGTTTATTTTAAACTAGTTTTTTAATTAGTTGTTTGTAAAAACAAGTTATTTTGTTCCTATAGGGTATTTAACATCGTTGCTGTAGCATACACGAGCAAAAGTAAAATGGGAGAGAGTCGCAGACACTTCAAAAGAGCTGTGCATTATTATTGTTGTTGGTGCTTTCTCTTAAATTCTCTCCCAACAAAATAAATGTGCCACTGCGTTAAAAAAACTGTTAAACTGCTGCTTGTTTCATATAACACTTGTAAAGTCGTTTATAATTGTTTATTTTGTTCAATACTTCTGATTTATGAGTTATGCATAAAAACAAAAGAAAAACCAATTTTGATATGGCCGAATTTCGGCCACAGGCGATACTAGTACAAATTAAATCGAAAAATATATCAAATCAGAAAACAAATTTTGTATCATTTGATTCGCCCTGTTAAAACAAACATATTGTTTATTAAGCATAAATATTTTATTTTAGTTTTATAAAAATAGCGTTCATATTCTTATACATATTAAAAAAAAAACACTGCATCGGAATATATAATTCTTTTACATAATTATTGTTTTTTTAACATATATTTTGCAGAGATATACACAACACCAAACCGAATCTGATAAAATTCTACAGCAATAGCAGCGCTGTCTAGCGTCACATAGTCTTAAAATACGTAGTTTTAGCAAATGCAACAACCTCTGCTGAATAGAACTCGCTAGTCGGATTCTTGTCGCAGCAGAAACTGTTAGAAACTCGTTTGTTTCCCTTTAACTCGCAGAGAGAGTATATTATAAATGAGAGAATGCCAGATAGAGAGAAGTACTAAAGCGAAATTTTTCGATGTACGGCTGCCAGTTTTGATTTTGGCTTTCTAGCGACACTGCAAAGCTACAAAAATGAATATAAGAAATAAAGAAAGCACAAATACACATATATTTTCCATTTGAATGTATGTGTGTATGCTGGAATTAAATAAATTTCGATTTTTAATTTTTCGTTTGCTTTGGCTTGCTTGGCAGTGCAAGCTCTGCTTGTGCTTCTCTGATTATGCTAACAGGCAACCAGAAACCAAAGCTACCCTATAGAAACAAACTAACTTGTTTTTAAAAACAACTAGTTAAAAAACTAATTTAAAATAAACCAGTATATGAACTACTTTGAATTATATTAAGGCGGCATCCACTTCAATTGTAAATAGTTTTATTTGCATTATATATGAAATAATTGAAATACTTCTTAAAAACAAGTGATTGATAAACTACTTTGAATTTTATTAAAGCGGCAACTACTTTGATTTTGACATGTTTTAATTGCAAATTTTTATTAGATTACAAGTTTATATATATTTAACCATGTTATTTCATCAAATATCAACTTTAATCCATCAGTAATAGTTTTCACTTGGTTATTTTAAAGTAGTTAAAAACTAATTTAAATTTAACTAATTTAACAAGTAGTTAAAAATATATGCAGACGAAAGTCAATTGACTTATTTAGCGGACATCACCATACAAAATATGTTAGTTCGTTCTATGGGAAAAAGTCAGAATTTTAACTAGTTGTGGTTGACAAAGAACTACTTTATCAACTACTTTTAAATTAGTTGATTTTCCTACAGGGTAGTTATATTCTTTTCTGTCGATATGATCGTACCCCTTTTTCTTTCTGCCCTCTGCCAGACATGAGTCTCGTATAAATATATCCTTGCTTATATGTTTTTGCTCACGAATTGGCACAAATTTAGACTAGTTTATGCTATAGAAATATTTTTAACTACAAACTTAACTAATTTTTATTCAAAACTTTTTCTTTTTTTAAAAAAAAAACAATTTTTGGTTTGTTTGTTTTAATCATGCATATTGACAGTTTTTATTATATTTTTATAATTCACATTATCATTTATATTATTAGTATTTATAACTAGAATTTAAATAAATTATATATTTTCATTACACATTCATCATCAGCATTGCGAGTGCTTTCATAAAATGTTATATTAGTGAATACGTCTTAAAATCGATTGCTATAAATTTTTTATTTGTAACTTTATACAAATGTTTTTTAATGATAGTTGTGGTTGTATAATTTAACAGTTTTGTTTATTTGACTTTTTTTTTTTTCTTTAATTTGATCATTGTTTTTAACATTTATGCTATGCTTCAAAAAGAATTTCCTAAGTTTAAGTTTACACAAAAAATATGGTAAATTTTTTTTAAATAAGTGCCTTAAGTTAAAAATTTTTGCTTATTAGTTGCCGAAATATGTATTTTTGTAGATTTTATTAACTTACACTAAAATAGGTTTGAAAAAAATTTCTTACTAATTTTTTTTTTTAGCTACCATGGCAATTGGTTTGGGAAGTTATTTTTTCAACTTTCATTTGAGTATAAAAACTGTTTGTTAATTTAATTTTAACACAATAATTAAAACTTGTGTTAAGTAATTTTTAAACATATGTATGTATAAAAATTGTGCGCTTTATTATAGACCATAATAAATGCATTTTTTTCACATTAAATTCATGTTTCTTTGTTTCTTTTTTTTTTAACAAAAAATTATACAACAAAATTTTGTTACAAAAATTGTTGGGTACATCTAGGTTTAAATATGTGACAACATAATGTCAAAACATTTCAAAAACAATAGTAAAATGTTTGACTATAACATAAATTAACATGTTTAAAAATAAAGATTTTGAAATTTTACAAGTAACTAGTATGTTATTTTTTTGAAAAAAAAAGTTCGCAAAGTTTTATTTACAAATTAGTTGCGCTACACCAGAAAGCATTCCTTTCTTTTTTTTCGAGCTACACTGGTTCAAGTTTTGGTGCTTATATTAAATTTAATTTTTATAAATTTTTAACTACATTTAATTGAGTTGCTTTCGTATTTGATCAACTTGGCTTAAGTTATAAAATTAACTTGAAATTTACACTAGCTTACCTATTAAGACGTCTACGTTATGTTAAACATATACATACAAATGAAGTTAAACTTCAGCTAGTTTTGAAATTAGCTTGAGTTTTTCATAGAAAATAAAATTAAATATGTATAAACAAACATAAAGAAAAGCAAAGAGAATATTAGCACTACACTGAGCTAATGAGCATAAAGTCAGCTGCGCCATTGTTGTTTTTTGAAAAAATATATGTATATAATGTGCCCGTTATGTGCTATAATTTAGCGCGTTGGCAAAATATTGTTATGGCATAATTTTTATGTCTAATTTTCTAAGAAATTCATATATTGTGCTGTGATGTGCTCAAGTTGTGCTGCAATTGTGCAGTGGAAGAAATAAAAGAATGTGCATATTTGCTGGTTTTATGTGCATAACAATTTTTTTAAATGCTGGACCTGCTATTTATATGCTACAATGTGCCGGTGTAGCACAACTTGTGCATAATACGGCACAACTGTCAAATTTTTTAAAAAACTAAGAGGCGTAGCTAACTTCACATTTCAATAAATTTGCATTAAAATATTCTTCTTTCTTTCTTAATGCAGCACATGATAGCACACATCCGGCACATAACAGCACATTATTTTTTTTTAATGAAGCCAACTTTATGCGAATAATTCTCAGTAATAAAACATAAACAGGCTGTCTTCTGAAGCTGCAGACTAAAAACATAGACAAAACATAGAAAGCACTTTTTCACTTAAACATTATAATATCATTCGTCATTAATATGTATAATAAAAAAATAAAAAAAATAAAATCTTAAAAAATTTAGTTAGTTAAAGCTTAAAAAATAAAATAGTCAAAAAACTGTATAAAAGCAGACTAAATTCGTTCATATTTTGTTCGCCAGCGTATGTGTGAGTAAAAAGTGGAGTGTGTTAAAATGAGTGTTTTTTTTTTGTGGAGAATTGCGCTCAATTGTAGAGTTATACAGTTGCTTGCAAACTGCGTGCTACGCTATCAGTCAGTCCATAAGAGAGTTTTTTTTTTTTAGTTTTTGTTTGTGTTTTATGTGCTGTTTTTGTTTTCTCCCATCTTATGTTTTATGTGTGTGTGTGTGTGTATGTGTTCTTTTCTTAGCGTATTTCATGCGCTGTTAATCATCAAAGAATATCTGGTGTATTTGTCTCATCGTGTGAATGCTGCAGCAGACCCTTGCGTTCATCTGGAGCGGTGCTGACATTTTCTGCCACCGCTGACTGTTCTGTTATGGCATCGGCATACATGGACTCGTACACAGGATTCGCAAAGTTGCCCTAAGTAAAAGAAATTCCATGTAAATAAATATAAACACTTTTAATTGGATTAGATTAGGTATATTTATATATTTATATTACATATAAAAACGCTTGAAAAACGATATTAGCTCAGCCATTTCATATGAAAATAGATGTGCTGTGATGTGCTCGATGTGTGCTGTTATGTGCCACATTTGAAAATAAATTCCCATTAATAGCATGATTTTTAGGAAGTGTTGATTTTACGATGTGAAGTTCAGATATTATGCTGTCATGTGCTTGAGTTATACTTCAATGTGCCGTGGATAAATTAAAAATTTCGCGTAATTTGGAATATTAAGAGGGCAAATAAACTTTTGAAATGAAAACTTTTTTAGGCTCATTGAGATATCATCACGCTGTTAGCTGTATCATCACGCTTTTAGCTGTTCATTTCTGTTGCATTGTAAAGCATTCCTTATGCCGTGGTTATGCTAGATAAATATGTTTGGTACCAAACCATTACTGAACTAATAACCGATTACTAAAGCGGTTACTAACTAATTACCGAACCAATTACCGATTACCAAAGTGATTACCAACCAACTACCGAAGCGATTACCAACCAATTACCGAAGCGATTACCGACTACCAAAACAGTTTTACCAAAGCGATTACCGAAGAGATTACCGATAACCGAAGCGATTACCAACCTATTGCCGACTACTGAAGCGATGACCAACCGATTATCAATTACTAAAGCGATAACCAACCTATTACCGAAACGATAATCAACCGATTAACGAAGCGATTACCAATAACGGAAGCGATTACCAACCGATTACCGAACCAATTTCCGAAGCGATAACTAACCGATTACCGAACCAATTACAGATTACCGAAGCGATTACCAACCGACTGCCAAACCATTTACCGAAGCGATTACTAATCCATTACCGATAACCGAAGCGATTACCAACCGATTACCGAATCGATTACCAATTACCGAAGCGATTACCAATTACCGAAGCGATTACCGATTACCAAAGCGCTTACCAACCGATAATCGAAGCGATTACAAACCAATTACCGTGTATCAAAGCGATTTTCAACCGATTACCAAAGCGATTACTAACCGATTAACTATTACCAAAGCAATTACCAACCGATTACTGAGCCAATTACCAATTACCCAACCAAAGTAATTGTGTTACAAATATACCTATTATATATAGCATTAAAAATTAGCAGTTTATACATTCAATAACGAATAAATTGATAAAAAGAGTTAAAAAAGTTAAGAGTTAAAAACGCGTCTGATTTGCCGACTCTAGCTACTTCGGAAATTCATAACAGCCATGTTATTTCATAGCTTTAAGTTTTCATTTCGGTCGGCAGTCCCCTCACTGGCTACTTTTTTTATATTTTTATCTCAAAAACAAGTTATGCAAGCTGGATATGGTTTGCACTGGATATGCATCTATTTGCCTTTAGCACCAGGTTTTATATCCCTTTAAACAAATATTAAAGTCGCGTATGAATATTTTTCAAAAAATTTAGCCCTCAAATTTTTTTACAAACTTGTAGTTAGAAACTACGTCGAAATCATTATTGAAACGTTATGGAATATTATGTTACGTAACTTTACTGTAAAAACTGTATTTTGTTAATATATTAACGGCACATTATAGCACAACTCAAGCACAACACAGCACAAATAACGATTTTCTGTAAAAAAAATGAGTGACAAAACTATTCTCAAAACCAACAACTCATAAAAACTAAACCATTAGAAAAAGCTTTCCAATGCGGCACATGATAGCACACATCGGGCACAACGCAGCACATATTATTATTCATAATAAATCAACAATGGCGTAGCTTACTTTATGATTATCAATAAGTAGCATTTACCTTGTCGTCCTCGTGCACAAAGGCGGGCGTCTCATCCACATCGCCGCGGTACATGGGATTTGTGAGCATTATTTCCACATTGTCTGTCAGACGCGCATGCGAAAATGGCTGCGAAATGCGATGTTTTCTATGTAATAAAAATATCCTCAGTTAATGAATTCACAATTTTTCTTCCAAAAGATTTTTGCTTACTTAAGGAAAAAGACGGCACCACCAAACATGGCTAATAGCAAAATTATGGAAGCTATAATGACAGCTAATATAGACAGTACATGTGCATTCTGCTGTTGCTCATCGCTCAATGCATCGGCACTGTCCGAAAGACAGGGTGTTATATTGCCATTCGAGCAGCTAGTGTGAATAGAAGTAATTTGTAGAAATTTAAAAATAGTTCTCAAAATACTTTCGAACATGCTTACAGGCATTCGTTTATAGAACTGCCCTTGAGGCAGACGCCACATTCGTCTTCGACACAATTGGGTGGCATGTCGCAGGCATCACCCGCCCAATTACCAAAGCACGCGCAGTGTGGCACCGTATATGCATCCAAATGGCAGACACCACCATTTTTACAATAGCTGATGCAGGGATTATCGGCGGCAACAGGTCGCTGTAAAGGTAGGAAAAAATTTAATTTTAAAAATTATATTACAAGCATGACTCAAAGAAATCTACTCACCTCACAAAAGTCGCCATTCCATTGATTTGTGCAGTTGCACATGGCTACGCCTTTTATGACATGACAAGTACCGCTATTTTGGCATATAATGCCAGTGCAGGGATTGCGTGAGGGCACCTCCGATTGATCGCAAACTAAAGTAAATAGGAAAAAAAAAATAAAAAATCGATATTTTTAAATATTCTCAGCGGATATTTTGTGCTCCTAATACACAATTTTTTGTACACTACTTTATAAAATGTATTTTACACTACTGTATAAAATGGGTAAAGCTTAACTTACATATTGGCGGACTCGATGTCTTGCACAGATCTGTCTCACAGCGCTCGCCGACGTAGCGCTCCGAGCAGGTGCAAACTAGCTGCTGACCACGTTCAGCACAGATGCCGGAATTCATGCAGAAATTCTTGCAAGAATCCGACTCGCATTGCTCGCCATAGAATCCAGCTGGGCACTGGCAACGTGGACCACCTTTGTTGCCTATGGAGCAGACGCCTTGGTTCTTGCAGAAGTCATTACAAACGTTGACTTCACAGCGTTTGCCGGTAAACCTATGGAAAGCAGACATTTTTTTTCATTTTTATAAAATTTTAAGAAAAATTTTTAAATCAAAATTTAACTTACCCATCGGGACAGGCGCATTGTGTGTTGTCGCTGATGGTTTCTCTGCAGATGCCACCATTTTCGCAGGTCAAGTTCACACAATGTTCGCACTCATCGCCAAAGTAGAGCTCGGGACAAGTGCAACGCATACCTTCGTCGGTGATGAGGCAGGAGCCGCCATTGTGACAGCGACTTTGACATTCTGGCACGGAGGTTTCACAACGTGCACCCGACCAACCAGGTGGACAGCTACATTTCAGCGGTGGTGGCTCTGGCGAACCAGGCAGCTGCGATGCCACAGTGCAGAGACCACGGTTTTGGCAATAACCCGAGCAACGATAGTGCTCACAATGATCACCTTCAAACTGCGGCTGGCAGATGCATTTGGGAACATGATCAACTACCTTGCAGCTGCCTAGATTGCACTTCAGTGGGCAGTAGTTGGGCACTTCGGCGTGGGCCTTGCATTCGCCATCAACCATGACAAGATCGCTGGGGCATAAACAACTGTGGCCAATATTCGATTCAGCCGAGAGTATGCATAGAGCACGCAAAGGTTTGCAAGGATCCTTGCTGCAGGGATTGGTGACTAGAGGTAGAAGAGGAGAGATTGAACTAAACAGTGATTTTTAAGTGAACTTTAATTGATTTACTATTTCGATTCTGCTTCAGTGGATGCAGTATGCCAATGTCCGAGGAGCGATAACCTTTGAGCAGATAGGTGCCGTTATCATTGCCAAATTTATTCATCTTTATAATGCTTTGATCATAGAGCTTTATGTATAGATAATCCTCGAATACATCAATTTTTTGAGGTTTTTCTGTTATGGCGGGAAAATATATTCATTATTTTTGGGACGGACAATTTTCTTGTAATATCCACCCACCTTTATTGGAAAAGCGACGCACAACATTGCGATCTTTGCCATTGAGGCGACACGTCTCAATAGTGCCCTTACGATAGTCAGCCCAGTAGAGACGACCCGTTGGATAATCAATCGACAAACTGATGGGCCAACCCACATCAGTTTCCACCAAACTTTTCTTATTCGAACCATCGAGTGAGGCTACCAAAATGCCATTTTCCAAAGTAGACCAGATCATGATGCGTGATTCGGGCTCGAGCACAATATCCGTAGGATTCATGCCAGTGGAGACAAGCGACAAATGCTTCTTACCTTCAATGTCGGTTGCAATGATTTGATTGTGACGCGAATCGACAATATACACCATCTGAGTGATCCAATCGACGGCTAAGGATTTCGGATCATCTAGATCGGGTATCTGGGGAAGAGAGTAAAATTACCTTAATAAGAAAAAAATCTACGTGATGATTCAGCATTTAGGCACTCACATCGAATTCGGTGAGCTCCTTGAGATCGCGTCGCACACGTGTGGCAAAAGCTGCGTCGGCGTGCGGTGTCGCAATCTTCATAGTGTGAACTTTGCCATGATGCGAGTCAATCCAAAAGAGCAACGTGTCCTTGGGACGTATTAGAATATCGAATACATCAATCTTGAGGCTATCCGTTTGGAAGAATCCCACCACGGTGGTGCCCTCTTGTTTAGCAGGCAGAATAAAGCGGAACTCTTGCTCTGAAGCGAGCAGCAGAATTTGATCGGGTCCTAGGGGCAAGTGTGAATTATAAACGCGTTTAGAAAGATTTTATTAACCTACCTGAAGCCAGGCAGGTGTCATTTTTCTTAGAGCCTTTGTGATAGCCCTCCGTGCATTTGCAGTTATAATGCCCCGCCTTCTTTTCAATGCAAATCTGTGAGCAGGTGCCAAAACCGCAGACGGGCGTCTGACAATTCATCTCATCCGAGCCATCTATGCAATTGTATTGACCATCGCAACGGAATATTTTCGATATACAATGATCATCCTCGCACTGGAACTGATCGTGGCGACATTTGGGCAAAGCCGCGCATACCTCATCAGATTCATCCTCATTGTTGCCGCAATCATTGACACCATCGCAAAGCGCCGACTTGCGTATGCATTTCAGGTTATTGCATCTATTCGGGAAACAAACGAGCATTAATTAACGTTTTAAGGAACCTTAGGAGACACCCACTTGAAGGCATTTGCATGACAGTGAACGTGAGCACAGGTTATAAAGCTCTCATCGCTGCCGTCTGTACAGTCATCCCATCCATCACATTTCCAACGTGACATGATGCATTTGCCATTTGCGCAAGTGAAGTGATCGTGCGGACAAGTGCAGTTGACTTCATCGGAACCATCTGGACAGTCATCGTCGCCATCGCACTGATATTGTCTAATTCAAAAAGTAAGAGAGTGGTTAAAAGATGTGGCTAAAAAAGGGCAAAAAATATCGGGAATTTGTTTATAAATCAAAAAAATCTTTATTTATTCTTCTTAATTTATTTCATCCCCCTCAAAGTAGTCCCCCGGATGCAATACATTTGTGCCAACGTTTTTTCCAATTTTCAAAACAAGCTGCAAATTCGTTTCGGTTTTTATCTCTTCTATCGATTCAAAACGATGTCCACGGAACGGTTCTTCTGGCCTAGCGAATAGCCCGAAGAAACATGATGCTAAGTTAGGCGAACACGATGTTTGCGCAACGATACGAGTCGAGTTTTTGGCGAAATGATCAAGAATTACGAGTGCAGTGTGAGATGGTGCATTATCGTGATGCAAAAACCTATAATTGCCTCTCCACAAATTCGGGGTTTTTTGACGCACACCATTACGCAAGCGACGCATAACATCCAAGCACGAGAAGTATTCTTTGTTGACAGTTTGGCCTGTTGAAAGGAGTTCGTAATGCACCACATTACGATAATGGAAGAAAACTGTCAACATGACCATGATTTTTGACTTGCTTTGGCGTGTTTTTTTCGGTCTCGGCTCATCTTTGGCACGGTATTCACCCGATTGGTCGGCTATTTCCTTATCGTAAGCGTACACCCATGTTTCATCTCCAGTTATGCTGCGTTTCATTTTGTCTTGATAGTCGGAAAGCAGGCCCAAAGGTCACTCAAAGTTTCAGTAGTTTTCACTGATCCCTTCGATATTCCAACAAGGTCAGTAAGGTCTATGTCTGTCAATCGACGATTTTGGAGCACTAATTCTTTGACTTTGTTGACGTGTAGCTCATCAGTTGATTTTGATGATCATCCTGGCCGTGCCTCGCCTTCAACGCTTTCTCGACCCTCTTCGAACATTTTGTACACTCATAAACTCTTGTTTTCGATAGAGCTTGCTCACCGAAGGCCTTCTTCTGCAACATTTTCAACGCGTAACTCAAACACTAATGAACATTTTGATCTGTGTAATTTGGCACAGATGTCAGCAGTGACAGTAGTGCCACCTTAAAAATAAAAACATTTGTCTTTATCGGAATCCGCAAAAAAATTTTAATTTAAATTCCCCGGTATTTTTTTCCCACAGTAAACTGCTTTAATCTAAAGCCTCCTTAACTCACTTGTTGATGCAGGTGTTGAATGCTGCGCATTTAAATTGATTCGCCTTGCAGGTTATGTTGCAATTGATCTCATCACTGCTGTCATCGCAGTGTATCTCACCATCGCAGCGATAGTCGTGCTTAATGCATTTACCTGTGCCACAGCTGTTAAGGAAATCATTATTTAAACTTTATTCCCATTTAGTGTTCGGAACAACTCACCGAAATTCACTCTCCGAGCAGTTGCGCATTTGACAGTTCAGCTCATCGCTGCCATCGCCACAATCGTTCTCATAGTCGCAACGCCAGCGACCAGGTATGCATTTCGAGTTATTGCATCTAAGCAGCGAAAATATTCATTAACAACTTCCAATTAAACTTACGCTGCAAGTACTTACTTGAAATATGTAGGATCGCAATTCTCTTTAGATGAGCGACAAGTGGTTGGCTCATCCTCGCCACTCGGGCAATCATCCTCGCCATCGCAACGCCAAGCCATAGGTATGCAACGACCTGAATTACATCTACAAGTAAAAAAAAAATCCGTTAAATCTACTCCACTTTCCCTCGCCCCCCTCCCCCCGTTTACTTACTGAAAGTCATTGGGTGAGCAGGAAATCAGTTCGCAGTTGGCTTCATCTGACTTGTCGGCACAATCAATGTCCCCATCGCATACCCAGACGAAGGGCATGCAACGATTATTGCCACATTGAAATTGATCCTTCTTGCAAATCAACGGCGTACAGCCAGACTCATCTTCGCCTCCCGGGCAGTCACTCACACCATCGCAACGTTTAATATTGTCAATGCAGTAGGCACTCGTATTACCGGTTGCCTCACATTTCATATGATTCTCGAAACAAATGAATTTGTCGCAATTTTGTTCATCCGAATTGTCGCCACAATGATTGCTGCCATCGCATATAGATGAAGGATGTATGCATTTCTTGTTTTTGCACTGATACTGACCCGGTTCGCAGTGAAAAGTGGGACAGGTCTCTGGCTCATCGCTACCATCGCCACAATCATCTTGGGTGTCACATTTCCAGTAGAACGGTATACATTTGTAGGTGTTGACGCACTCAAAGTGAGCCGCCGTGCAATTGGCAATGCACGATTTGCCATCTGCGTCGAGTACAAAGTTGTTCGGACAGGAACATTTATAGTAGGGAGCTTCTGGTGAGAGCAGACAGAGCGTGGAACAATTAGCAGCGAGACAGGGATTTGTCGTCGATGGTTGTTGCTGACGATATGGATGATAGATACGCAGATCCATGGGCCGATGTATGGTGGTTATGAGCGTGGAGCAATTATGACCATTATATTTGTTGCAATACTCAATAGATTTAGTTTCCCAATCTGACCAATAGATTTTATCCTCCCACACTGCAATGGCGAAAATGTGATGCAGATTAAGTTGTGGATTCATACTGCGTGCTAGTAGCAGACGTATATTTTTGCCTTCCAGATCGGAAACGGCGATAATATCCTCGCGTGCATCTCCCCAAAATAGTTCGTTCGTTTCGAAGGATATAGTCAGAGCATTCGGCCAGCCCAGATTATCTTGTATGATGACTTTGGCATTGGAGCCGTCCATGCCGGCTTTGCCTATGTGCGGATTATCGCCCCAGTCGGACCAAAAAATGTGCCTATTGAAAGGATCTAGGGCTATGCCGCGTGGTTCGCGCAAGTGCTCGTTGATGAGCACCTTGCGATATTTACCATCCAGCTTGGATACCTCGATAGTATCGAGTCCTTTATCGCACCAGTAGAGGTTTTTGGCCACCCAGTCAACCGCAAGACCATCGGGATTTTTAAGCATAGCCTGATGTAATGTAGTGGTTTTATTTTCCACCGGGCAGTAACGCTTAATCATGCCCACTGTCGAGGTAACATCCGACCAGAATAGACACTTTGTCTCCCATTCGAAATCGAGAGCCACGGCATTGGACAGCTGATGTATAAGTATCGAACCATGGCCCTCCATATCGACCTCACGTATGTAGTAGCGATTTGAGAAGATAAGGTTTACCGTCTCATTGCTGGTGGCCTTGCAGGTGTGTTGATCCTTTAGCTCATAACCCTTGCCGCAGAGACATTTGTACGAGCCGTAAGTGTTAACACATATCTGCGAGCAAGGATGCTGTTCGGTGCATTCATCAACATCATCGCAGAGATGATGATTTGAATGATGCAGCTTATAGCCGGCGCGACACTTACACTCATAGCCAACCACCTTGTCCACGCACTCATGTTCGCACAGATCGGGTATAACGCATTCGTTGACGTTACACAACTCTTCATCACTAAAGTCAGCACAGTCGTTTCGTCCATCACAGAGTAGATCGGAGGAGATACAAGCGCCATTTTTGCAGCGAAAATCGTTGGGTCCTGCACAGAGTTTGGGTGAGTGTGCGCAAAGTTGCGCATCTTCATCCGAACCATCCGAACAATCGGGCTTATCGTCGCAGGTGAGATTCTTGGCTACACACTCGAGATTATGGCACTGAAACTCGGTGTCGGGTGCACATATCTGAGCATGTGGAAACGGTTCACAGTTCTTATATTCATCTTCGCCCGAGGGGCAGTCGCGATCGCCATCGCAAACGTACTGTCGTTCAAGACAAATGCCATTCGAGCAGAGAAAGGAGGGTGCCACACATTCCGGTATATGTGGCCCTGCGTCAATAGCACAGTGCTCGCCTTCATCTTCACCGCCTGGTGCTGGACAGTCGTGTTCACCGTCACAAACCCATTTGAGTGGTATGCAACGGCCGGTTGATTTGCACTGGAAGAGATGTGAACGACACACGCGGTTGGGACATTGCGCTCCCTCATCGGAACCATCTTCACAGTCAGGTTTCCCATCACATTGCCAGCTGCTGGGTATACAGGTATTTTGACAGCGAAATTCGTTGGCTTTGCACTGCAGACGACATCCAACCTCATCGGAGCTTAGGGAGCCCACCAGATCTTTACAATCGTTCTCACCATCACAACGCCACTTTTCATTAATACAACGTCCGTTGGAACACTGAAACTGCCCAGGACCGCAAGCCACTTTTGACACATGATCGCAGTCAAGCTCATCACTGCCATCGGGGCAATCCTTGTCACCATCACAGCGCCAGGAGGGCATAAAACATGCAGTGGAATTGGCACAGTGCTCGAAAAGCACATCGCCGTTTGGACACTCACGTGGAGGACAGCGTTTCTCATCGCTAAAGTCCTTGCAGTCACGTACATTGTCGCACACAAATTGCATCGATATGCATTCGCCACTGGAGCAACGGAACTTCTCCGGCTCACACTTGCAGACCAAATCCGACTCATCGGAACCATCGCCACATTGATGGATTTCATCGCAGGTCTGGTTTTGTGGAATGCAGCGATGATTGTTGCACATGAAGAAGTTGGCGGGACACTCGCGTATGATACAATAGCTGCGCAGCTCATCGGAGCCGTCCAAACAGTGGGTGATGTTGTCACAGGTGAGCTCCAGTGGTATGCATTCTCCAGACTTGCAGGAGAATTGCTCCTTGCCACAGTTCGTATTAAGCGGTTGTATACAACGTCTGCCATCTGAGGCAAGTACTCCGCGTGTGCACTGACAACTAGCGGTGCCATTCTTGCGGAGTATGCAAACATCCTCACAGCCACCATTGAGTATCTTGCATTGGTTCGCATCACAGTTAATGGTAGTATTTTGTACGGCAATAATGCCCATGGGACGTATGATATTCTTACGCAGGAGCACCACATCCGAACCGGAGAACTTGTTGGCACGCACCACAGCATGTAGCACCCAGTCAGTCCAGAACAATAGATCTCCATAGACAGCCATGGAGAAGGCATGTTTCGGGGAGGAATGCGCCAAAACGGTACGATGTGTACCATCATAGTCGACACGTTCTATCTTATCGAGGCGTGCATCAGCCCAATAGAGTTTCTGTTCTTCAAAGTCGAGCGTCAAAGCATTTGGCATCTGGATGTCTTTTTGTATAATCGACTCAATGCCATAGCCTGTTATATAGGCGCGCTGTATGGAAGGGGTTTGTTCATTCCAGTTTGTCCAATAAATCATACCCATGCAAGGCTCTACAGCTATGCCGCGTGGCTTATCTTGGGCGTTAAGCTTAAGTATAGCCTTCACGTGACGCGTATTATTGTCAGCATTTTGGCTGGCTTCCAGCAGACTAAGGCTTCGTATTGAGGCATCATTGTTGGAAGTCCAGAAGAGATGCTGATTGACAACGTCATAGGTGACACCCTCCACACGTCCCTGATGACTAACAAGCACCTGATTCTGACTACCATTGAAATACACCGAGTTGATAGTGCTCATCTGAACATCGGAATAGAAGATTTTGCTGCTTTGGTAATCATAGGTTAGCGCAATGACATTGCGCATGAAGGTAGTGTTGTGTATGGCATGTATGGGTCCATTTTTATTTGCATGATCAGTCATGTGCACACTCTCAATAGTGCTGCGATAAGAGAAGAGTAGGAAGTTTTCATACGGCTCACATGAGACGCCATCACTGGCTACGCGACTGTGTGAACAGGCACAGACTGCGCTGGTGCCATTGTAAAGACACAACTGCTGACAACCGCCATTATTCTCCGAGCACTGATTGGTGCCTTTCTGCACACGTTTCGAGAAGATTTTCAAATCCTTTAAAGCATTTCCCTCCGATTTTAGTATTTCACGAAAATCGGAGAGATTTTGTAAGGGAGCTACTTTAATGCTGCCCTTGTTGTGATTGTTGTCGGCCCAATACATGAGATCACCCAATTTTGCCAAGGCCACGGGATTATCCAAGCTATGATTGAGCATCTGTATCTTTAAGTTGCCATCATAGTCCACTTTCATGATGCGATTCGGGCCCGTTTCACACCAATACACTTTGGTTGCATCAATGTCAAGTATGAGGTTGCTGACGGCATTTGTCTGATTGACGAGCACGAACTCTTGACTACCATCGAGCCCAGTGCGACCAATGACGCCCTCCGCAACGTAGAATAACAAACCCTGGACAGGGTCTACGGCCAAAGCGCTTGGATTGTCAATGTTTGAGACTACAACATGACGATGTGAACCATCTAGGCGAGAAACTTCGATAAGATTGCGTTTGGAGTCACTCCAGTAGATGTTGCCTGCTACCCAATCAATGGCAATGCCACCGAGCCAATCTTGTTGCTTGGGATCAATTGTTTCCATTTGCTCCAAAACCTCCTGACGACGTGTACCATCACGCTTAATGCGTGAAATGGTGCCACGTTCGCTGTCACCCCAGTAGAGGTAATCTTCCGAGGCGTGATAGTCAATATAGGTGGCCAGAGAAATGCGCGAAATCGGAGTTAGGGTCTGGAATAAAGAAAATTAATGAATAACCAAGGTGTAGGTTGATATAACGAGTGCGTGAGCCTTACCATTTGTTCCTCCATCTTCACTGTGTCGGAGTTTTTATCATACAGCTCCATACCTTTCAACTCATGATTGGAATAGAAGATGAACTCTGGTTTGCCAATACATTTGTTAGGATAGCTCGGATCAATGTTGTAGCCAATGGCACATTTACAAACATGTTCATTAGACGAGATGGCTAGGCAGAGATGTTCGCAACCACCGCGTTGAGGACCCGAACAACTGTTGCTGCCCGTTTGAGCCTCGGCATAAAACATTTTCAGAGACTGAATGCTCTCTAGTTGAGAGAGAGAGGGAAGTTAATGAATACCCAGGTACCGTTAAACTAACCAAACAAATAGCTTACTCGTATTTCTGCGTAAATAGGCCATATCCTGGCAAGTATCCTTCTTGCAGCTCATTATAACGCTTTGTATGTTTTCGGGAAAGAAAAGCAAGCCGTTGTAAACGGTAACCGAACTGATGGTCATGACATTGCTGGCAGGTAGAGTTTCCACAATAATTTGCTTGAGAATGTCATAGTAGGAGATGCCTGAGTTGTCGTTGACGTAATACACACGCGCTCCATCAAAATCCATTGTGATAGATTGCAAAGTTCTATTCTGACTCAAAAGCAAACGACGTCCAGAGCCATCGAGAGCACTTTCTTCAATTTGCCAAAGTTTTACTTCGCGATCCGCATGTATCCAATACATTTTGCCGCTAAGGGAAATACAACAAATTTATCAAATGGAATCAGAAATGGGAAAATCATCATCGTTGACATTACTTGGCTGGATCTACGGCAATGCTTTCCACCACATTCAGATTGGCGAGTATCTCCGAGACATATTCGCCTTTCAGATTACTCACTAAGATCAAACACTTTGATTTGCCCGACGAGAAATACATCGTCTTGGCTATCCAGTCTATGGCAAAGCCGTAAGGCTTTTGGATATCCGTATTGATAATGGTATCGATGAGACCATTCGAAATACCAGCGGTTTTAATTTCGTTGAGTTGAATATCCGACCAGAATATGCGACTATCTTCTACGGTAAAATCTATGCGTTGTGGAGCTAAAACCTGTTTCATGCAAACATTACAACTAAGAGTTACATTCAAAAATAAGCATGCAATACCTGTGGCGATTGCCTGATTGTTGGTATAGTATGATGATTGGGTTGCATCAAATCTATGCCACGGATTTCATCGCCCATAATAAAAAGCAAAACCTGCTCATTAGGCACGCAGGTGCGTTCATCGCTAGGATCTAGACGCATAACATGCGGACACTCGCATTTATAACCCTTCTTGATGCTATTTCAAAATCAACCGAAATACAATAGTTTAAGTAGGTACAGTTTGGCACACCAATTCTCAACACTTACCTCAAAAGACACAGATGCGAACAGCCACCATTATTCTGCCCACAGGGATTGGTATCTTGTGGCTGACGACTGGAATGCATGACCTGTATGCCAAACGGTTGTGTCAACGTGCGCTGTATTACTTGAATATTTGAACCATTCCATTTATTGGCACGTATTACTGACGTTGTACGCCAATCGGTCCAGTAGACGAAATTCTCAAACACCGAGATAGCAAAAGGATGCGATAGTATATCTTTGTCCCGTACAACTAGATGATGATCTGAACCATCATATTTGATGGTATAGATAGAATCCGATTTGGCATCCACCCAATAAACGCGTTTTTGTGTATAGTCCAACGTTAGACCATTTGGCCAACCGGCTGATACTTGTGAAGTTGTAGAAATGGTGCGTCGAAATTCTCCAGCCATGGAGCAACGTTCGATGCGTGGAAAATTATCATCCCAGTCGGTCCAGAAAAGCAAACCTTCGCGCGGATCTAGGGCAATAGCTCGTGGACTCTCCATTTCCCCTGCCACGAGTGTGCGGCGAAAACTTCCATTCAGTTTGGAAACTTCGATTTGATCCAGATTAGAATCGATCCAATAGAGATTCATGCCTATCCAATCCACAGCCAAGCCTTCAGTTGTCGAGAGTCCCGAATGCACAACAGACTCCACATTGCGCAAGCTTTCTCCCACCAAGTAACCACGATAGATCTTATCATCCATGACATCGGTCCAGTAGATTTGCACCGATTCATTGCTGTACAGAAAGTCAAGAGCAATGGTATTGCGCAGCGAGGTATAGAAATTGCTGACGACCGCAGTTTTAAGATTGTAGCCTCTGATTTCCTGCCGATTTGTGAAGATCACATACGGCTCATCGCTACTTGTGCTCTTGCAGGTGAATTTGTCATATTCCAGCGCAAAGCCATCATGACACTTGCACTCGTAGCCCTTGCCTGAAGTTTCACAGATTTGCGAACAGGTGTCCCAATGTTCGCACGCATGTTGCATACTGCAACGTTTGCCGTTCGACAGCAAATACATGTGCTGCGGACACGTGCAAACATAGCCTTCGGGCGCATTGTAGCAGAAATGCGAACAATCATTGGACTGATCACACAAACGATCATCACAGAGGAAGCCCTCATCGGTGCCATCATCACAATCCAGCTTACCATCGCAGAGTTGATGCACGCTAATGCATTTGTTGCCAACCAAGCATAGCCGATCGGGTGCCTCACAAATTGTTGTCTCAGCGAAATCAACCTTGGATTGATTGATCTTGGTGCAATTGGCTTCATCGGATTTATCGAAGCAGTGCGGAATACCATCACAGCGCAAAAAGTCAGGTATACATTCGAAGGGATCGTTGCAACCAAATTCGAATGGCCCACAAATATGTACCTCACCCAAATCGATTTCGTGGTTATCCGACTTGGTGTCATTGCAGTTGGCCTCGTCGCTGAAGTCAAAGCAGTCGTGAATGCCGTCACACATGTGTAGCTCACCATAGCAACCGATGGGTATGCAATAACGTTCACCCTTGCCGCATTCGAATTCACAACCGTTCTCGTCAGAATTGTCGCTGGTGAAAGGAAGGACAAGAAAAACAAGGGAGATGTAATTGAAATTGAGATAGAGCTTGGATTATCAAAAACTGGTGTAGGGAAAATACCAGCTCATCGGCTTTTCATATTCTGTCATGGGTCAACTTGAGACCCGTGAATATAAACTCACCCGCATTGGTCCACACCATCACACACATCGGAGAATGGACGACATCTGCCGTTCTTACACTCGAATTCGTGGCATTTTTCTTCGAAAATATCTTCAGAAACCTCATCCGAAGCATCATCGGGACCTTATGGAAGCAATAAGGTAAGAAACTAGTAAAACTTTATACTACTTACTCATACTCACCACAATCGGGCACGCCATCGCCAACCCATGAGAGTTGAATACATTTGCCGCTCTTTGCGCACGTAAACTCGTTGCTGTTGCAGGTGTGTGTCTCACAATTAAGCTGATCCGAACCATCCCGGCAGTAAGCGATGGAACTGCAAAGCAAAGAGCGCTGATAACAGCGTTCATTGCAAACAAAGTGCAGCTTAAGGTCACACGAAGTTGGATTACAGGGTGCTTCGGGCGAGTTACTCTCATCGCTGCCATCATCGCAATCGTCAAAACCATCGCAAAGATCCTTGCGATCAATACACTGTTGGGATTTAAGACACTGGTATTGGCTGCTGCTACAATTTGAGGGCGTGTCTAAGTTCGGACGTGGTAAGCACTGGGTGCCGGTACCATTGAGCGAATAGTTATCAGGACAACGACAAACGGAACCCTTGGGTGTGTTCAAACAAATGCCAGGACATTTATTTTGAATGCAGTGATTTATTGGAGGCGTTGAATGAAGCTGTTGCGAAGCAATATCAAAGATTTTGAGCGATGAAGTGCGGCCACGTTCGTAGGAGTGAACTGCAGATTGACTGAGGAAGGAAAGATAAGAGCAGTCAGTAGACAGTCCGCTCAATTAAAGGGATTCAATACTTACGAGTCCTTGGCAACATCTTTGTTGGCATGATGTACATTAAAGCGCCGTATGGTGCCATTTTTATTATCTACCCAAAAAACAAAACCATTATAATAGGCCACCGATACGGGATGATATTGTTCGTCCTTAAACAGCACTGTACGTTCGGTGCCATCCAGATTAATGCGTTCTATTGTGCTCTCCTGGACATCACACCAATAGAGTTTCTTACTCTTGTGATCGATATTCAAACTCAGAGGCCACTTCATGGGTAACTCTTTGGTGGACGCAGCAAACAGCTGTTTATGTGTGCCATCCATCCAAGCGCTATTGAGCGAGGCTTTCTTTTCGTTAACATTCCAGTGGGTCCAGTACAACATATTACCCAAAGGATCAATGGCCAAAGACCTTGAAGAGAATAAAGTGAGAGCAGATCATTACGCTACGATATGAAACACTCTTACATCGGCTCTCTTTCGAGTGGCAGCGTAGCAATTTTACTTAAATTACTCAATGGAGCGACATGCACGCTATCTAATCCACCCCAGTAGAGATTTTGTGAGACCCAATCGTAAGCAATGCTGGCTGAACTGTCAGTACACGTGGCGAGCAGCTTGCGTTTTGAGCCATGAATAGATTGACTCTCGATCGTGCAGCCATGACTAAAAGAATGTTCAAAAAAATTATTAGAGTGTTTTATTGTTAGAATGTTCATGTGCTGTCGCAAGTTTTATGGGAGATAGTTGTGATGAAGCGATGACAATAGGAACCCAGTAAAACTCGCCATTTCAGTGAAGTTTCAGATGTGCAAAAAGCTAGTTTCGCCATTTTTGATTTGTTAAAAAAAAAAATATGTGCCGCGATGTAATAAAAATAAAAAAAAAAAATAAATAATAATAATAATGTACCCGATTATTGCACTGGAAACTATTCTATTATTAATTTAATTTCTTTTATGTGCAATTATTTTTTTTAAAATGTTACCAAATTGATTTTAATTTGGACTGGAATTCAAATTGGAAGTATTTGGCGGCCGTGGCACATTGGTTGAGGTACGTGGCTTGTAAGCGATAGAACCCAGGATCAAATCCCACCTGACACAGAATGTTTTTTCAATTGAATTAATTTTACTGTTCGGCCATCACCTCTCTGCAGACAATGGCAAACCTCAGAGAGTAAAAACAGCCATTAAAAGATTATTGAGAACATAAGCCGTTCGGCCGAATCGGCATAAAGCTTGTAGGTCCAGTTCTCGATCATTTGTGTTCAAGCATTTCACAACACGCTCAACGTAATTGATCATAAGAAGCTCGGTCAAAGTTCTTCCAAGGGCTGAAAAGCATTTTGTTTTTTTTTTAAATGTGAATTGGATAAAGCTAGTTTTTCCATTTTTGATTAAAAGTTATTGAAAAATAAATTTGTGCTGTGATGTGCCCGATTTGTGCTCTCATATGCCGGACTGGAAAATAATTATATTATAATGGTATGTTTTTGTTGCCGTTATATTTTTAATGTGTAGTTAACAAACTCATTCTAATTTAAAAGTTGTGCTCTGATGTGCTCGTGGGAATGTAGTAAATATGCAGAGTATAAATATTTTTTTTTTAAAATACCAGTAACATTATTTAAATTTGTATACGCCTTAACAGCACAGTCCGAGCACACTACAGCACAATTGTTGAAAATCTGCAAATTTGGAAGGCCATAGGATTAAAGTGAAAATATATATTAGAGTGAAAATATATATTTTTTCCAAAATACCTGTCCTCTTATTTCAATTTTGATATGCCATATTACAGCACAATTCGAGCACATTACAGCACAAGTTTTGAAAATTTAAAAAATGTTAAGGCCATAAAATAAAAGGCCATAAAATGTACAAATATATTTTTTCACAAAATACCAGTTCTGTTATGTAAATTTTGGTATGCCATATAACAGCACAATTTGAAAACATTACAGCACAATTTTTGAAAAATTGAAAGGGCATAAGATTAAAGGCCATAGAATGTAAATATATATAGTTTTTTTTTTACAAAATACCAGTTTTGTTATGTAAATTTTATATGCCATATTACAGCACAATTCGAGCACATTATAGCACAATTTTGGAAAACCTGAAAATTTAAAGGCCATAAAATTAAAGGCTACAGAGTGTAAATATATATATTTTCAAAAATACTAGTCGTTTAATTTAAATTTTGATATGCCATATAACAGCACAATTCGAGCACATTACAGCCCAATTTTTGAAAAATTTAAGGCCATAAAATTAAAGGCCATAGAATGTAAATATACATATATTTTTTTCCCAAAATACCAGTATTATTATGTAAATTTTTATATGCCATATTACAGCACAATTTGAGCACATTACAGCACCATTTTGGAAAACCTGAAAATTTAAAGGCCATAAAATTAAAGGCTACAGAGTGTAAATATATTTTTTCCCCAAAAATACCAGTCCTGTTGTGTAAATTTTTATATGCCATATTATAGCACAATTTGAGCACATTACAGCACAATTTTTGATAATCTGAAAATTTTAAAGGATATAGGCTTCAGTAAATGCATATAGTAAATCAGTCCATTTATTTACATTTTTATATGCCATATTACAGCACAATTCGAGCACATTACACTACAATTTTTGAAAATCTGAAAAATTTAAAGGCCATAAAATTAAAGCACATAGGGTGTGAATATATATTTTTTCCAAAATACCAGTTCTTGTATTCAAAGTTTTATATGCCATATTACAGCACAATTTTGAAAATCTGAAAAATGTAAAGGCCATCAAATTAAAGGCCATAGAGTGTAAAAATTTATTTTTTTCCAAAATACCAGTCCTGTTATTTAAATTTTTGTATGCCATATCAAAGCACAATTCGAGCACATTACAGCACAATCTTTGAATAACTGAAATATTTAAAGACCATAGGGTGTAAGCCAGTCCTTTTATTTGAATTTTTATATGCCATATTACCGCTCAATTCGAGCACATTACAGCACAATTTTTTAAAATCTGACAGATTTAAACGCCATAAAATTAAAGGCCATAGGGTGTAAGTACATATTTTTTCCCAAAATACCAGTCTTGTTATTTAAATTTTTTGAATATGCCATATTCAAGCACAATTCGACAACATTACAGCACAATTTTTGAAAAGCTTAAAAATTTAAAGGTCATAAAATACTCATAAAATCATATCGTTAGAAAAATATTTTTTTTTTCTAATGCAGCACATGATAGTAATCATAGGGCACATCGCAGCACATACATTTTTTTTTAATAAATCAAAAATGCCGTCAAATTTAAGCAATTTTCTTTAACGCCACAACAACGAAGTTTTTGATTTGGCAGTCAACTCGAATGTAGCTCAAACGAGGCGTCTACAGCTCACAGATACAATACTTTAAACAACATTTGACATTTCCTTCAACATCAAACATTTTAACACCCCAAACAATTCACAAGGACATCAATACGTTGTTTTCTTTCGTAAATTTGACTGACTGACTGACAACAACAGTGCGTTGATGAAGGAAAACTAAATGTTGTCACTCTGCAGCACTGCACCCACCCACTTACACACTTGTCCTTATAAAATACACCAACTTCTGTCGCACATTTACATCTAATCCCAACGGCCACGTGACATTATAAATCGGCACCATTGCATCACGATGCTCTCCAGCCGGCAGCAGCTGTTGCATATCCTGTGCACTGAGCGATATTCCAGTGATGCCAGCTAAGCGTTGCTTGCCATATAACAGAAATTTGTCATTCTTCACAATGCTGCATTCGGTGCGATTGTGCAATTTATATCCGGGTGCACACATACAGCGCGCAGAGGCAAAATTATTCGTCCAAAGTGGTACACAGATTTGATTGCAGTTGCCATTGTTGTCGCGACAGGGATGTGCAACTGTAACGAGAGATTGTGTATGTGTGAATGTGTTAGAGAAGATTTAGCGCACGAAGGAAGCAGTTAGCGAAAGGAAAACATTTTGAAATTCATTGCGAAGCTAAACATGTTTTTGTTACTTTTGTTATTGTTCTTGTTTTGCTCGTTTGGATTTTTGTCTTCATTTGATTTTGACTTGCTTGACTTACCTTCTGGTTGCTTTTGTCGATGAAATATACGAAAATCATACGGACGCCTTACATCCTTGACAATTTGTTCAGCTTTAAGTGTAAATTTGTTCATTGTGATTATCACGTTATCAGTCCAGGGTGCTATATAGACAATGTTTTCGAAAACTTCAACAGCGTGCAGAGATTTGACGGGCACGTGAGTCTGTTTGGAGAAAAAGATGGTTAGAAATAAATATATATATTATGATATTAAATAAATTTTAAAAAATAAGGTATTTAAAAAAAAAAATATTCAGGCCAACAGAGTTCAGTTCTTCTGGAAATAAACTTACTCAGTGGGTATTTTTAGAAAAAAAAATAATCTCTAAAACATTCGGTATTTTTTTTTTAATTATTGACGTTTACTTTACACGAAAAAAATCTGTATTTATACTGCACTCTGTTATTTAATTTCTTAAATTTAGAATAGAAATTTTACTAGTAACGTCTAAAGCCTATTTTTTCAATCACTCCTATGAAATAAGCTTATATTTAAATTAATTATATAATTAAATTTTTGCATGATTTTTTCAAGTTATCAGAATATTTTTCATCGTTAAGATTTTTATGTAAAAAGCATGACATTATTTTAAATTACAATGCAAATCTTTAAAGCTTTATTGCATACTTACATCCGCTGTTTTTTTCAAGGCCCAGCGATTGCGCCCCTCATAATCGACACGCTCGACGAAATCCTTATAGATATCAATCCAGTAAACATGCTCATTCGGTAAATCCAACGTCACACGACTGGGATAGTAAATTTGGGTTGAAACTAGTATAGTGCGATTGCTGCCATCAAGATGGGCACGCGATAAGCTTGGACTCCATTCGGTGAAGAAAATGAAACTGCAGCAAGGAGAAAACACAAGAAAAATAAAAAAAAAATCTCAATGCAGATAAACATCAGATACCAAGCAAAAATGGCAGAAAAAAAATGAAATTACCCTTTTGTGGGATCCAAAACCATTGAGGATGGATTTTGTACCTGCTGCAAGATAACCGAGCAAAATTGCATTGAATTGCTGCACATGAAAATCAGGCCAGGCTCATTGCTGAGAAAGTACCAATTGCCGGAAATCCAATCCAAGCGTAGCTTGTCAATGGCTACAAAAAGTTTTTTTTGTTTTTTTTTAAAGAGAGACGCAGGAATTTGTAAAGAACATAAAAAATGAAGATGAACATGATGTTTGATACTTACAATGCGTGCTGGTTATAAGTTCCGGCAATGGCATCAGCCACGTAACATTCAAGTCATCGATACGATGACAACGCATGACCACAGCTGTTGCTATGGATGGACTTGAATACATGGCACAAAGCGTGCGATTTCGATGCCAAATCTCAATGGCAGAAATATCCGGTGAGTCGTAATGGCTGAGCAGCTGACTGCTCTTGGATATGCGACGCATATCCGTTTGCGTTACAAAGACAAGCGATGCATTTTCCGATTTGGGCACTAAAGATGGAGGGAAAAAGATATAAAAAGAGCAATATTAAAACTGATGTAGATGCATGTAGATTCAAGAATATTCAATTCAACTGTGGTGGAATTTAAAATAGTATAATTTATGTTTCTATGTTTTTCAATAAATAATGTTACTCATACGCCATGTTTGATTGTTTATTGAGTGTGTATTAAAGCTCTGCAAAGAACTATCCAAGCATACTAGTTATGTGTTGTTATTTTTTCTTATATCAACTTGTTTGTATCGGTTTCGCTCTCTAAGCATTGAGTATGCATGGAATATTTCTCTTTTACATAACGATAGAACATGTATGAGAGAGTGAAATTATCAAGTATCAAGAATACTAGTTTGAGAACGTACGCAACAAACAGATATATTGGTATATTATTATCTCTACTTGGAACAGCTGGATATGTGACATCAAAAGCATAAAGAATAAAGAGCAAATTATTTTAATAAAACAATAAAAGGACCACTTTATATAAATGCAATGCATTCAAGTTTAAAATGAATTTCATAAAAAAAATAAACATAACAAAGGCATTTTTGTCGGCAACTTAATGGAATTAAAAATGAATTAATTAAAAATTAATAAATGTGGCACATGTACCTTGTATAAAGGTATAGATTCACTCTCAATTCACAATTCATATCTATAACATCATTATTTTTTTTTTTAGTAGCATAGAAAAAGTAAAAGCACGAGATAAACACAAAGAGAACTATCTGGAATATTTATTTTGAATGGATATATCCAACTAAGAAAGAGTTAAAACAGTTACTCTGCTAAGTGAAGCCGATAAAGAGAAAATAAGCTTACACTACAATGAGAGCCGGAGAAAGAGATGATACGCTCTCTGCTCAATCCAAAACATGCAAGCATAAGTTAAGCTCTACTCGTTGTTGTAACAGTACGATCAAAAAGTACATAGGATGACACATAGATGGCGTTACTAGATTTTTTCCATATGAGTTTTGTTTAGTACCCACCTTCAAACGATACGTATAAAAATTTGACAACAATCTGACAGTTGATTCGTGAGTTATATAAAATCCACAAATTGGTTATGAACGATCGCACATTGTAGATGCACGAGCTAGCTGACATTGTAAAGATTTCAGTTGGTAGTGTTTTTACCATTTTACACGAACATTTGGGTATGCGAAGGCTTGTGCAAAGTGGGTGCCGCGTGAGCTCACAGTCGACCAAAAACAACAACGAATTGATGCTTCAGGAGTGTTTGACGCTGTTAAACCGCAAAAAAATCGAATTCTACCGTCGATATGTGACAATGGATGAAACACGGCTTCACTATTACACACCAGAATCCAAAAGACAATCAGCTGAGGGGACAGCAGTCGACGAACCGAATCCAAAGCGAGCATAGACCCAACAGTCGGCTTGTAAGGTGATGGCGTTTGTATTTTGGGATGCGAAAGGAATAATATTCATCGACTATCTTCAAGAAGGAACCACCATCAACAGCGACTATTACTGTGAACTTTTGGGTCGATTGAAGGCTGAAATCGCCAAGAAACGGCCACATTTGCAAAAAAAAAAGTGTTATTTCTCCAAAACAATGCACCGTGTCACAAATCGATAAAAACGATGACAAAATTGAATGAATTGGGCTTCGAATTGCTTACCCACCCACCGTAGTCTTTAGATTCAGCCCCCAGCGACTTTTTCCTGTTTTCAGTTCTCAAGAGAATGCTTGCTGGAAAGAAATTCAAGTCCAATGATGAAGTAACCGCTGAAACTGAGGCCTATTTTGACGAGAAAGAGAAATCGTACCAGAAAAGTGGTATCGAAAAGTTAGAAAATTGCTATACTCATTGTATCGCTCTGGAAGGCAACTATATTGAATAATATAATCGAGTTTTATCAAAATTTTGTTTTTTTCTTACTTATCCTACGGACTTATTGAATGACCTGTTATTTGTACCAATAATATCAAGTTCTTACTTGTTTTATCTGTTTGTACAAGTAGAATGGATGGTTCTCTGCAGTCCTTTAGTGTGTATCTTATATTTTATACTTCTTTTATTGAAAAATATTTATTTTTCGTTTTAATATAACGCTTATATTTCACCATGATACAATAATTACAGGTAGTATAAATAGAACTGACAGAGTTGTCAAAATTGCCTTTGAGTCTTTAAAGTTTTCCGATTTCCACCACGAGGAGGTGAACGGTATTGGAATATATTTTATTGTTTAAAATTTTTGTTAATTTTTTTTATTTTTTTTTTTTTTTTGGAATATGGTTTGGGATTTTTTAGGGGTTTTTTTAATTTTTAAATATGTAACTAATGTATTTTTTCAATCTTCTGACAAATTATCTTGTTATTCAATCTAGAAGTGATAGAAAAGTGTAAATCAATTATAATCGTGTGTTTTCTTAGAACATTGAATATGGTGAATTATAGGAAAAATTAAAATACTACGCTGTTATGCAAATAATGCATCGATGATGCGTCCAAACAATTTAAAAAAAATGCAAAAGAATAAAAAAAAAATTTAAAAACAAATAAAAAATAAATAAAAAAAATTATAAAAAAAGTTTAAAGATAAAAAATATTTTTTAAAATCAGAAAAAAAATTTGTTTTCGGACGCCATTGTTTCAATTTAATGGATGAAAAAAAATTTCTCATTGTATATCTTTGATATACCATCAGGAACACGTTATACGTACATTTAAATGCACTCAAGATTCAGTATCATCGAGAAAAAAAAATCGGGTTTAAAAAAAAAAAAAATCCATTTTTTGGGTAATTTCTGAAAAAACGAGGGGTAAATTGCAATTTTTTTTTAAAATTTATGTAGCTCATTTGGAAGAGCGACGTCGAAATAACAGAGTCATCATCATGTTACACTAGGTTGAAAGTCAAGGTAAAAATCAGAACATTTGGGAGTTAGAGATAATATGGTTTTATTGGACTAGATATGTTTCATGGATATCCGAATGTGCCGTCTTGCGCAATAGACATCTGCATGAATACATTTGTTTTGCCTGCAGTAAAGTGCGCACTTTCGTAATGTACCACATTTTATAGTATCTTTCAAACTTGTGTACAGTACTTTAAAATCTAACACAGGCTGAAGCGAGTAGAGTACAACATCCGGTTGGATCTTAACAGAGTGTGTACACAACTTTGGGTTGGCTGCATAGCTATTTTTCATGCAGACTACTTTGTCTTTTCAAAACATAGCAAGTACACCAAGTAGATTTTGCTGTACAGCTCGAAATAGATATGAAGATCAAGTTAAAAAATCATGTCTAAAAAGGTCAACTTTATTTTGTTCACTTCTTTTAAAAGTATTGAAGTTTAAAAATTCAATTTTATTATTTTTAAGGTTGGTATGAATAGTTTTCACATTCTTTTATTTAATCTAACTTATATACATGTGGTGACTCAATACCACCACAAAATAACACGATAAATTCACAAACTGTGTCGTCTCAAATTTATACTCTAACGAATTCTACTTTGTTTATTCTTATTACTACGATCAAGTTTTCTTTGAATTGAAAATTTTATTATTCAAAAATTTTCAAATATTTTATGAGTTGTAAAAATTTAATTGAACTAAAAAGTTGTATAAAATAAAACGTTATAAAAAATATAATTTGTTGGTTACGCACCAAATACATGTACTTGGTATACGAGCACAAGTACGCGAGGAAATTTCATATTGAAAACATTTCGGTTTTGAGTACAGTACTTGAATGTTTTACTTTTGTTTTGTAGTATACTCACTCGTAGTTGGTTGTTGACACTGATAGAGTGTATGTATACGTGTTTCAAGCAAATGTTTTGAAGAGGCGTTTGGATGTATTCGTGCAGTTGTCTATTGCGCTATATCCCACCCAACCAGTGTATCGGAAGGTTGTAACGGAAGGGTAACTCAATCTTAAAGTTATCAGAAGCCATCAAATAAACCATAAGAAAAGATAACAGGCTATGGGTGATTCTACGTTAGAATTAAAATCAAAAAACCATACATTAGTTGAAAATTTTCGGAAAACGAGAAACATACATAATAATAAACAACGTTTGCTTTGTTACCAGTAAATTGCAATACCTAAATTAACATAGTTTAGTTATAACTGCATGTTAACCTTGAAAAAAGTATCTACCCTGGCCTGTCCCTTATGCTATCTCGCAAAGAAGTCAGTGTAATTTAATACATTTCTAATTGATTATACATTTAAGCAATATTTATTTTATAAAAATACATTAGTAAAACAAGGGAAAATAATAAGAAAAAAAATCAAACTACTTTTATTTTCTATTGAAAAAAAATCCACAATTTTTGTACCACGCATTTTAAGTCTCCTATCCTGAACATTTTACATCCGTTAAAAAATGTCGATAAAGTACTAATCGTTACAATTTTAAGTCTCAGAGCATTGATTTTGATGTGAAGTTAACAACAAACTCCTCGTTGACTCCTCGGTAGATGTACTTTGCGTCACTGAAACTTGGCTATGCAATAATATAAAAGACTCGGTAGTAAACATTGACAACTATAATCTTTTCCGTCATGACAGACAAAGCGGAAGGGGAGGGGGTATTGCAATATACTGTAAAAAAATGTCAAATTTTTGAGCGACTCTAGTGGATCTGATGCGGAGTTCTTAAACATTGAAATCTATGATTGCAGAGTTAAAGTTTATCTCTCGTGCGTTTACAATCCCAGCCGCAGCTCTAGTCGTGAAGCGTTATTTACCTCGATATCTAGCTGTTTAATAGACTATGACCATATCATATTATGTGGTGACTTTAATATTAATTTGCTCTGCAAAGATAGCTTAACAAACAAATTTCTTGATGATTTGTCTGAAGTTGGTATTTCTGTTGTCAATTCTGAGGCGCCTACTCGCTTTGCTAGCAATGCTGCTCCTACTAGTCTACTTGATTTATTTGCAGTCTCGGATATTACAACGGTTCTTTTATTTGATCAGATATCATTTTTATCTGATCATGACCTGATTTTCTGCATATTCAATATACATCTCATGCACTCTGAAGTGAGCAGAACATTCACTTATCGGAACTATAAATCGATTTGCTTTGATGCTCTATTTGCTGATCTGTCTAGAGTAAATTGGATGGATTGCTACTACTTCAGTTCTGTTGATGATAAATTGAATTTTTTTCTAAGCACAATTTCGTCTACTTTTGAAATCCATGTGCCACTACGTACAACTCGAATCATTAACAGTACTTGTCCATGGTTCACAAATTCCATCAAGCAAGCTCTCAAAAAACGTCATAAGGCCTATTCTAGGTGGAAACGCAATCCAACTGTGACCAACTGGGAAGAATATAGGAGGGCTAGAAATGAGGCTTCATCTGCAGTGAAATTGTCTAAAAAAAGATTCTATCTCTCAAAGCTAAGTACGTCATTGCCATCAAAGAAGCTCTGGAATAACCTGAAAAAAATTGGAATTGGAACCAATAACAACTCTGGAGAATGTCTTATAGATCCAGATGTTCTTAATGCGTATTTTGTGACCAGCCCTTCGACTGAATCTCCCAGCTCGAACTCTAGCTCAAATATCAATATCTCCTCCTCCAGTTTGTTGCAAAAATTTCAGTTTACTGCTGTAAATGAGTCAGATGTTGTTAGAAGTATCTTGAGGATTAAATCAAATGCTATTGGCGAAGACGGGATCGAGATTAAATTTATCAAGCTCATACTACCCTATGTTATTAGTCCTCTAGTGCATATATTCAACCACTGCCTCACTAGCTCTACGTTTCCTTCTATCTGGAAAATCGCTACGATATTACCTATAGGTAAAAAGCCCACAGCAGCTGTACCGAGTGATTTTCGTCCAATAAGCCTTTTGTCGTCTATTTCTAAAGGCCTCGAATCTCTTATGGCTGAGCAGATTTCCAACCATCTTTGTGCACATAATCTCTTGTCTGCTCTTCAGTCAGGCTTTCGCTCAGGACATAGCTGTTCCACTGCTTTAGTGAAAATTCTCGAAGATTTAAGGTCATCTTTTGATAAAGGTTATATCAGCTTAGTCTGCCTCTTAGACTTTTCAAAAGCGTTCGATAGTGTAAGCCACCATATTCTTTGCAAAAAATTGGGAATCTGCTTCAGCTTCTCGGATTCTTCTGTACATCTCTTGAAAAGCTACTTGGAAGGAAGAACTCAAAGGGTCAAGGTAGGAAATAAATACTCAAGTTACAGAACTATTGGTAGTGGTGTGCCTCAAGGGTCAGTTCTGGGACCGCTTCTGTTTACAATGTATATCAACGACATCTTCTCTCTATGTAAGAATGTCACAATGCATGCCTATGCGGATGACCTGCAACTCTATCTCTCACGACCGACATGCCTCATTGAAGATCTTTGCGCAAGAGTTAATGAAGATTTGGATGCTGTCAGCAGATGGGCTGATGCAAATAAATTGAAGTTGAATCCTCTAAAATCGTATGTCTTACCAGTAGCGAAATCTAAATATCCTCTGATTGATCTGCCTCCTATTTTCCTAAGCGGCACTAAGCTTGACTTTGTAAACAAAGTTACTAATCTAGGATTTGTTGTAAACTCTTCTCTTACGTGTGTAGATCACATAAATGGTGTGGTAAGTAAAGTTTATTATTCCTTACGCAACCTTAGGAAAACCGCTTCGTTTGTTCCCACTGAAACTAGGCGTAAATTAGTGATTCAATTAATTGTACCTCTTATTACATTCTTTGACGTTGTCTATAGCAAGCTGGATTCTAGGTCATCCCACAAGCTTTTAGTGGCTTATAATAATGCAGCAAGATATGTGTACGGTATCCGAAGATTTGACCATATCTCATCATTCAGCAATCGCATACTAGGTCGCAACATTACAAATCACCTTATTGCAAGAAACTGTATTTTTTTGCATAGGCTTGTAACTCTGAAATGTCCAAGCTACTTGTATTATAAACTTCAATTCTGCAGATCAACTAGAAATTTATCTCTCGTAGTTCCCCATTTTCGTTACAATGAATCTAGTAGACTGTTTTTTATTAGCGCAATAAGACTCTGGAATTCCCTACCAAACAACATGAAACGCGTTAGTAACATAACGAAATTTAAGCATCTAATCTATGAACACTTCTCTTGACTCTTCTTATAATTTTCGCTTTTCTGAAACAAACTATCCAAACTTTACTTTTCTCTATCACAATGGTTACACATTTCTTAAATTAAATTCATTTCGTTCAATTATTAAACTTTATAATATTTTGCTTTTATTATCACTTTTATCTGTTGTTATACCAATTGTGAGTTCATATATATATTAAGTAATTAAATTGTTGCAAAACAATACAATCTGACATCACCGCCATCCAGGAAATGCGATGGAAAGGGCAAGGCTGCTCTAAACAAGCACACTGCGATATCTACTACAGCTGCCATGCGGAGAAGCGCGAATTCGGATGTGGATTCGTCGTTAGCCGGAAACTACGCCACCTTGTTTCCCGGTTCACACCTGTGAACGAAAGATTGGCCACGATCCGCATCAAGGCAAAATTTTTCTACATAAGCCTTATTTGCGCGCACGCCCCGACGGAGGAAAAGGACGAAGCCGTCAAGGACGCTTTCTACGCTAGTCTTGAGGACGTATATGACCACCTTCCGGTCCATGACGTGAAAATAGTCCTCGGCGATTTTAATGCGAAAGTCGGAAGGGAAGGCATCTTTGGCCCCACTGTCGGTCAGTTCAGTCTTCACGAGACCTCCACAAACAACGGTCTAAGACTGATCGACTTCGCCGCGGCACGAAACATGGTAGTTAGTAGCACCAGATTTAAGCACCTCGACATCCACAAGGCCACCTGGCTGTCCCCGGATCAAAAAACGCGAAACCAAATTGATCATGTTGTAATCGACGGAAGGCATGCCTCTAGTGTTCTAGATGTGCGTACATTTCGGGGGGTCAACATTGACTCCGACCATTATCTTGTTGCAGCCAAGATCCGCATGCGATTATGCAATGCCAAGAACATACGCACAGGAATGCAACGAAAGCTAGATGTCGCTAAGCTGCAATTACAACGGACTGCCGAAGCCTACTCCGCTCAACTCTCGGTTAAGCTCAACCAACCAACCTCTGGACTCGACGACGCCGGCGGACTTTGGGCGCATATATCCCACTCCATGCGCGCTGCCGCTGAAGAAGTCATTGGTTTCCGGCGCCCGCAACCTCGGAACCAATGGTATGATCAGGAGTGTCGCATTGCGACTGCAGTAAAAAACGCCGCTTATAGGAAAACGCTGCAGTCAGCTGCAACGCGAGCCGTGCGA
Source organism: Coremacera marginata (assembly GCA_914767935.1). NCBI lineage: Eukaryota > Metazoa > Arthropoda > Insecta > Diptera > Sciomyzidae > Coremacera > Coremacera marginata. Next base: position 26,935,934 of record OU612044.1, read on the forward strand.
GAAAACTACCGCGAAAAGAGGAAGGAAGAGAGGCGCCTTTTCAGACGCAAGAAAAGAGAGCAGGAAAAGCGTGAGCGTGAGGAACTAGAGGTATACCAGGGCAAGAAGGATGCACGAAAATTCTATCAACAGGTTAAGCGTCTAACCCAAGGTTTCAAGCCCGGAGCATCCACTTGTAGAGACGAAAATGGAGATCTGAATACGGATACACAGTGTGTGCTTAGATTGTGGAGACAGCACTTCTCCAATTTACTTAATGGCGACGATTCCACCAATGCCGCCCATCGAGAGCACAGTGCAGTGCCACCAATCGACGATGACGGAGTGGAAGTATCACCACCTAGCCATGAAGAGGTTCGAGTTGCTATCCAACGACTCAAAAACAATAAAGCAGCGGGTGCTGACGGCCTGTCAGCTGAATTGTTTAAAACCGGCGGCGATGAATTGATAAGGCGCATGCATCAGCTCATCAGCAAAATATGGCTAGCAGAAAGCATGCCCGACGATTGGAACCTCAGTGTACTGTGCCCTATACTTAAGAAAGGAGACCCTACAATCTGCGCAAGTTATAGAGGTATCAGTCTTATTTCCATCGCATATAAGGTTCTCTCAAGCGTACTGTGTGAAAGATTAAAGCCAATTACAAAAACACTGATTGGACCTTATCAGTGTGGCTTTCGACCTGGTAAGTCCACCATAGACCAGATTTTCACGCTACGACAAATCCTGGAGAAAACCCACGAAAATCAAATTGACACACACCATCTCTTTGTCGACTTTAAAGCTGCGTTCGATAGCCCGAGAAGGGATTGCCTATACGCAACAATGTCTGAGTTCGGTATACCTGCAAAGTTGATTAGACTTTGCAGAATGACGTTGAGCAACACACGCAGCTCCGTCAAGGTAGGAAATGACCTCTCCGAAACCTTCAATACCGAAAGAGGTTTCAGGCAAGGCGATCCACTGTCTTGCGATCTCTTCAACATCATCATGGAGGGGATCGTACGAAAGGCCGGTGTGCATCGTAATGGCACCATTTTCTATAAAGGTGTCCAGCTCCTTGCTTACGCTGATGATATTGATATTGTTGGCAGAACCAAGAGAGATGTTACCGCTGCTTTCGCCGCTATCGAAAAGGAATCAGCCAAAGTGGGTTTGACGATAAATGAGGGTAAAACAAAGTATATGCTGTCTACAAACAAGGGAGCTCGGCGTTTAGACTCCCACGTTTCATCCGGCAGCTATAACTTTGAAGTAGTCAAGGAGTTTGTATACCTTGGCACCGCCATTAATACTAACAACGAAATCAGCCTGGAGATAAAGCGAAGAACAATAATTGCTAATAGGTGCTACTACGGGCTCAGTAAGCAACTAAGTTCCAGAGCCCTCTCTCGATCGACAAAACTAACACTCTACAAGACGCTCGTTCTACCTGTGCTGCTTTATGGCGCTGAGGCATGGGTAGTTTCGCAAACTGACGCAGCCGCTCTGGGGGTGTTCGAGAGAAAAGTTCTTCGCAAAATCTTCGGTCCTGTTCGAGTCGGCAATGACTATCGCATCCGAATGAACCACGAGCTGTATGAGCTCTACGGAGACATTGACGTAGTTCGGCGTATAACTGTGCAGCGACTACGCTGGCTGGGTCATGTCCATCGTATGGACGACGAAGCTCCAGCGAAAAAGGTGCTCGAAGCGAGGGTCGCTGGTCAACGACGACGAGGGAGACCATGCCTCCGATGGATGGACCAGGCTGAGGAAGCCCTAACCGCACTTGGTGTATCCGATTGGAGAAGGCGCGCGCAAAGCAGAGGCGCCTGGCGAGAGCTGATGAGGTCGGTCGAAATCCGGACACGGGTTGTCACGGCCACCTAAGTAAGTAAGTAATTAAATTGTTGCATTTAAAAGAGCTTATCTTGCATGCTAATACCTTTATTACTACAAATAAAAAAATAAATAAACGAAGCGCAAGCCACTCAAGTGCTCTCATTGCCGGACACTTTGATCACGCCACTCGGCATGTGTGGTTGTGTCGGTGGTGAATGCAGTATCTCCACTGGTAAATTTTATTCCTTTCCAGTTTCAATTTTATTCCTTTCGAGATGCCAGGGTAGAGACCATTCGTCCAGGGTAGATACGAAAAATAATATATAAAGGATTGCGCCTTCAAGTGAGCAGAAATTAAATATACTGCACATTTATAGTACATGTTTTTGGTTTTTCGTATTTCATTTTTTTGTTTGTGTTCTCTTTGAGTCTTTATGTCTCTACCCTGTATAGTATAGAGTATCTCCCCTGGTCCCTTAAAAAACACGTACAAACTAATCAATTGACTTGCCATCTTAAAGTAGTATATAAAATACTTGATTACATACATAGTACAATTTCGAAAAAATACATATTTTAAAATATTTATATTACGCCACATTTCTTAATACCAGACAAATTCTTATCGTAGAATCACCCATATATTGATTGATTGTTGTTTTCTATATGTACTATGTGGTTCTTTTATATGTACGTTTTTTAGTATATATAATGGCAAAACTTTTGCTTGAAATAACTGTTTATATGGTGCAATTTACAGCTTTTAGTTGTTAACATTATAACTCTTAGTTTAATAATTTTAATCTAATAAGTTTTCAGGTTATTACAATTAAATTATTTGAGTAAATACAAATGTGGGATTAAAACAATCAATTTTGTTTAATATTGCGAATTGTCGCATTTTTCATTTTATTAAAATTTCATAAAAAGTCATATTAAAATCCCCAAATGTTAATTTTAAAAATTAATTTTTTCTTTTCTAACCTCTTTACATGTCAAATTTTTTTTTTTTTTCTTTTTTAAACTTTTTATTGGTTAAAATGTATTCTTCTTTTTAAAAATTTTCATATCTAAGTTCTGTACAGTTTACAATAGTGGTATTCAATGAACGACGTATTTGTGATTTAAACTGCGTATGTGTGTTCAAGTTGTATGAACTTACGGCACATACGCTATTTACACCACAAATACGGCGTTAATTGAATACCACTAATATAAATATATGTTGCTCATACGCCCGGTGCTAATGTTTAAAAATAGTTAAAAATTACTCATACGCCCCGGTAATCATTAACTCAACAAATTCACGAGATTAAAATCCGAAGCATTTAAGCGAAATTCTTGAAGAAATTTAATGTTATCAGGAAGAAAACGTCTTCTATAGTTTAGCGAAAAGTATAAAATTTCCAAACATATGCGAATTAATGTCACGTATACGCAATGTGCAACAATTACTTTAAAAATCCACTCAATTCGTACGATTTTAAAAGTGACCGCTATTACGCTCACAAACTGCTTTGCCCCCTCTTACGCTGCCGTCACACACAAACTAAAAGTGCAGGGTTTTAAAACATGAACACACGCACACACACACACACTCAATGCCAAACTAATCAAGGCTTTTACCATTGAGCCACAACGCTACACAACGCTTGCTGCCACTTACCGTTGATAGCCAAACAACGATTCTTTTGCTTCACATAACCGGACACACATGAGCACTCGTATGAACCGGGCGTATTTTGGCACACTTGATCGCACATTCCCTCGATAGCACACTCATTGAAATCGACACACTGTGTGTCATTTACTGGTTCCTGACCAGGCGGACAATAGCACGTGGGTCCATGCGGCGTGAGTTTGCAGTTAAATGAACAATTCTTGTTGGCGCACTCAGCATCTTGAGTTTCTGCACGAATCAGACAACACAGAAAAAAAATTATGTTAGTACAGGTGTTCATTTTATACTCTGCCCATCTAAGTACTTACCACATTTTACCTCATCATTATCACAATCCCAGTTGCCATCGCAAAAGCGGCTAATATCCAGACACACACCGTTGCTGCACTCACTCTGGTATGTGCGACACTTAAGTGTATCGCTGCGACCTATAGAATTGGAATGGGTTGATGGAATGTGTACAGATGTTAAATAAAGGTTTAATAGAGGCTATGTATTTTTTTTTTTTTTTGTACTATAACAAAATCAGTGGTAAATAAATTGAAAAATAGTTTTGCTTTTTCAAAAGTTTTAGCAAAGTTAATTAAAAATTTTGGTATTTTTCAATTGATAACAGTTACTTACAATTGGTTTCATCCGATATGTCGGAATCACAGTCATATTCACCATCGCAAACCCAGTTGTTGGGTATGCATTTGTGTGATCTCAAGCACTGAAATTGACCCTCATTGCATTTGGAGGCATTTGCTGAAAATAAAAAATTTTACAGAATTATTTCAAGCAAGCAAAATTATTTGAAAATTAATTAATTTTAACATAAACAATTAAGACAAATTAGGGCATTTAATTAGGTTATATTTATAGCAGTTTTATCTAGAAATATGAACCCATCTATGAAATATGAAGAAATGATAACAAATCATTCCACAAATGGAACCGTTTTTATATGTTGTATAAATTAATTAAAAATTCCAAAAATTCAATATATGAAATTGGTATTTGGGAGAGTTTGAAAAAGGAATAAGGGATAAGTTTTTCAAATATCTACCAAAAATTTGAATTATACATTTGTATTGTAATGACCCAAAAGTCGGGAAGAAAACGATTTCTCGGGCCCTGCGGTTTGACAATGTATTCGTGAAGTACTTTCAATATTTCGAGTTATCTATTTTTTAAGATAATTTTGTTTTTATAAGATCTTCTAAGAAAACTACCTTAATTTTTATTAGTATACTTTTTACATTACAAGAAAAATATTTGCTTACATAAAGCCGTTATTTTCTCAAAAACTACCATTATGGAAACTAACTATGCATTATGGAAAGTAAATTATTGAAGCCTGAAAATTTATCTTTCATTTGGTATATAATATATGGGTGCATTCAAAATAAACGGCCTTTTCTGACCCAGTCTTTTCTCTCAAAAAATAAGCTCAAAAATTAACTAAAAAAATACTCTTGTAAAATAATAAAAATATATAAGTAATATTAAATTTCCTAGTTTAATATTTACAAGCGATTTTCTTCCTTCTCTAACCTGTTTTGATAGAAAAGCACATTGTCCTTCCTCTTGCCTGCAGTTATTCAATAAAGAAAAATCATACAAAAAAGAAAGAAAAATATAAAACAAAAATGCACGGATTTGCAATGCCAGCATAAATTTCAATGGATTTTTGGTGTTTTTAATTTGTAAAGTTTACGTAACAGTAATATTTTTGCAGAATTTATGTTGTCATCGCTTCGTGTCAGGAGTGTTATATTTTACTGTATTTGCTCTAATCTTTATTTTAGTTAATGTTATGCCGTCAAGTGCATAACTGCAAGAATACACATGATTTATCGATTTCAGTTTTACTAAAGTTTAGTTTATTTTAAAGTGTTTATTCAAATTCAATCAGCAGATTATGTTAAGTCAAGAGTGTTGTCTATCTAGTTATCTATTTAGTTTTAATACTGAAAGTAAAAAAAAAACAATGTGCTTGCATTTGATTGCTCAGTTTTTTACTGTTGCCTATATTTTGAGTTAAAAGTGCAGAATATTTTTTCAACAAATATATCAAAAAAATCGTTAAAAGTCCTGAGTGTTGTTTCAACACCAACGTCTATGCCACTGAATTACCAAATTTTTTCTTATATTTTTTGTAATTTTTCAGCTTAAGACAAATTAACTATCGAATGCTAATTCCGAAGTTTTGAGTAGATTTTAACACTTTTTAGAGGTATAACACTCAAGACAAAAATCGTATGCACTTCTGCAAAAACTTAAAAAAATTAATTTAAGAGAACTTTTAATAGTACGCAACAGTGATTTTGGATTTAACATTAATTTTCACAACAGTTCATATATAAACTTCATTAATTTTGAAAAAATTTTAAAATTTTTATGTCATATTTAAATTTTTTGAAATTCACCCACAAAAACAATACAATAACAACACAAGCAGTAACTAAGAAGTATATTTAAAACGATTCGTTTCAACAAATGACACGGTGTTGCGTTAGTGATTTTAATACGATCCAAACCAATAACCATAACAACAATATAAGCAGCTACTGAAGCATTTATGCATGAGTTCTCTCAAACGAAAGAGTAAAATTTTTTTTTAAGTGAAAACTTTTTTAGGCGCGTTGAGCACTTTTTGGTAAAGAGCAATACTATAGATTCACGATGACATCACGCTGTAAGCAATATCGTCACGCTGTTAGCGATATCATCACGCTGTTAGCGATATCATCACGCTACTAGCTGTTCATTTCTGTTGCATTGTACAGCAATTGTACCAACTACCGAAGCAATTCCCAACCGATTACCAAAGCCAATTTGCAATTACCGAAGCGATTAACAACTGATTACCGACTACCGATGTGATTACCAACCGAGTATCGAAGCGACAACAAACTGATTACCCAGGCGATTACCAACCGATTACCAAAGCTATTTTCAACCCATTACCGATTACCGAAGCGATACCATCCAATTACCAATAGCGGAAGCGATTACCAACCAACTGCCAATTACCGAAGCGATTACCAACCGATTATCGAACCAATTACCGAAGCGATTACCGAACCATTTACCGATAACCGAAGCGATTACCAACCCATTACCGATTACCAAAGCGATTACTAAACGGATAACCAATTACCGAAGCGATTACCAACCGATTACTGATTACCAAAGAGATTACCAACCGATTACCAACCGATTTGCAATTACTGAAACGATTAACAACTGATTACCGACTACCGAAGTGATTACCAACCGATTCTCGAAGCGACAACACACTGATTACCCAGGCGATTACGAACCGATTACCAAAGCTATATCAACCCACTACCGATTACCGAAGCGATACCATCCAATTACCAATAGCAGAAGCGATTATCAACCAACTGCCGATTACCGAAGCGATTACCAACCGAATATCGAACCAATTACCGAAGCGATTAGCGAACCATTTACCGATAACCGAAGCGATTACCAACCCATTACCAATTTCCAAAGCGATTACTAACCGATTACCAATTACCGAAGCGATTCCCAACCGATTACTGATTACCAACCGATTACCGATACGATTACCAACCGATTACAGATTGCCAAAGCGATTACAAACCGATCACGGAAGCGATAACCAACCGATTACTGGAACGATTACTAACAGATTACCGAAGCGATTACCAACCGATTACCAACCAATTATCGAATACCGAGGCGATTACCAACTACCGAAGCGATTATCAACCGATTACCTAAGCGTTAACCAACCAAATACCAATTACCGAAACGATTACTTACCGATTACCAATTACCGAAGCGATTACGAACCGATTACCGAAGCAATTACCGATTACCGAAGCAATTACTTACCGATTACCAATTACCGAAGCGATTACTAACAGATTTCCGAACCAATTACCGATTGCCATTGTGATTGTGTTGCAAATAATATATTTTATATTTAAACATTAAAAAAATAGCAGTTTATACATTCAATAACGCATAAATTGATAAAAAGAGTTAAAAAAAGTAGAACGCGTCTGATTTTCCAACTCTAGCTACATCGGAAATTTATAACAGCTATGGTATTTCATAGCTTTAAGTTTTGACTTCGGTCGGCAGTCCCTCCAATGCCTACTTTTTTAAACTTTGCCATTTTGAGACTTTATTTTAAAAGTGACAAAACCCAAAGTTAGATATTAGTTTCATACGCCATGTTACTGATATTTTACCATTTATTTTATCTTTGTACGATGAATATTAAAAGCTGTATGCATATGCCAAAAAGTGACCCAAAACGATGCATACGCTTGAAAAAGTTTGCGAAAAAGACCCCTCCCATAAGACGTAATTCTACGTCAAAAACATCTTTTTTTCAGTAAAATATTTCTTTAAAAATAAGTCTTAAAATGTTAATTTAAGTAAGTTTACACTTATGTTTTTTATATTTTTATAAATTACAATATTTTTAAGGTTCTTTTAATGAAATATATACTCACAAAAAAAAAATATCTAAAAATTATTCTCGTACTTGCGTACTTTTTTGATACAGCTTAATGCATTTTTAACTCTTCTACTTATGAAGAATTTTCAGAATAATTTTAATAGTGATTCGACAACGTCCATAATATTGAATTGTCGAAATTAAATTTCAAGACAGCTTTTAAGAATAAGTTTTAATTGCAAAATCATTTAGTCTTATTTACTAATAGTTAAATGAAAAATAGACACTAAAAATGCTGCTTTGAAAATTTGAGCAATTCTCTCATACTCTGTTTAAAAATTGACAAAAAAGGGTATGTAAATAAAATGGACAATATTAGAACTCAAACAAGGTAAAATTATTGTTAGCATTATGTAACAAAATATTAGTGAAAATAAAAATACAGGGTGACTGATGAATATTACTACATTAAGAAATTTAAACAGGTTTTTGTTAAATTCATGTTGCTTATTTTTTTCCTACTCATTTCAAAATATAATAAATTGGTTTTAAAAATAATTGAATTTAAATGGCCTCTTCACCCGTGGTGTCGCATGTGCGAAATCTTATCAAAAATTTATTCATTACTACCTGGTGAGTTGCAGCAGAAATTGCCTCAACTATCGTTCAAAGGTTAGAATCAATCAATATTCGACAATTTCTTTTTTGTTTGCATTATCCTCTTCAGCCATTTGAATGATCTTTTCGCAAAATTTCAAGCGAATCAGCAATTTTATATGGGAATTAGTTTCAATCTTTATGCGTCTGCAGTAACTGTCCACTCTTTTTTTTTTTTTTTTTTTGTTTTTTTTTTGTTAAAAATAAAATGTAGTCAAAAAATGTTTATTCATGTTATTCCGTATCCGGTTAGCAAAAGAAACGATTTAAAATTATATTTTCACAACAAAATTGTTTCTACTTTTGTTACAAAGGCACCCAACTTTGTGCCTACTTTCCATAGATCGGTATAAGCCTTAATACCGCGCTGAGGCAACATGTTTATACTCTGAAAGTTCAAGATTCAACTCAGTTACAAAACAGTTGAATTACTTAAAAATACAATTAAAATTTGCTCTCTCTAGTTAACCCCAATGTAAACCATTTCCACTTATAACAAAGTTGACATTATTAAAGTTTTTAATGATTTTACACAAATTTACATATGTATAAAGCAAAGGTTAACTAGAAAGCTCAACTACTCAATCTAGTATCTCTCTCAACTAGCCATAAAAGTATTTAGCATCTTATTAAAATTAATTTAAATGAGATGCAGTCAAGCAGACGAACGACATGAAATTCGTTCGTTCATTTCAAGTGACTATCTGCTGGAACTAAGTATTGCAAACGGAGACCCTTAATTAGAGTGGAGACTTTTTAAATTTGGCACAATTGTCAGCAGCAATAGCAGCGTTGCGGCAATTGTCAACAACAAAAATGCTCTAAGTGTAGCATTTGCTGATCCAGAGAAAGAAGAGAAAAAGAAAAATTTTTAAATTAATCTCACAGAAGAACGACATACATATGTATGTCGTTCATATATAGACAGTGGGGAGAGAAAACCTGAGTTGCCAAATTAAGTGACTAAGAAGAGCGAAAGAAACGAAATGCAAACAATTTGTTGTAGTCAGCCAAAAATTGAGAGGGTGTGTGTGTGTGTGTGTATGAAAGTATAAATGTGTGTTTGCATAAAGAAGCTTGAGTAATGATGAATGAGCTTTGAATTAACGTGCCATGGCTGACAGTATTTTTTGGTGTAACAGTTGGGAACTCAAGAAAATCCGATTTGTATGGTTTTTAAATACTCAGTAGCTTTTGTACAAGAACAGTGCAATCGGTTTTAAGGGGGAAGATACAGGTAATGTTAGGTTTTTTGATTCGCCTTAAGGGTATGCCCCTACTTGCAGCTCAAAAAAAGATAATTTTTATAAATGTTTTTTTACGAAAACTACTAAATTTATTAAACGATCAATATATCATCTTAAAGTACAAACATGAAACACCTTTCATTAATATTTTAAATAAAAAATATTATAAAGTTTTGTAACAAATGGTCCTAAAAAAAAATTTTTTTTTGCGTTTTGCGGTGATAAACATTGTGGCAAACTGGATCATTTGAAACAAAAAATGTCAATGGATTTAGTTTAATAACAATATTTGATAATTTCATAACATACACGCTCGTGGACGTGTACCCTGGAAAATATTTTATCGCTCACGTCCACGAGTGCGAACGTTTTGGAGACTTTGAAATGAGATCTCATTCCGTGTATTTAGCAAAATGTACGGGCTCGTGAACGAGTAAATGAGAATTTTAAAGCTCATGATACAGCTCAGAGCTGCTCACGGAAATGAATAGCAGGAAAGAAAACTGAGCAGTTTAGAGAAATATTTAGCTATCATTAGAGTCCATTGTAACTTTTATGATTTCTGTAGACTCTGTGAATAAAACACTATGATATTCCATGGCCAAAAGGTTTTACTTGAATTATATATGACATTAGTTGGTTCATTGGGATTTTTTTAGGTTCTGAGGACTACTTAGACAAAAATCTTTGATTTCCTGATAAATACTTTCCACTAGGATAAATAGATTCCACTTTCAATATTTTTGGAACTACTTAGGCCATTGGAACTTTGCTGTTCTTTAAAAAATGACTATGGTAGAAAGAACTAACCTTATAAAGATCTAAGTCCAACCAATTGTTGTGAATCAATCACAAACGAAGCAAATAGCCAGTGCATACTTGTAGGCACTACCTTTTGTGCCATACGTAGGGTGCCTTTTATATTTCGGGATTTGGCAACCCTGGTGTTGCAATCTGTCAACTGAAAGCTCTATCGCAAAGTTTGACATTTGTTGGCTTATACGTACTCAGAACGTTTTGACATACGAGCGCTATTTGTGTTGTTTATAGTAACTTAGAAGATTCATCTCGGTCTAAAAATGGAATTAAATCGTGAACATTTTCGTGCGATTATTTTTTACAACTTTCGACGTGAATTAACACAGCAACAGTGCATGGATGAACTTAATTCAATTTTTGGCGATGAAGCTCCATCAAGGTGTTTATCGATGGTATGGTGAATTCAATCGTGGTCGTAGTTCACTCCAAGACGAATTTCGTGAAGGTCGTCCGAAATCAGCTGTTGTTCCGAAAACCATTGATGCTGTGCGCGAACTGATATTGCAAGATCGTCATGTTACCTATCGTGAGATTGAGGCAACCTTAGGCATAAGTGGGACCAGCATACATTCAATATTGCATAAACATTTGACTGTCAAAAAAATTTGTTCGCGTTGGATCCCACACAATTTGTCAATCGCTCAAAAAAAGGCTCGTGTCGATTGGTTGAAGGAAATGCTCAAAAAATACGATCGCGGTGCTTCGAAACACGTCTATGACATCGTGACAGGTGATGAATCGTGGATTTACGCGTATGAGCCCGAAAGTAAACAGCAGTCGACTGTATGGGTGTTTCAAGATGAGCCAAATCCAACAAAAGTTGTTCGCGCACGAAGCACTTCCAAGCAAATGGTCGCCTGTTTTTTCGGAAAATATGGACATGTCGCAACCGTACCACTAGAACAACGCAGAACAGTCAACTCTGAGTGGTACACAACCATTTGTTTGCCAGTTGTCTTCCAAGAAATCAGGAAAACCAACCGCCGAAGACGGATCACTCTTCACCACAACAATGCGAGCTCTCACACATCGGCTCAAACAACTGCATTTTTGAGCACCCAAAACATCGATTTGATGGGTCATCCGCCGTATAGTCCTGACTTGGCACCGAATGACTTCTTTTTATTCCCAACAATGAAGAATAAACTGCGTGGACAACGATTTTCGACGCCCGAGGAAGCGGTTGCGGCATTCAGAATGCATGTTTTGGAGATACCTCAATCAGAGTGGCAAAAGTGCTTCGACAATTGGTTCAAACGCATGCAAAAGTGTATAGATCTTAATGGAGAATACTTTGAAAAACAATAAAGTGATTTTCGATGATTACTATTTGTTTTTGTTCTCTAATCCCGAAATATAAAAGGCACCCCTCGTACAACCTTGAATTTCTGAATTTAAGGCCAAATCCAAGTGCAACTGCTTAAAAATGCAGTATCAGCATTAATGCACAAACCGTTTAACCGTGCCCACAGAAAACTCGGCTCAGGTGTATCGCCTGCAGCCACCCCTTATAACAGGATACGGCCAGAAACCGTAACCATCCAAATTAGAAAGTTTAGGCCATGACAGCGGACCTACGGGTATCCTCACAGGGAGGATCCCAACACAATATCAAAGCCGAGCTAGATTCTACTCTGGGGGAGTCTGCTCCTTCGTTTACAACAGTAAAATATTGGGTGACAGAGCTTAAACGAGGCCGTACAAGCTGCCAAAGCGAACATTACAGTCACCAAATGAGGAGATCACGCCAGAAATGGTAAAAAAAATTCACAAAATGGTATTGGATGACCGCATATTGACTGAAAATTTTGACATGAGGAAGTTGTGTGTTCCAAGAATGGAACAAAATCAGCGTCTTAAAGATGTTTCAATGGATTGTTTGGCGATGTTCCACAGGAATAAAGCCGAGTTTTTGCGTCGATTTATAACCATGGACTTCACACCTGAGACGAAGTCAAAACAATAGACTGAAGGGGAGAATCGGCTCCAAAAAAGGCGAAGACAGTTCCATCTGCAGGCAAAGTTTTCATAATAATTTTCATTGATTATCTTCAAAAGTAAAAAAAAAAAAACAACCAACGGCAAATATTATGCGAACTTATTGCAACGTTTAAGTGATGAAATCAAGAAAAAACGGCCGCATTTGGCGAAAAAGAAAGTGTTGTTTCATCAAGACAATGCACCAGTTCACCAAATCCACTATCGCGTTGGCCAAAATCAATGAATTAAAGTTCGAATTGCTTCCTCACGCACTCTATTCGCCAAATTTAGCTCCCTCGGATTATTTTCCTTTTCCAAACTTGAAAAAAATGGCTCGGTGGTACAAGATTTGCCAACAATGAAGAGGTGGAATCTGCGGTTAATGGCAATTTTGAGGCACTCGACGGTTCTCACTTTAAACCGGGTATCAAAGCTATTGAACATCGCTGGGAATAGTGTGTCGAGCTAAAAGCAGACCATGTTGAAAAATAATAATATTTGTTCCCAAAATTATCGTGTATATTCTTTGTTAAGTTGGGAATTTTTCGGAGTATTTTTGGTATTTTTGTCCGGAGGAGTCCGCAAAACCCAAAAAAAGTTCTAATGACTCAAGTAGTTCAAACAATAATACATGTGGAACGGATTTGTCAAAGTGAATCCTATTTTTCAAATACGTTTATTCAAGAAGTCCACTACGCCAAAAAAGATCAAATGACCCAACTATTTTCAAATATATTGAAAGTGGAACAACCTATTTGTCCAATCGGAACCTATTTGTCAAAAAAAATTTTGTGTAACTAGTCTACTAAGCTCAAAAAGCTTCAATGACTCAAATAGTTCAGAATTTAATTTAAGTACATATTTAAGTACGTCACGGTTTTTAATAAAAATTGTTCATGAATTGTTGATATAGAAAGAATGAAAGCGATTTTTAATAAAGATTTTTCATTTATTGTTAATTTTATAAAGAATAGGCCGCTCTTACAAATGTGCAAATTTTGTTTTAACTCAACTTCAACAGAATAAAACCTGTTGTATTTTTTACGATAAATTGAAACGGTATTTTTCCTTGTTAATTTGATCGCACATAAAAATTTGCACTGAATTTTCAAATTTTCACGATTTTTATTTCCTAAGCCATCATTCCATCAAGAGCTGATTACTGCAAACCCTCGCTTTCCTTCGAAGGAAGGTTGGTACGCTTATTCCGCCTAGAACATACTGGGTCAATGGTGCACCATGGAAACGAGGGTGTCTATATTTCTATACAGATGGATCAAAATTAAACGACAAGGTCGGGTACGGGGTCTACTCAAAAGAGCTTGGGGTATCTCTGGCTTGTAGGCTTCCTGACCACCGTAGCGTGTTTCAAGCCGAAATGATGGCAATAGGGGAGGTAGCATCATGGCTTTCAAAAAACGTTGTCTCTAAACGGGAAATTTATATCTTCTCTGATAGTCGATGACAGCGATAAAATCGTTGGAACAAGTAGCCACAAACTTTAAAGTTGCCAAAGAATGCCGTGCTTCATTAGGCGAAATGTCGAACTATTTCAGCATCAACCTAATATGGGTACCTGGGCATAAAGGCATAAAAGGTAATGAAAAGGCAGATGAGCTCGCTAGAAATGGGACACGAGCGCCACTAATCATGGTGAGCCCACCGGGTATCCCGTTAGCGACTCTCAAGCTGCTAATCAGTAACAATATCATATCGAAAGCCAACACTAAGTGGGCTGAACTCTCGACATGCAGATCATCAAGACATATCTGGCTGACACTAGATCTCGGGCCATCGAGAGCCCTTCTCTCACTGGCAAGACCAGAACTAGCCACAATAGTGGCTGTCATCACAGGGCACTGCTTGATAGGCAGACATGCCTACAGATTAGGAGTTATCTCAAATGACTTCTGTAGAAGCTGCAGGGACGAGAAAGATATTATCTCCCATCGTTTGTGCTCCTATCCTGCGCTAGCCAGAAGAAGGCACAAATATTAAGGCTCTTTTTCTCAAATTGAGCTCAAATTGGTTCCATTATTAATAAAAGCCTGTATGCAGCGGTATCACAATGGACCTATCTGGTCTAAGTGAGCTGGTGTATGTATTTTATATACACCGGCTGCCGCCTCAACCTAACCTAACCTATCTCTTAACCCCTCCGTTACCTTAAGAAAAACTCACACATGTGACTCTTAGGTCACTAGATGACCTGATACATATTTTATTGAAATTTATATGGAAATTCAGATCTTATTTTAATTTTTTAAGATATATAAGTAATAAGGCACTTTATTTATTTATTTTCTGAAACAGTTATCAATATTTTTATAGAATTTATTTGGTATGTTCATGACAATAAGTTGTTGAGATTGTAATTGTAGTATGATGTTGCGGGCATACCGGCTTCTTGCAAACGGTGCAGTGTTCGTATGTTTTGCGACAAATTGATGATGGACAGACGGCACATGTGACTCGTTGACTGGCTTTCCTTTTTTTTTTTTTACAGCACCTGTAGAGGTAGTAGGTTGTTCAGCTTCTGTCCGCACTTATTGAACAATAGCTACAGATGCTTGAGTTCTTGGCAATCATTGTCTACGTCGAATTAATTCGTGAACAAGATGACTTCCAAGCTATTCAAGATAAATTCTGCGTTTGAATGTCTTTGAAGCATTCCAATTTGGTGCTGTTTCCGTCCATAGTACGTAGCCGTTGAGTGCAGAAATGCCAATAATATTTGAAAATAGCGCTACTGGCCAACGATTGGTCTGCCTCTTGCACGTGTACGTTTCCACTACCTGATCAATTGTGTCGACTCCCGCTTTTGTAGAATAATAATAGTCTATAATCTCTGGCAACTTTTTTGGATGATTTTCAAGTACATTTTTATTGTGATTCAGCGAGCTTAAAACTGTAACCATCTCGTATTTTTTTGGAACATACTGAACAATGGTAATATTTTCGTTGAAAAAAATCTGCTCGTTAGCACAGGCAAACGTCGTAATTCTTGCTTAGTTCCACAAACCGGAAGGAATCGCTTATTACTTCTCACGGTTCCAACCAAAGTCATATTTTTCCTCAATAATTCTAATTCAAGATCTCTTGTAGTAAAAAAATTATCCGTTGTAATATTCCGTCCCCTATACTCGCCTACAAGATCCAGCACGACTCTTTGGCCTTGATTACGCTCCGGCGGAGCAGATGCGCATTCTTTCCCCAAATAAATTTGAAAATTGAGACAAAATTTTGTTCGCAAATCTGCAGCTACCCATGCCTTCATTCCGTATTTGCTTGGCTTGCTTGGCATGTACACTTAAAATGGACATCTACCTCTAAATGGAATGAGCCTTTCATCAACTGTAATATTTTCATAAGGATTAAATAACAGTTGAAGGTTCGCAACCCATTTGTCGTAAAAATCGCGAATTGGGGCAAGTTTATCGTTGCTTCTACTAATTCTGCGATTTTCTCTGTTATCAAATTTCAAAACACGACTTATTTGCAAAAATCTTCGCAGCGACATTACAGCACGAAATATTGGTCGACCATGAGCTTCATCCCAAAGACTGCGGACACTTTCTCCATGGGAACGATATACTCCTGCAATCGATGTAATTTAAACATATGGATTTTATTTCAAAATACGTATTGTTATTTGTTATGAATGCAAATTAAATTACCTGCTAAAATCAAAATTCCGAGATATCCATCCAATTCAATTTCGTCTAAGTGTTTGAAGCTTTCACCGATTTTTTTTACTCCCTCTATGTTAGTGAACTGCATGATTGTTTTTTTTTATTTGCGTTGTAAAACATATATTGAATGAGTCCTTGATGTTGGAAATACGATGAACAGCATAAGTTGTTATTCCACACCGGTTGCGAATTAAATTTTCTGTCCTTGCTCTTGAATTAGAGGTGCTTGTTGGTTCCGTTGACCAAACAACATCTCAATCTTTATCCCCATAAGTTGACAGTGGGACTTCATTCATATTAAGCGCTCCATCAATACTGCTCTCGATATCAGCATCGCTATCAATATACCCTTCAGAGCTTTCATAGTCCCAAAGCTCCTCTGCCACGTAATCATCATCCCCATCGTCAGAAAAATCATCATATTCTTCATCTTCCTCAATGATTTCCTGAATTTGGCTTTCGGTGAGCCGCTGCGACCGCTTCTAAAAAGTTGATATCTTAGCGAAATTCAACAAAAATATCAAATACTTACCGAATGACGTTCGTTTTGCATTTTGCAATTGTTTTTAATTAATGTGTTTACACAAAATAAGGCGGGAAATATACTATGGTCATCAGCTGACCTTACGGTGTATACACGTAAGTCTTGGGATTGCCACCTAGTTGAAAATGTTAAACAATTTTTTTTGCTGTTTTTAGATGTGCATTAATATCTTGAAGGATATCATGAAAGGAAATTAGAAAGAACAATTTTTTTAGAAGATATCAGTGATTTAATGAAAAAAAGGTCACGAAATGACCTTAAGATAACAGAAGGGTTACGCCATTCGAGACCGACAAAATTTTATTGCACCTATAGGTATTCGAGGCCGATAAACATACAAAAAAAATTAAGAAAAAACATTTAAACATTGACCTTAAAGTAAAACTATGCCCAGTCTTATGCTTGTAGTTTGTTAACAATTCGAAAAAGGCATGGTGAACCAAAAAACACTTTTTTTTTGTTGGGGATATTGTTTTTTTTTTTTGGGGATTTGTATATCGCACCTATCCCTATCAAACGAGTTAACAACAGCAACACTTAACAGCTGCTTTCTGACAATATGCTTTCCACCTTCTTGTGGTGAATAAATAAAGCTTTTAATTTGCCAAATGTTCGCATGAATAGGTTTAACAAGCCAGTTGACAAAAATTTTGACAAATTATTTATTGTAAATTGACCGCCAGAATAGGTCTGTTATTCACTATATTCGAATTTAACGTAAAAAGGAGCTAAACTAAAAAGTTCCCAGAGTTATCAAAAAATCCACTTGGTAGCAAACTTATGAATAAAACTTTTATAATATCTCGGTAGAAAGCTTTTTGATTCATTTACGATGGTGCCTGAAACATCATTGTAGCTTATGATATTATTTCTATTTTAGTATTTATAGCATATATGAACAATTATGTTACCTTATATTCTACAAAAATTTCACTCTAACTGCATTTTTCTATTCAAGATGTTGTTTTTAATTAAATTTTAGCTACGCCTGCTTAGAATTGCGCATAAATAAAAAAAGACTTTACAAATTTCAATGCTAACCGCTACAGTGTAATTCTACGTGCACATAAAAATTTGCAAGTTTTAAATTAGTTTCAATTTCACGCAGAACTTTTACACGCCGAAAATTTTATATAAATTCTACGAGAACGCAGATATGCTGCCACTTCTGGGCTTCAATAGAGGATCAGCGAATAAGGGACGCAGCTAAAAAAAAAATAGCTTCAAGCGAAAAATGTGCCGTTTTAGTAGAGAAATATATTTTTTTAATTTCAATTGCTAAAAAAGGCGCACACCGAAGTCACGAATTGAAAACATTTTTGCGGTCATGACAGGCAAGAAGAGGGTTCTAAAGAATGATCAAAATAAAAATACAATAAAAAAATATTAATAAAAAAAACAAAAAATGTATAAAACATATACAGCACAGCACAGCACTGCATATAACTAAAAAAAAAACAACAAAGCACACATACAACAACAACAAAAACAACAACAACAACAACAATAATAATAATAACAAAAACAGCATTCAACGGCATAGACATCGCCACATAAAGTCACGTGACTAGCTTTGATACGCGTATAGTGGCTGCTTTTGACTTTTGGCTGCCCAAATTCAGTGAAAACGTGGCTCTACTCTATGCTATGGTTTCTTTGGTTATGTTAATAGTACAAAAGAAATAGCAAAATAAAACAAAATGCAGACAAAAAACACATGAAAAGCTATCAAAGAAAAAAAAAAAAAAAACGACACACTGCAAACAAAGCTTGGCAACGGAACAACAAAGTCGAAAAAAGCACAAAAAAAAAAAAAGAAAAAATCCATATAATTTGCTCTCGAGTACAACAGCGGCGCATGTGGCCTCATGTTCGGGTTGGTTTTTCTTTTATCTAAGACTCAAGCGTTGCATTCTCTAGACACTTGACTGTATTTCCCAGCGACTCGACTGCCATTCGCTTGACTCTTCCCTGACAATCTTCTGCCGTTGCGCCTGATCCTCCAGCACAAATGCTCAAGTAAGTCGAAACAAATTTCTGCTGCCCATTTTTCCTGAAACTCTTACTATATGATTCCCTCGACAGTACTCGCTGTACTCTGTTGGTTCATTCTGTGCGTCTGTTTGTAATTCATGCTGTTCAAATATTCAAAGAGTCGTCATTTAATATCTTTGTAACTGCATATGTCCTTCGTATATGTATGTATGTGTGTGTGTTTTGTTAAATTTTAAATTTTTATGCTTTTCACTGTATTTGCAACAAGCTGTGAAGCTTTTTTTATTGTTTGTACTTATGTAAATTTTCATTATTATTTGTGGTTTGAAAACATGTGCTGCCTGAAATAGCCAAGGACAGGAACAGTTGCTGGTAGCTAGGAAGCATTAAAAATTTAAGCATGCTAATTAGTGTTGAGTACTAGTTATTGACTTTCAGTTATGCTTAATTAAAGTGGATGCTACTCACGGAGGCTAACTTTGTTTAAATTTTCCTTAAAGTCTTTTGATGCCCCTTAAAAACATTTAAATAATTTTTTTTTAAACTATCTATAATGCGGTATGGGGTAAATATTAATCTCATTGTAGGCATAGTTATAGGATATGGGCATAAAAACAGGTTTGTCCGAAGATTCACAACAAACAAACAAAGATTTACATTGGCATGCACTGCACTGTTAGAATTCACAGCATGTTTACATTAAAACATGCTTAAGTTGATGAATTTTGACATACAATGAGATTGGCAGAGTCTTAGGTCTTTGATTGGGAACAAATTTTTGAAGCGAAATTTCTTAGGCGGTGAAGTGACGATTTTTATTGAGGGAAAAATTAAAAAATTTGTGAACATGTTATAAACATGTAGCAAAAAAGTGAAAAGTTTTTGTTTATAAACATGTAACAAAAAAGTGAAACATTTTGTATATAAGCGCTGTCTAAGAGAGACACCGTGGTTGGCAGTTATGGGCGTAGCCAGTATTTTGTTCAGGGCTGAGAAAAAAAAAATTTTTTTCATATGACTGATAAATAAATAAAAAATGTGTCAGCCGTAAGTTTGTAATAAAAAAATAAATGAAGTTTTAATAAATATTAATAAATTCTAAGCTTTTTAATTATAAGAACAAAACATTTTAAATTCTTAATTTAATACTAAAATTATCAATTTTCTAATGTTCAGGGGGGAGAATAGGCTTGTCACCTAAATTTTGACCACAGGGCTGCCACCTAATAATATGTTTTTTAAGAGTTTTAAACCGGTTATAAGACCGGTTTTAAGGGGTCGCAAATTTGGGGCGAACGACAGGTAAATATGGGTCGCTGAAGCCAAGTCCGTAGTCAGAATTTAAAATTATGTATTTTTTTACAATAGAGTTGCCACCTGATAAAATATATGTATGTTTAAGAGTTCAAGACATTATCTAATAGTTTTAGTCGATCGATAACTTCAAATCTGATGACAGAATTTAAAAATTCAAAATGGAGGATAGAATTGTCATCTAGACTTTTTTACTTTTTTACTAGAAATCTTGTAATTTTTGAAATTCTGACAACGGGTTTGATTTCGAATGTGGTATCACAGCCTTCACGCACGAGTTTAGTCGGACTGGCGAATCATCAATAGCCGCACGCGCCTCGATCATTGAAAAATTGGTTAGAGCACGAATCAAAGCTGTCTTAAGGGGTGAGTTAGGGTTTACACTATTGAAAAATCGACTTTTTTTTGTTGTCTTTTCTTATAGTTAAACATCTGAGGAATATTGTTCCAAAATTTAAAGTCAATCAGTGCAAAAATCTCGAAGTTATTGACTCATTAGTCCGCTCTCCTCTACTAACACTGTAGCTCCGACCAATATTTATGTTGAAATGCAGCCTTCAATACAGCCTTTGGACAAATTATGGAAACTCCAAAATATGGAATGACAGGAATGTTCACGAAGGAATAATTAGTATAAGGTTTTTTATTATTTTTTTTTTTTTTTTATTATCAACTTACCACACATTACGTATTTTTCTCAAAATCACTTTTTAAAAGTCCGTGTTCACTGCCATTTAAAAACTACATAACTTATTCATTTTAAACTTTATACACACTTTCTACACACAAAATACCTCCCCCCAACGATAAGTTTTGAATTGTTTAGGAGTTTTCCACTTACGAAATGGTGGAATATCTCGTGGAAAACAGCAATTTTCACTTCAAATAATAACAAATAATTTAAAAATCAAAGATATGATAATCAGAGACAGCTGGGGGATGAATTTGATCATACTTCGACTAAATTTAAATATTTTTTGGTACCAGATAATTCCCAGCTGAGATACAGTGAACACTGCAAATCGTCTTTTTCTAGAGACGTTCTGGGAAAAGCTTTGTCACCGGGTTGTTTGTCGATATTTTTGCATAAAATAATTGCAGAATGTTACTAAACTGATGCTTTATAATGTGCAAAAGGTTTCAATGAATTTGCTCTATCCATATTTCTAAAAAAATTCGCAAAAAAATGTTGTTTTTTTTTTGCGTTGAAACCCTTACTCCCCCTTAAGAAAATTAATTTTGGGGATATCTTTGTGGCAAACCATGCCCTCTAAAACTGTTCACAATTTTTAATCTAGTGGGTTCAAATCTGAACTGTCAGAAAACCATTCTTCAGAGGAAATGCATGCTGGCAAATTGTTTTGGAGCCAGGTTTGGGTCGTTTAGCTTTATGGACCGTAAGAAACACCCCTCTAAACCATAACTAAAGCTGGGTGATGACCCTTTTTGATCCCTGGAATCACTTGAAATGTTTTTTTAGATGGCCGTGCATACACCCTATCATTTTTTTTGTTAAGTTTTCCTCGCTAGATAAAAATTTTTTCATCGGTAAACAAGAATTTTTTGTGCAAGTTATCAGCGTGCTGCACCAAAAGACGTTTGCATTCTTCCATTCTAATTTTTCAAAGCTGCAGTCAATAAATGTCTTGTACGGTGCACAGTGGGATCGCTTTATACATTTCTTGGAAAAAAAAAATAGAAAGAGTGGTCCTATGATAATAAAATTGCATGCTTGATTAGAAGCATATCATTAATATATGCTATTTATTATAATATATGCATATTCCGATAAGTCAATGGAAACGCCTACCTCCCATACAAAGTGAACTTTTTATTAACCCCTACCCCCTTGTTTCTTTTTTTAATTTCTTTATACACTAATTTTATACGCTTTATACGCTAATTTGTATTGAAATTCTTGTGACCGATGTCTGAATATTTAAAAACTTTATTCGGCGGCTGTAAGCATGTAGGAACCAACTTTTACATATATTAAGAGGGGATATTTCCAGGTTTCATAAAATCGTAAGGACACTACCGAGGAAGGCCGAGCTTAATTTATATGTTCCAAAGAAAATAGAAAAAAATATTTATTTATTTATTAAAAAAAAGTTGTTGGCATATAAGAAGAATTCTTTTGCATGCCGAATTTACAATGGATATAACAACATACAAAATGCAATTAAAAATTATAGATATTAAAAATAGTACTTAAAATTACTTAAATTTAGACAATGAAATATATTTCCCTAAAAAATATAATATAGATTAGAGAGAGTGTGAGATAAAGGAAGAGAGAGGAAATAGAAAGAGTAAGAAGAAAATAGCTATGAAAAATGTTTGAAAATTAAATGCTTAAAGTTACTTTTATTGGAGGCGCTTTTTATACTATTAGGTAATGAATTCCATGACCTAATAGCAGCGACGAAAAACAATCTACTGGAGTTAAGGTAATTAAATGTAGGAATCACGAGGTTCATGCTTCAACTTGATCTGCAAAACTTCAACTTTTCAAAGAGATATGTACTGCCGTCATAAAGAAGAGTGCGGCATCTAGCATGAAAATCAAAATTCATTTTATTGTATTTCCCTTTTTATTCATTCATCCTCTTTAAGATGGTAAAATAAAAATCCTAAATTTTTGGCCCCTAACCTTAATTTTTTAACTTAAATTGTCGTATCTACCCAAAATTTAGGTAACATTTCAGAATAAAATGCATAAACAGAGTAAGAAATGCCGTATCTACATGCAGATGCCGCACTTTTTGTTTGTTTTTTAATTTTTTTATATACACAATTCTTTTTCAGTCATAAAAAATAGAATTTGAGTCATATGAATTTTTTTCATTACGTGATGTACATATTTATTATATCTTCACTTTAAGGCGGTCTTCTCATTGAGCAACTTTTTTTTTCGACTTTTTTTTTTGCATTTATTTATAGCTTGGGTTGTTGGGTTGGGCGTTTTCAAATAAGAATTTTTTTAAAAAGGGTCCAAAAAACGGGTTTTGAATGAGAAGACCGCCTTAACCCTAATAATATAGATCATATATATCGGTAAGATGGTTTTGATGATATTTTAAATTAAAATAAGCAAATTATTTTCCTTATAGTACGGTTTTTCTCAATGTTTTTAGTTGAATAAAATCAGGGAACAAACAAGAAAAAAAGCGGCAAGTACAGTGTTTTATGCCACAGTTTTTGAATTATTAGTTAATTCTTTTAAATAACCTCATAGTTTATATTGTCCTGGGCTTCTCTTTTCTAAAGAATAAAATTTTGATAATTACTTCATCCCTTTTTCATAAAATATTGCCTTTTTATTGAGAGGCATTTTACTTCGATTTTTGAAAATTGTAGATGCCGCACTGTTCCTTATGACGGCAGTGTAGGACTACGTGTGTATATGATCCGGTTTAGAAATTGCAATATCTAGCTTCAAGGTAACTTGGTAAATCCCGGCCAAGTATTTTTTTACAAAAGGCAGGGATATGATCGTGCCTATTGAGACCATATACATAGCGAGCTGCAATTTTAAAAGCAACCAGGAGTTTATGCAAGGACCCAGAATCAGGCTTGCAGTACACGACTTCAAAATGTGTGATATTTGCCATAATCAGCTGCAATTCTAATTTTCTTTTTGTTTCAACGGGCACAAAATCTGATGTTATTCGGAGATTACGAAGAATAAAGTACACTTTTTGTACGCATGAGTTGATGTGATCATTACAGGCTAGGGATAAGTTAATTTGAAAAACAAGATTAGTGACTTTGCTTACAAGTTTCAAGTCATCATGATGATATGGATTCTTGGATATAGGTAAAAGAAATGGTTTCAAGGGATTCAGCGTAAGCAAGTTTTTATCCGCCCATTTAGATACTGAAGCTAAGTCCTCATTAACTCTAGCACATAGATCTTCTACTAGACCTAATGGTCTGGAAAGGTACAATTGGAGGTCATCGACATATGCATGCATAGAGACGTGGTGACACTCGCTGAAAATATCATTAACGAACATTGTAAATAACAACGGTCCAAGTACGGAGCCTTGGGGAACTCCACTAGAAGTGCTTTTTAGCATAGTTATGTTCCACACCAACTCTTTAGGATCTACCCTCCATGTAGTTTCTTAGGAAACGGACGGCTGATTTAGAGAATCGAAAATTTAGAGACAGTTTTTTGCAAAGAAGTGAGTGACTGACCGTGTCGAATGCTTTTGAAAAGTCCAATAAGCAGAGTAATGTCAAATCACCATTATCAAAAGGTACTCTAACGTATTATTTTGACCACAGCAGTACCACAGTACCACATATAGTATTTTGACCACAGCAGTAGAGCAACTGTGCCCTGGCCGGCAACCATACTGGAGATGAGGCATTAGGCTAAGAAGACTTAAATGATGAGATATCTGCTCCGCCATGAGGGACTCACATATTTTAGACACCGAGGACAATATGCTTATTGGACGGAAGTCACATGGGTTGCAGGCTTTGGGTTTTTTTGCTATAGGAATAATGGTAGCCACTTTCCAAATCTGGGGATAGCACGAGATGGTGAAGCAGTGATTTACTATATGGGCAATCGGACTGAGAACATGCGGCAAAATGAGCTTAATAAATCTGGTGGAGAATCCATCCTCCCCAGATGCATTCGATTTTATTTTCATTACACTGCGAGCTACGTCCATTTCACTTACAGCATTAAATCGAAAACCATTCATAGACTCTAAATCACAACCGTTATCAGCATCATCGTCATCGGCGGAATGAATTTCATCCGGGTCAGAGTTAGCGACAAAGTAATCGTTCAACTGATTGGGGTCTAGATCGCAAACCTCGGAGTCTTTATTGCATATACCAACTCCTTTTAAATTTTTCCACAACTGCTTGGAGGGCAGCGAAGGATTCAGTTTGGACATAAAGTATTTGGACTTGGACAGCCTTGCAGCGGATGTGGCGTCATTCCTGGCTTTCTTATGCTCATTCCAATTTAAAGCAGTCGGCATGAGAGTGTTCACTACGGTGAGCCCAACTTCTGATATTTTGTTGAGGAAGCTACTGGCTAGTTTGTTGATGGTTAAAAGATTTATATTAAAATCACCAGTTATTTTTGGCAGCAGCTGACTTCCTTCCCTTTTCCCTCTTGTTACGCCCATGTCATTACTAACTTGCCAACTTAACAACTCGTGTTGTTGTTGCCAAATTATTTTGAGTTTGTTTGCATGATTTAATGCCAGTCCATGGCCCATCATACAGAGCTTATGTCTAAAACAAATAACAATGTTAAATGTAAAAAATAAAATGATGCATGTACGAGTATTATACTTGTTTATTGGTAAACAAACATTATAAATGTACACGTATGTGTTGTGGTTTGAAGGAATTATGTTGTTATGAGTGAATAAACACCACAGGCTATATTGAACAAGGTAATCATGTTAATTAAACATAAAAACAAACAACAATAAAATACAACAAAACCCAAACCAGAAAACATGCTACTAATAACAGAACATCAATCAACTACAACAACCACATCAATCAACAATAACAACAACTCACCACATTCACTTGGCTCGTCAGAACCATCAACGCAATCGGGCTTCGAATCGCATCGCCATCTCATTGGAATGCAGTTTCCATCGCTGCATGTAAAATATGAGGGTGGACAGGTTCCTGCAAGAGAGAAAGAGTAAGAGAAAGAAAGAAAAAAAAAGATAAAAAATGGTCAGATGATGCAAGCGTGAGAAGCACAGTATAGAAGTAGTAAGAAAAACAAAAATATAAAATATATATAAAATGTAAATAAATTCGATTAAAATGCTTTTCCCTTAATTGAATACTAAGTGCAACTATGTGAGTGTGTGTGAGTGAGTGCGCAAGTGTGTGTGTATTTGTGTGAGTGAGTATTAAAGTTAACCCGCTTATGTGTTTGTGTGTGTGTGTGTGTGTACGATGGTGCGTGAACTAATGAAATGTGCCATAATTAATACATAACACAGCAGCAGCAACAACAACAACAAGGACAAAAGCTGCGCTTTCATTTACTATTATAATTATTGTTGTTGTTATTGTGCACATTGTTGTTGTTGCTGCTGTTGCACTGCACTAAAAACGTGACTTTAAAATGTTGCACTATTAGCACCAGCAAATAGACAACAAAACTGACAACAACAAAAGTGTTGCAGGCAGCAGTCAGCAGCACAAACAAAAGCAACAACAAAAACAAGAGAGAAAAACTAGCTAAACAACAGCAGCCAGCACGCGACTAGAAATATTTTAAGCGCATAAATTAAGCACACACACACACTGACACAAAAAATATTGTCACACACACTGCGTCATACTCATCAACACATCAATACAGCAAGTTATGCAGATCAAAAAATGTACACACAAACATAGTGTAGCGGCTGCTACACTAAAATTTTTTTGTTTTAACTAATTTATTTTATTTTTTTTTTCTAAAATTGTATGTATGGTGTATGGACAATAGAAATTTTTTGCAAAAATGTTGCTGAACATCCCTATAGGAACAAACTAACTTGTTTTTAAAAACAACTAGTTAAAAAACTAGTTTAAAATAAACCAGTATAGGAACTACTTTGAATTATATTAAGGCGGCATCCACTTCAATTGTAAATAGTTTTATTTGCATTATATATGAAATAATTGAAATACTACTTAAAAACAAGTGATTGATAAACTATTTTGAATTATATTAAGGCGGCAACTACTCTGATTTTGACATGTTTTAATTGCAAATTTTTTTTAGATTACAAGTTTATATATATTTAACCATGTTATTTCATCAAATATTATTAACTTTAGGCCATCAGTAATAGTTTTCAATTGGTTATTTTAAAGTAGTTAAAAACTAATTTAAATTTAACTAATTTAACAAGTAGTTGAAAATATATGCAGACGAAAGTCAATTGACTTATTAAGCAACGTCAAGTCAGAATTTCGACTAGTTGTGGTTGACAAAAAACTACTTTATCAACTACTTTTAAATTAGTTGATTTTCCTACAGGTATTGTTTGTAGTTTTATAACTACACAAACATTTTTCTATGCATTAAATAATATTACAAATATTTCAATAGTTGCAATTTGGACAAAATTGATTGAAAGCATTGGAAAGTACATCATATAAAAAAGTATGTTGAATTCATAAGCTATGCAGTATAAAGTGAACGGCAAAACTTGTTTTATTAATTGAAATAATTATTTCATATTTTATTGTAATAATTGAAACCGGGATGCTTTATAGTTTGAATGATTTGATTTAATGATTGACTTTAAATTATTTCCAGATT
This sequence comes from Coremacera marginata, assembly GCA_914767935.1. NCBI lineage: Eukaryota > Metazoa > Arthropoda > Insecta > Diptera > Sciomyzidae > Coremacera > Coremacera marginata. The sequence continues at coordinate 26,963,449 of OU612044.1, forward strand.
TATTATATTTCTAAATTCTTAAATTTTGACGTAGTTTAACGTCTGACAGCGCGGTATGTATAATATAGCGCGGTAGGTATAATTTTCTCAAGCATATGCAACATTCTTGGATCACATTTCGAGGTATACCTACAGCCTTGAATATTCATCGTACAATGATAAAATGTATGTCAAAATAACAGTAATATGGCAAATGAAACGAATATATAACTTTCGATTCTGTCAACTCTTTAATAAAGCCACAAAATAGAAAAATGTACATTTTTGCATGAGAAAAATCATGCATAAAATGCTTCAATGTCTCATCCCAAACAATAAGTCGCAGATTGGTGTGTGCAAAACTAGGCGGAAGGATTGCTCGAAAAGTTCCTTTGCTAAAAGCGGCAAATTTAATGAAGAGAAAAACTTTGCATTAACTAATAAATACTGGTGCGGTCCTGAAGGTGAAAACAAATGGCAAAACATTCTCTCGAGCAATGAAAAGAAGATAAAATTGTTTAAATATAATGCTTCAAGGAATGTTCGCTGTCTCAAAGGCAAAGAATTCTAGGGAGGTGGCAACATAATGTTGTGGGGCTGTTCACATTTTTGTAAGCACTATGAAATATGCCCATTTTGTGGGCACTGGAGGGAGCTTTGGACAAGCTCAGCAGCTGAGCTGCTAGGTGTGGCCTTGGGAGTGAATCCTAGCAAGACGGAACTGATGCTATTTAACACAAAAACCAAGGTGCAACACTTTGTTTTACCGAAACTAAACGATTAAACGCTCCACTCCACTATCCAACAATGCCAAATATCTAGGAGTCATACTAGATTCTAAGCTGAACTGGAAAAACAACGTCGAATACAGAGTTAAAAAGTCCTCTATAGCCGTATACGCCTGCAAGAAGACCTTCGGAAAAAAATGGGGTCTTCAACCAAAAATACTCATATGGTTATATACCGCAGTAGTGCGTCCTATCCTGACATATGGTTCACTAGTTTGATGGCCGGCACTGAATAAGGCGTACAACATATTAAGGGAGTATTCCTGGTTGGACGGCTGTTTTTGGAGCCTTTTTGAAAAATTTCTCATTTGAAAACGCAAAGAATTATTTAAATTCTGTTTTTTTATTGTATTAAAAACATATTAAATTAAATTTTCCTTTGTACGAGGGCTGTTCAAAAAGTTGTCGGCCTTCAAAGTTGGGCGTCGAAAAAAATGTATGCTGCTTGCGGCCCGGATAACTCGACTTCGGATCATCTGAAATGGTAAAAGTAAACGGCGTTAGATTCAGTACAGCTGTAATTCTGGTCTCTATCTCAATCATAATTATGCGATTATTTTTTACAAAATGGCGGTTACTGAAAAACCGATTTTGGGTCTTTTTTAGATTAGTGTAAAAAAAAAAATAGTAAAAAATTGTTAAAAAATTGTGATTGAGTTAGGGACCAGAATCAAAATCATCAAAATCGGTTCAGAACTACGGGCGCAATCAGGGCCGCAAGCTCGAAAAACGTGGTTTCGAGAAAAACGCGTTTAAGTTTGAAGTTCTTTTTTTGCATAAAAACAAAAAAATTGAAATGAAAAATTTGAGCATGCAGTTTTATAAATACGACAATTTTGCGCCGATTGCACTTAGTTTCATCAAAATCGGTTTAGTAGAACCAGAGTAAAATGACTTCGAAGTTCAAAAACGTGATTTTGAAAAAACTCTAAGAAAACTTTAGGCAATAAAACATGTTTTTTTTTTTGTGAAATACTTACATGTATCAATCCGCAATGCCAGCCCCATAAAGAGCACCTTCCTCTTCTTCAAAAAATGAGGACTTAGCGGATCTTTGTGCTCTTCGGGCAGTTCTATCTTCTTTTGATGCGGCCAGAGCTCTGGCTTCGGACCTTTTCAAACGTTATTCGTTCCGAGACATGGCGAAATCGTATTTGACGTTGCCAATCGGGATGCCCATTAGGTACTTTATTTGAAGTATTGGCAAAAAACATTCGTTAAATATGACAGTTGCAATATAATTGGCAATCTCAATAGTGCGTTCGCCCGTGTGCATATGCTTCGGTGCGAATGACCACAGCACTGCGTTGAAAGATTCGTTGCTGTTTTGAGTTTCGGAGCCAAGGCATCTGTTCAACAAATCATCGGCTGACAGTGCTTCGTAAATAGTTTTGATTGCTTCCTGGACTCTCTGATTTAGTGGTGCATACTTTTCAAAACTGTATGCGCGAGCGGGTCCGGTTTATAACTCAATTCAAAGTGGACTAAACGCTGCCAACATTCGAATACCTAAGCTCTACAATGTGTATTGATTTATTTTTAAAATGCGTATACAAACAAGTTATTACCTACTAAAGAACGCGTTGAACGAAATTCGGTGGTTGCTTCAAACCATTGCATTCAAAAAGTAGCCAAATTAAGCAAATCGCATTTTGGCGAAAACATTGCTAGACAAAAAAGGCCATATCTTCTAAAGTATTTCGAATTTCAAAAAACCGTTTTAGGACGATATTTTCAAATATCCAAGCTAAAAAAAATATGCGAAAAAAAATCGAACAAAAATTTTTGCCAACCAGGAATACCTCCTTCAATACGAATTTACTTGCGTTACATCAATACTTGTACATCCATACATCCAATGAGCTCGTATTGGATGAATATTGTCTATAAGAGTAAACGTAGACATAAATCAATTCATCGTTTTGCATATAACCCACTCAGTCGGACGATTAGGCGCACCGTAATGTGTGCGAAGTGCTCTGTAAGTTTCCCGCACAGATGTAGAATTTTGAAAATAAATTTCTATGATTTGTAAACGTTGTTCCGGTATACATTTTGCATGGTAAATTACCAAAGTATACTGAACATAAATGTCAAAAACAACTGCATTGACAGTAATCCGTCTAGGAAATTGTATACCTCTAAAAAAAAAAAAATGCCATATAGCTTTTTGCGATATTTTGAATTATGTCGTTATTACTTGTGGCCACAGAAATATACTCTGATAATTTTTTTACAAGAATTCATAAAATGTTTCAGTTTTCTATTACTATAAGTAATAAGTTTGGGAGAATTTGACATAATTTAATACTTCTTAATGACATAGAACAAATATGGGCTAGCGGAGAAATTAAGGATGAATAATAAAAGCTTTTCTCAAAAATTTCCTTTAATGAAATAAATTCTTTACAAGATATTCAAATAAAAAGATTATTATATAGTACACTGTTTTGGTTTTATAGCTATAAAACACAATAGTATCTATAATAACAACACTAAAAGTAACATAAAAACAAAGTCAATATTTAATACTTCTTTTTTTTTTTTTGTAACACAAACCTCATCTGCCCACTAAAGATTATTCATTCTGCTTTTGGCACGTTTTAGCTTTTGTATGCTAGACAAATACACAAAGAGCCTTCACAATGGCACAAGAGTGGCGCAAAATGCCACAAATGAACGACCGGAAGTCATTAATTTATGAGGTGGAGATTAAGTAAAGAGGAATAGAATAGGAACTATTCTAACTGTAACAAAAACAAACAATACAAATAAAAGGCACACTTAGGAAAAACATGTGTAAATTACAAAGAGCACGTAGTTGAAAAGATACAAAAAAATACCAGTTAAGATGAAATGAGCTCATTTTTGTTACACTTAAAGATTGAAAAAAAAAAAATAATAATAAGGGTATTCAAGGCGAGAATTTCTCTTATAGTAATTGGAGTAAAATTGTCTACAACAAAAAATTATTTTTTCAAAAATGCTTTTGGAATACGCAGCTTAGTAATAAATTAACAATATGTTTCGTAAAACTATATTGAAGCGAAAAGAATGTGCTTTAAAATAGTATTTAGAGTAAGTTTACTTAAAGTTTAATTAATAAATGTTTTCAAAACATGATTAGAAAAGGTTTACAAAAGTAACACTTGCACAACTCTAACATACACAAATTATGATTTTTGACTTCTAAATACGTAAGCCAGTATTATGTTTGAATAATTTTAAGATTAAATGTTAAGAATATATAAGGAATTCATTTTCGTTTCACTTTTATTACAACAGAAATTCGCCAAATTTCAAAAATTCTGCTTACTTTTGGAACAGAGCTAATAAACTTCAATATTCTACACAATTCTTTGAGAAACCGTTATTTCATTGGGAAATTTTTCATCGGGTTAAGTTTTTGACATAGAATGATGTTTTACAGCGCCTACAAACCGTGTGGGGGTCTTTTTCCTAAATTTTCACACATTTTTAACACATGCAACGTTTTGTTCACTTTTTGGGGTATACCTACAGGCTTTAATATTCATCGTACAAAGATAAAATATATGACAGAATAATAGTTATATGGCGAATGACTGATGAGTTGCAAAAGCAAAGTCTTAGAAGAAGAATTCACATTTTTGTATAAAAAAAAAATTTTACAATAATTTTCACCAATAAGCAAAAGAAAAAAAAAAAAAAGCCCTTACTAAGTAACTTTTTTTGGGTTGAAAGCAAACGCTTAAATTATTATTATAGTAAGAAATATTTTTCCAAGATATAACTTTTGTTTATTCAACTATTAATCAGAGAACAAAAATAAACAATAACAAATTGTTGCATTTCGTTACGTTTCGCTCTTTCAAGCCTACGAAACGAAAACGATTGAAATAACGAAAGAACGATTGAGCGTTTGTTTTTCGTTTGCTGTTACTCGCAAAACTATAAACAAAAAAAAAATAAAAATTGTGTAACCAAAAGACACAAATGAAACCGAAGCAACGATTAGTTGAACGATCATCTAACAAAGGCAATTTTCTACCTTGCCTTCTTTTGCGCACTTTGTATTTTTGCTTCGTTTCTTTAGCAAATTCTCAGCAAAATTCTCTCCTTCCTTTGTTTAATTTCATAAGTTGCTGTGAAACAACAAAAACAAAAGCCGTCTCACGCTGTGTGCAAGCAAGTCATGTGTTATCGTTCAATACCTTATGCATAACAGTAATCATTAATGAAACATTTGCTTTAATCTCGTTTTCTATACTGACACATTAGCAAACATTTTAAAAATTACTTTAACTCTCGCTTCCACTGAAAGGTTTCGTGTTTTGTTCGACCTCATTAGCGATTCGAATGAAAAATATCGACTTTGTATCACTCTCTGAGAGATCGGTTCGGTTATTATTTTGTTTATTTTCGTTCTCTGCTATAAACTGCAAGCATTGAATAACAATCTTCACAAGCTTTTTTTCAAACAAGTAATGTTTACTTCCCAGATAACAATTTCACCTAAATATTTGAAGTTATTCAAGCAAAACTTAAAAAGGTTTTGTATAAAAGCAATTATTCAAGCTTTTCATGAAAGACCCTTGTAAAATCCTTGAAAATGTCATTGTCTTGTATAATTTCTGATATAAATCCTTATTTAATACATATCAGAAAGTATTCAAGAAGATTTTTACTCAAGTGTTATTGCTTATATAAAGTTTATTCAAGAAGAAATTTTTAAGAAGTATTCAAGAAGATTTTACTCAAGCATAATTCTATTATTTGATTATTCTATTGCGCAATTATTCTATTATTTGATTATTTTATTATATGATTATTCTCTTATTTGAAATTTTTTATTCAAGCTTTATTCCGGATAACTACCCAAATAACAATTTCACCTAAATATTTGAAGTTACATAGCAAAATTTAAAAAAGTATTGTATAAGAGTAATTATTTAAGCTTTTCTTGAAAGAGCCTTGTAGAAGCCTTGAAAATATCTTTTTCTTGTATAATTTCTTATATAAATCCTTATTGATACATTTCAAGAAGTATTCCAGAAGATTTTTACTCAAATATTATTCATTGAAAGTTTCATATAAGTAGATATTTTTAGGAAGTATTCAAGAATATTTAAACTCAAGCAAAATTATATTATTTGATTATTCTATTGTGTGATTATTCTATTATTTGATAATTCTATCATTTAACATTTTTTAATCAAGCTTTATATAAACATAAATTTTTAGGATAAGACCCCAATAATAATTTCATCAAAATATTTGAAGTTATTCCAACAAAATTTATAAAAGTATTGTATAAAAGTAATTATTCAAGCTTTTCTTTACAGAGCCTTGCAAAAGCCTTGAAAATTCCTTTTTCTTGTATTATTTCTTGTATAAATCCTTATTCAATGATACCTTTCAGGAAATATTCCAGAAGATTTTTACTCAAGTATTATTCCATGAAAGTTTCATATAATTAGATATTTTTAGGAAGTATTCAAGAATATTTAAACTCAAGCAAAATTATATTATTTGATTATTCCATTGTGTGATTATTCTATTATTTGGTAATTCTATTATTTAAAATTTTTTAATCAAGCTTTATTTAAACATAAATTTTTAGGATAAGACCCCAATAACAATTTCATCAAAATATTTGAAGTTATTCCAGCAAAATTTAAAAAAGTATTGTATAAAAGTAATTATTCAAGCTTTTCTTTACAGAGCCTTGCAAAAGCCTTGAAAATTCCTTTTTCTTGTATAATTTCTTGTATAAACCCTTATACCTTTCACGAAATATTCCAGAAGATTTTTACTAAAGTATTATTCCATGAAAGTTTCATATCATTAGATATTTTTAGGAAGTATTCAATTTAACTCAAGCATAATTCTATAATTTGATTATTCTATTACGTCCTTAAAAAGGTTATGTATAAAAGTAACTATTGAAGCATTTCTTGAAAGCGCTTTGTAAAAGCCTTGAAAATTCAATTTTTTTTTTGTATACAAAAATAAATAAATCCTTATTCAATGATGCAGTTCAGGAAGTATTAAAACAGACTTTTACTCAAGTATTATTCCTTATGTTAAGCTTTAGTCAAGGAGACATTTTAAGAAAGCATTCAAGAAAATTTTTACTCAAGCATAATGATATTATTTGATTATTCTATAATTTGAAAATTTTTTTACTCAAGCTTTACTCAAGCATAAATTTTTAGGAAGTATTCAAGTAGGTTTTTACTCAAGCATAATTCTTTATATTAAGTTTTATTCAAGAAGACATTGCTTTTTAAGTATTTTAGAAGATTTTTACTCAAGCATAATTCCTTATCTAAAGCTTTATTCAAGGATATATTTTCGGAAGTTTTTCAAGAAGATTTTTTTCTAGATAAAGCCATACAAAGTTTTAATTTGTCAGAACAATAAAATTAGAAATTCCTGTATGAAATACAAAATAAAACTCTATCCTAAAAAAACCACCATATGTCATCACACGTTTTTTATTTCAATAATAGAAAAAAAAATAAATAAGCTTGTCTGTGTGCGGCATCGGACCACGGAACTATTGACTGATAATCTGTTTGCTTAGGCTGTGAAGTGCCGTCAAATGTGAAGTGATTAAATGAAATGATTTCAGTTGAGGCTTTAATAAAATTATACCCAAGGAAGTTCAAAGAAAATTGTAATTAAATTTCAACGTAATTCAAGCAAATTCCTAAAAAGACCAGTGGATAGTGAATATCAACTGCCGGTACAAAGGTTTCCAGTTCAATTCTCACTCTGGTTTAGAATGTACAAAATTTTTGTCTTTAAATGAAATTAAATAATTAAATACACGTAATAATAGTTATATATATACATAGTTATGTATATTAAAATAAGATTTCTATTCACACTTTCCGTGTTCCTGAATAAAGCCTTGAATAAAAACCTTGTGTAAAACTTTATCCACGTACACGAATATGACAGAGATATTTTTAAATTTTTCCAACATTAATAGCGTTCAACTCTAAACATGGCCGTTGTTGTGAAAATTAATGTAGAGTCCATAATCAGTGTTACACTCTTTTAAAAATTCTTTTATATGTATTTTTTTAAGTTTTTGCAGATTGGTATACGATTTTTGTCTTGAGTGTTATACCCCTAAAAAGTGTTAAGGTCTCTAAAAATTTCAGAATTTTAACATTTCATAGTTTATTTGTTTTATGCTGTAAGTTAAAAAAAAATAAGAAAAAACTTTGTAATTCAGCGGCACAGAAGTTGGTGTTGAAACAACACTCATGACTTTTAATGATTTTTTTTTTTCAATTTTTTGTTAAAAAAAAAAATCTGCACTAAAAACTCGATATATAAGTAACAGTTAAAACTAAGCAATCACATACACTTTTTTTTCGTTTTCAATACATAAAACCGCAAAATCACAGACAACACTCTTTACATATTTGTATACACGTACCATAATCTGCTGATTAAATTTTAATAAGCACTTTAAATATTACTTACTTAGTAAAACTAAAATCGATAAATGCACTTGATGTCATATCAGTAACTTAAATAAAGATTAAAGCAAATATAGTAAAATATAACACTTCTGACACAATGCGGTGGTAACACAAATTCTGCAAAAAAGAATGACTACTATGCAAATTTTACAAATTAAAAACATATTTATTTTTCTTCCTTTTCGTTTTCTTTTTCTATATTGAATAACTGCAGCTAAGAGTGTGGAAAAATGCTTTTCTATGAAAAGCTGGTTCTCCACTTCAATGAGAGGGGGGAAAATAATCGCTTGTAAATATTAAACTATAAAATTTGCCTTAACTCCAAGTGCCTTATTTCTTATATCTTGTTTTTATTTTACAACAGTATTTTTTTTTAGTTTATTTTTGTCATTATTTTTTGAGAAAGAAGACTGGGGAAAAAGCAGGGACAGAGAAAAGCCTTTAATATTGAAATGAACCTATATAAATTTTTTATATTAGTTTTTGAACAAAGGAATTTCTTTCATACGCTTTTTTTCCTTGCATAGACCTTGTATAAAACTTGTTTTAAGATTTATTCAAGGAAGTTTATGTTCTCCCTCCTTACATAAAGTCTTAATAAAAAGCTTTATAAGTAAGCATGGGCATAGCGAGGGTAAAATAGAGGGGGCAGTTGCCCCTCTGAACATTAGAAAATTTAAAATTTTAATATTAAATTAAGAAATTCAAAACATGTTTTCTTAAAAGATTTTTTTATAACAAATTTACGGCTAACACATTTTTTTTTTTTTTTTTGTTTTTGTGACATGAAAAAAATTTCCCTCCCTGAACAAAACCCTGCCTACGCCCATGTTAGGATGCTTGTTTTGAGTTTTAAAACTTTATTATACAAAATTTCATGCAAATATTAAATTTATCTTAAAGAAAAACAAGAAAAGAAAAATACAAGTTTAAATATAACACATCGTGAATACCCCTAATGACAACTGCGATTGCGGTGTAGAATTTTTCTTTGAAAATACAATTTCATTCTTTTTCGTAAAATACATGAAAGCTTTTTGTAAACAAAAATCGTACATAAATTGAAAGAATTCTCATTCCTTTTGGGACAGACCACATAAATAATAATATTTCACATTTTTTCTTCAAAAAAATCGTTACATTATCGATATCTTTCCTCGTAGTGATGGTTTTATTTTATAGCTCATACCTAACGCTGTGTAGCGCCAGTGAAACCACACAACAACAACAACAACAAAAACTGTCAGCTTGACAAATTGGCAAGCAGGTGTTTAATTTTTATGTATGAGTATGGGGGGGAGGAGGTTTGGTTTCAGCTACATGAATACGTGTGTGACACCATTTTTTTTTTTTATTTCGCCAAATACAACAACAAGATCAGAACACAAAAACAAAGCTCATAAATTTGTATTTTATTGTTTTTGTCGTATTTGCATTTTTTCGCACTTGTAAAGTGGTTTTATTTATTTATGGCTTTCATAATGTTTGTTGTATTTTTTGTTTTTTTTTTGTGTTAATGTTGTTGTTGTTGCTGCTTTTTTTTTTGTCGCGTGTGTTTGTTTTTTATTTATGTACCTGCCTTTTATTGCTCATGTGTTGTACCATATATTTTGTAGTATTTTATATAGCTGCGCCTAAAATTATGTGCAATTATTAAGAGCAGCTCTGTGGGGTGCGGCGTCAGCTGGCACATTTTGTATGGCTCATGCATATTTAATAATGTTAGTTTGGGTGTTATTTTTTTTAAGGCGCCAACTCGACTACTTGAATTGCTTGAATTTGCTGGTAACACTTTAAAAATGTTTAAAATTATTTTTGTTTGTTCGAAAAACTATTTGTTTGCATATCAAAACATAAACTGCTTCCGTGTAATGAACTATGTTGAAGCAAGCCAGCATGTAAGATAAACAATAAAAAAAAAAATTTTTTTTGGTTTAAATTTTAGCTTCTTGTTGGTTCTTGGCTAACATAAACTAAAACGTTGCCTCTCAAAACCATAACGTTGCCCACAACTTTGTCTGTAGTCAGCCACTTATTTAGATGATGATTCCTGTTGCTGTTGTTGTAGTTTGTGTTTTTGTTGCTCCAGTTTGCATACATATTTTGTAAAATAAAATATTCTTGAAACTTTGCAAACACCTTCTAGAAAAGCAGCCACTTCTTGCTCTGCCAACCAACAGCGACCAACCAAACAACAACAACAACAATTTTTTGGCGGTTTTATGCTATTGAATAGAAAATTTTTCGCATATTTTCTGGATTTTTGCAACTGTTAAGTAGGAGTTTTGAGTTGTTTTGTTTTGTTTTGTTGTTGTTGTTGATGTTTTGTTTGTGTTTGCTTTTGTTTCAACTCTTTGGCTAAGGACGTGCACGCTTTCGTCCTTATTTCATCCCTCCTCCCCACTCTTAAAAAAGGGTTCAGGCTACTTCTTTATTTTTTCCTTTTTTTTTAGTTATTTATTGAGGTTGGCTCGTGTTTATATTCAGAATTTTTTTTTTATATTGTTTCTTTTTTTATTATTTCCCAAGTAACTATGTAAATTTTTTCCTAGAAATAAAATGAAAATATTTTTGGTCCATAAGTGTGCTCCTTTGGCATGGAATTAAAGCAATTTCAAGCGAGTAGAAGCATGCCAACGCGCAAAAGTCTCTCATGTCTAGTGCTGCCAAATTGGCGCAAACATGTGTCGACATTTTTGTTGCCTAATTAAGTTAGACAGCGCGACAGTTAGAGTAAGTTAGAGTAGTAAAGAGGAAAAGAATAGTGTGATGAAGCAGAGTATTTTGGAACAAAAGAGGTCGTCGCAACAAAAGGATATAGAAGTGTGGGAAAACAGGAAATGCTTGGAGGTCATTTTAAAATAACATAATAAAGCTTTTAGCATATTTTTTTTATAATGAAATTAAGTTCAAAGAAATATACTTCAAGTTTGGATAGGATTTATTTAACTTTACACTTGAGTGCTTTATTAGGAATTGAACAATTAAAAGGTATGATGGCTTTTGTTCAGAGGAATGAGACATATTTATAAATAAAGAAGATACGTAAAATATTTTTTTAAGTGTTGCTTATTTTAAATAAGTAGGTAATCTGAACACTTTGAATTTTGTGTTGCTTTTGACAAGGTAAGCAAAGACTCTCAATCAAGTAGAAAAAATTACACTCCTTCTTATTATAACATGATTTTATTTATGGCTGAGGTAAAACTCAGTCGCCCCAGGATTCACATGACCTCTAGCAAATAACAACACAATTTGAATTTATATTTTCAATTTTTTTGAATAATTCCAATTCCTTATGATAGTACTTATAATAATTTACAAAATGTTTGCAGTACAGCGTATGCAAAACGAAAGCGGTTGTATGTAACCGGTACTCGGTTCTTTATGTAACGGAAAATCGGTAATTTGTTACGTATGATCGGGTTTTATGACGAGTAATCGGTTCTTATGACGGGTAGTCGGGTCTTATGACGGGTAGTCGGTTCTTATTACGGGTAATCGGTTCTTATGGCATTTAATGGCGGTAGTTTGAGTATCAAATATATAAAACAGGTTATGCACAGCAACAAAGGTTCTGCGGCGAGAGTGCCTGAAAGCTGTATTAGGCAGAGGTCAGACAGCGCAGTAAGCAGAAGTTATGCAGTCAGAAAATAAATGTTTTTGCAAAGGTCATTTGTGTAAACACTCGAATTGTATTGCAAGACCACCGAAGCAGCGCAGCGAGCCGAATATGAAGAATTTACGAGGGCAGACAACCGCGAAGTCTTACAAGATGACATTTACAGTGCGAGGGTGGTTTTATCAAAGGATAAGGCTGCTAAGTGGCACAGTGGGTAGAGTGCGTGGCCCATACGTCAGAGAACCCTGGTTCGAATCCCACCTGACACAAAAAGTTTTTTCAATGGAATTAATTTTTCTCTTCGGCCGTTGCCTCTCTGCAGTGCAATGGCAAACCTCAGAGAGTAGAAACTGCTATGAAGAGCTTCTTGAGAACATAAACCGTTCGGAATCGGCATAAAACTTGTAGGCCCAGTTCTCGACTATTTGGTTTCAAACATTTAACAACACAACTGATCATAAGAAGCTCGGTCAAAATACGTTCAAGGGCTTTTTTTTTAAGGTTGCTCAGCCGACCCAGGATCAAACAAAGTATCCAATGACCTTTGCTAAATAAAAACACGAAGTAGTTTTCAATGACAACTTATTTGTTCTAAGTATAAATATAATAATACTATTTTCTGCAGCGCAAGGTCTTAAAGAAGTCTTTTAGCGCTGGTGACTGGGTATGAGCAAGTCTATGTGGCAGTATGACGTTGAGTGTGTTGCATTGGCGATTGAATCTAGTAACGGTAACTGTTTATTCGGTTGGTCGGTACGAGTATGACAACTCAGGTAGTCGTTGTTATGATTCGGGTAGTCGGGTAGTAAAAATCTCTAGAAGCGCTGGTTCAAAACTCTAGAAATAATACTCGAAAGAATGCTATGTTAGTAAAATGATAGGCAGATATTCAGAAGACACAGAGACTGGGTGGAAAAATCAATAACCGGTTCACAGCATAGTCAACACAATACCTCAACACAATAATAAAAGTAGTAGCGCGGTAGAGAATATTTGTAGACACTTTGATGGAAGAACCAACAGCTGATTCGCATCAAGTCAGTGTAGCAATAATAAAACTAACAGAACAGTAGTGGCAATAGAGACCTTGGCGGAAGAATTATCCCTGATTCGCACCGAAGTCAGAGACCTTGGTGGACGAATCAGCAGCTGATTCGCACCCAAGTCAGACCTTGGTGGAAGAATCAGCAGCTGATTCACCCCCAAGTCAGTGCAGCGCAAAAAAAAAGAGCAAGGCAGAACTGGCAGAGGGCGCGCGGAGACCTTGGCGGAAGAATCATTCCTGATTCGCACCAAGGTCACACCCAAGTCTGATATTGGTGGAAGAATCAGCAGCTGATTTGCACCAAAAAAAGAAAACCAAAATGACGGTGGAAGAATCAGCTAATTCGCACCTAAGCCAGAAAAGGTATATGCTGAGATTTTGGTGGAAGAACCCGCAGCTGATTCACACCAAAGCCAGTGCAATGCACAGACACCATCAACATTGTCCGACTTGCCTAGACGGAATTCTGCCTGGACTGGCTTTGAGGTAGCTATTTATTTATTGACGTGAAAAAACCTTTTGTGAATTTTATTGTAAAATCAGTACTCAATATAAATTTGCTGCTTAGTGATGTTTGTCTTTTATGCAGTTTGTACGTACGTTCTTATTTCTTTCTGTATGTTTCTCAAATTTTGTAGACTCGTTATACCTGTTTTGACTGCTTGTTTGTTGTTGGTATGTTTGTTTTTTATTATGCGCGGTTTGAGTCAAGGTTGTTAGTTCTTGCGTCTCCAGAGAACAATATTGTAAAGGGTTATAGTTTACTACAAATATTAAAGTTAATTATAATGAAGTTTCTACAAATGTTTTAGTTAATATGAATAATATTGCACAAGGTGATGATGGAGTTTTATAAAAAGTTTATAATAATAAGTAGTATTAATAATGATAAGATTTGTAATACAGTTTAAATATATAATAAAGTTTAAAGTTGGTATTATAGTTAATACGAATAAGATTATACAGGGTGATATTTAGAATAATGTTGAAAAAGTTAAATAATATTAATAATAAGGTTTATATACACGTTTGTAATGTCACGTTACACCAGGATACGATAGTGCAAAATTACGCAAAGTCCAATTGTGTAAAACTTGCGTTCTGGTGCAAACACCACCGAACCGAACAGAATCTAGAGAATTTACGAGGGAAGACGATCGCACAGTTCGACAGCGACGCTTGAATTCAGTTGCAAGTACGGATAGCACGGTGGATACAGATATGGTATGCAAAAGAAATAAGTTGGACGGAGAAGTTTTTACGGACGGATCGAGTGACTGAACCAGAGACGCTGTCAGCGCGGCTAACGAAGCTTGCAAGAAGAGACGAAAAGCAGATAACTGCAAAGTTCAACTGTGAGGCTTTAATTCTGTTGCAAGGACGGGTAACGCATTGAGCAGAATACAAGTTACAAAAATTAATTAAATATCTATATATATAGCAAAAGCTTTACGTTTCAGCAGCGAGCTAAACAAGGAAGCAGAGGTCGGTAATGAGCGATACTAGTCTTACTAGTCGCTCTTGATGTTAAATTTTCTAACCTACTTACGTACGTCGGTTTATGAACCTATTGTGCATTATATGTTCGTAGATGATTGAATTATACATGTTTGAAAGTATGTAGCCTGGTTGCTGTTGTTGTCTTTCACATTTTCTTAGTATCTAGGCTGAATTAGGGTGATGTGTAACACCAATTTCATTTGCTCCAATAAAAGTGTTAAGAAATTAAATTTTTGATTAGTTTTGAAGCCTATACCTTGCCGAAGAACCAATTCGAAGTGAGTGTTTTCATGGCTGTTGAATATTTTGAGAAATGGATGAAATAGAACAAAAATTTCAAATATGGTTTTTTTGGTCTTTTTCAAATCGGTGGGAAGATGTGTAACACCAACACAATGTTGGTTTAAAGACCAGGAACTTTAATTTTTTGTTTTTATTTGGACTTTTTATATTTAGTAAAAGTATTATGATAAGAATTCAATGAAATTTCTTGCACCTGCAACTGTAAGCATTTCTGTGGCGTTTGTTAGAACAAAACTTTTCATTGACTTCCTACCACAATTAGATTCTGGTATGGGCTGAATAGTATGTGATTGCATTTCAGCGTTTAAGGTTGTTGTCTCTTTTATGTCAATTATAATGTGTAAGATGTGTTACACATCGTCCCCTTCATGTCAAAAACGCTCAGAAAAGTTCACTTTTTCTCAAATTTCTTTTTGAATTATTAACAGTAAAAAATTTGTTTCCATTGCTCTATAAAAACTTTAAAAAAATTACTTTTTATGCAACCGTTTAACGATTTATTTATGTCCACATTGACGTTTTTGGCATAAAGGGGACGACATCATTCTACCGTTAGTGTTACACATCACCCCAATGTAAGTCACTTTTTTCTCATTGATGGAATTTTACTACAACGTAAAAAATGTAAAATCTTTTGTTATACTAAAAAGCACTTTTAAAATTTGAAGAAAATTTTATCCGAAACTCTATTTTTTGTAAATTAAAAAAAAGCTACGTATATGAAGTATGTCTGCCTACTTCCAACACTTATGAAAAACTAGATGCTGTCAAAAGAAACATATCGCGGTAGTTCATTCACTCATATGCTAACATTTTGTACGGAAAATCGCCGAATCGCCGTGTTACACATCACACCATGGTACACATTGCTCCACCTCAACCTACTCGGGGTGACCTCCAAAGGTGTCAAACGTATCACCAAAAGCTATAATTTTTCACCCCCAATATTTATTCCCAACATACTTAACTTCTTCCACCTGATACCTTTTCGGGGTCTCCCTACAAAACAAAAAAAAAAATTCGATAATAGTTCATATCTTTCCCGAATTGAGCTACCCCAATTCTACTACCCTACCTCAAAAATTTCTTGTGAACACAAGCACCTTTCTGGGCTCCCTCTATAAAAGCACAAAATATAAGGAAAGTTTAGGTAATTTTTCATATCTCTTTTGAATTTATCGCTGAATTGAATTGATTGAGGAGTTGAATTGGCTTTAAATTTTCCCCCTCAACAAATTCATTCTTCTGAACAAATTCAGCCACTATCTGCCACTCTTCTGGTGGAGGGGGTACCCTACAAAAAACACAAAACTGAAGAAAGTGCCGATTACAGTTCATATTTCACCTGAATTGTCCTCTAAAGGGATCAAATGTATAAGCTGGTCCTATTATTACCCCCTTCAACATTTCTTTTAAGTGCACCCGTTCCCAATCTGTCACCCTCCTGGGGGTACCAATACAAAAAACACAAAAACTAAAAAAAAAATTTCTGAGTTCAAATTATATCTCTGCCGAATTGATCTCAATTTTTCCCTTATTTTCCCAACATTTCTTCTGAGTACACCCACTTTCTATCTGCAACCCTTCTGGAGGTCTACCTACAAAAAACAGACTGAAGAAAAATAGCCATTAGAGTTCATATTTTCCCCGAACTGATCGCTAGAGGGGTCAAATGTATGAGCTGGTCCTTTTATTTTTGCCACCTCAATTTTTTTTTTTTTTTTAGCACACCTATACCATATCTGCCACCCATATGGTGGTTCCACTTTAAAAAAATTTTAAAACTGAAGAAAAATATTGATTATAGCTTAAATCTCTTCCAAATTTATCCCTAAAAGGTCTCAAATGTATGAGCTGGTCCTATTATTTTTTCTCCTCAACACTTCTTCTGAACACACCCACTCTCTATATGTCACCCTTGGGGGAATCCCCTACAAAAATACAAAAACTGAAGAAATGCCGATTTTAATTCATATTTTTACCGAAATGAACCTGAGGAATTTAGACCCCTGTACATTAGGCACCCGGGTAGCCGAACAAAGCTCGAAAAAACCAAGAGCTTTAGCATAAATAGATGCTTTTTATAGCACTGCTAAAAAACTCGCTTGCTTTGAATATGTTTTTAATTAAACTAGAAGCAGAGAAATTCCAGCAGCTTTAAGCTCAGTTATTTTGATCGAAAAGCAATTCGATGGAAATCGAATATTTGGTAAAAACATTGAAAATAAAAAACAGTAACAAGCACAATATAACTAACTAGCTATTTTAGCAATAACAACAACAAACACAGCACTCAACATTAAAAGTTTTTGATGATTTTCTCTAAATATCTTCTGCAATTTATATACAGAGTGTGTGCAACGACGTAGTTGTTGATGTTGTTATTGCTACACTTAATAAACTCAATTTTGTTGCCATCGATACTGGCTTTGGAACAGCGCGAGCCAATCTACCAAATAGCCAGGCAGGAACCAACCAACCAACCAACCGACCAAACAACCCCTTATCGACCGTATTGAGGGATATATCGAGGCGGCTACTAGGGAAAGCTCAAGCTTAGGGTTTGGGGGGCTAAGTGAGCTGCAGTGGGTTACACACTCGAATCACGTCGCGATGCAGTTGTCGTTGGTAATTGCGATAAGTTTTCATTACCGAACAAACTGCATATTATTGCATGCCTGCTGCCAGCTCGCTAGTCAGCCTCAACAAACAGTCAGCAGTGAAGCTCTATGTGTTGTTAAAGCTTCTACACGCTTTTGACTGCGTGCTCCTCAAAGACCCATCAGCTTGTTCGCATCTCGACTGATGTGCAGGGCCAGAGAGCATTAGGTTTAAATAGTCGCCCCGGGCAATATTGACAGGGTTACCAATGTTGTTGCTGTTACTGGTGCTGCTGCTGTTGATCGCATGTTTGCAACGAAGTAGGAGTGAACAACAACAACAACAAAAATAACAACAACAGCAATAGCAGCTGATGGAATTTTTTCGTTTATTGCCAAAAGTTTTTCGATAAGTTTTTACTTTTTATTGCATTTGTTTTGAGAGCTGCTAATATTATTGTTGTTTTTGTTTGAGTTGTTGTTGTTGTTGTTCTTCTTCCACTTTTATGTACAGCAATTTAAGCTAAAATTGGCTTTATTTTATCTACATCTTCGATATGAATATGAAAATCTTCTACTTTGAAAGCTAACTAGTTAGTTTTGTTGAAATAACTTTTTACGAAAGTTTTGTCAATATTTAATAACAACAACAAAAAGACAAACAAATGGTTTCCTCTGAAGAGCTTTAGTTAAGGGGGCACTTCAAATATTTAAAGGAAAGACTAAACAGAAAATTTAATACAAAAAGCTTAAATGAGAAACATGGCAGAGAATTTGGAAATGGAAAGATTTTTTAAATATATTTGAGTTCTATACACATATAGAGTCCATTACATATATTTTTTGGATTTTTTCCAATTATATAAGTAATGCAAAAAGTATGCAACAGTATCAGAAAAATTGGAAAGGTTGAGCTATACCTGATTTACCATGTTATCAGAAACAATTACGTGTATGATTAGATTACGTGATACCGGGTGTAGGGAGCTTGAGAACTTGGGTCTCCAGACCTAGGGAAATAGTTCATGAAACAGACAACCAGAACTTATGTGTTGTACTACAACACGGACCCGTTTATACTTTAACCAGTAAAACATACGGGGCATCCGGTGTAGCAACACGAACATGGAAGCTGTTTCACAAACACAAAGCATCACCCAGTGCCCTGCTGATTAGGAGCATTATGCAATAAATTACATACGGCCCGTAATAGCAGTACCAGTTTAGATTTCAGTAGTGACGTACTTACAATCCATCTACTGGTGAAGACGAGACCTATCCAATCTCTTGCATATTAGATAGACAGATATGCCAGCCCCGTCGTACCACTGCGCGACCCCTCCGGTCAATCTAGACCTGTGTAGCATTCACACAACCACAACCAGTATGAGTCTCCCCGAAGGGCCAGCCCACGACAGTCATCTGGGCAACTCGATCCCATCAATGAGGATCCACAACATCCCCGCAAAGAAACCAAAAATGCGCTAGTTGCCAAGTTTAAGCAACCATTACATCACTCACCTTAGTGACCGCCGTGCCAGTTTGAGAGACTAAGTCAAACGTCGACGAGCAAACCCCTAAGGAAAGCCCGAGCGTCGACATGTAAAGCACGCATGCCAAAACACTCAACGTTCAAATTGTTATCGGCCGATTTAGGGTCACAGTGCGGTGGATAGATAGGGTCTACCCCATTTAACGGGTAAGACTGTCCCCGTACTAACAAGTTTTAAGGTCAATTGCTATACCTTCGCAGGCTTGTTTCATATCGATATACCGAATATGACCTGCTTCCAAGATGGGCGCCACCCCGAGCTCTTGGTTGGCCCTTTCAGTTTTTACGTTTGCAGGACGTATCCTACAAACAATCATACTCCTTTATCCTAGCTTTGGACAGGCAGACGCAACTAAGTTGCTAACCTGACGGAGTTGGAATTAGTAGGACAGTAAAGATTTGCGTTGAATTCGCAAACCTTAGGAGGGTTTCCGGAGAAATTTTGGCTACATCTTTTAGTAACGGAAAAGTCGGTAAGCCTAGGTATTTTAGTATCGGCCGTCACCTCTTTGCAGACACTCACAAGCCTCAGAGAGTAAAAATTCCATGAAAAGCAGTACATAAACCGTTCGGAGTCGGCATAAAACTTTTAGGTCGAGTTCTTGATCATTTCTGTTCACACATTTCACAACACTCACAGCACAATTGATCATAATAAGCTCGGTCAAAGTCCTTTCAAGGGCTGAAATGGCCATTTCTTTTTTTTTTATCTAACGATACGAGTAGTTGGCACAAATTGTGGGATCGCCTTTCTTGTGGATTGGGCAGAGTACACTGAGGTTCCAATCGTTTGGATTGCATTCCGTCGACCATATTCTACATAGAAGCTCATGACTGCATTTAAACAGAGCTTCGTCTTCGTTCTTAAAGAGCTCAGCGAGTAAACCATCGTTCTTTTTAAGCCGAGCTATGGCTATTAAGACTTTATTATAGTCGGGCAGCGGAACCTCAACGCTGTCATTCGCAATTTGGGTACCGGGATAACCATCAGCCAGGCGTCTTATCTTTCGAAAAATTTTCGGTGCTCATTGCTGTCGCCATACATCTCAATCTTCTCGCACTCGCGCTTTTCTGCATCTCTTTTTTTCCGCCTGAAAAGAGGTCTCTCACCCCTCCTCTTCTCTCTGTATCGCTCCTTAGCAGCACGCGTCAGCACAAAATCCGATAAAATAATATAAAGCCATTCAACAAAATACACAAGCAGGTAGCATTTACAACATTATTATCATATCTCTCAAAAAAAAAAAACAAGGAATTACAATGCAATTGAATCTGTATACATGCATATATAACTAGAACTTTTTTTCAACTTTATTTCAATTAGAAATGCAATCAGATTCTTTTCTAAAGATGGCTTTTCGCTACGTGTAGGCTGAAGTGGGGTGTTGTGTAACACGTTTTTATTTGCTGCAATAAAAGTGTTAAGAATTTGAACTTTTAATTGGTTTTGAGGTCTATCCCTTGCAGAAGAACCAATTCGAAGTGAGTATTTTCATGGCTGTTGAATATTTTGAGAAATGGGTGAAATAGGACAAAAATTTTAAACATGGTTTTATGAGCTTTTTCAAATCGGTTGGGTGATGTGTAACACCAACAAAATGTTGGTTTAAGGACCAGGAACTTTAATTTTTTACGTTAATTTTTACTTTTTATGTTTTGCAAAAGTTTTATGATAAACTATATGAAATTTTCTGTACCTACAACTGTAAACGTTACTGTGGCGTTGTTAGAGCACAGCTTTTCATTGACTTTCTACTACGATTGGATTTTGTTCTGGGTGCAATAGTATGAACTGGGGCGATCTATTTTAATGCCGTTGATGTGATTGCATTTCAGAGTTTGACGTTGTTGCTTCTTTAATGACAATTATAATGTTTAAGATGTGTTACACGTCATCCCACTATGAGTGTTACACATCACCCCGAAGTAAGTCACATTGTCTCACTGACGAAATGTAAGCACCAAATGTTAAACCTAAAAAATTTTAAATCTTTCGTTATATTTTAAAATATTAAGCAATACCACACTTTACATATACTCACTTTTAAAATCTGAAGAAAATTTTATCCGAAACGTTATTTTTTGTAAATTTAAAAACATTTTAACAAAAATTTATCACGTTTTTTAAGAACTCTAATAAAATGTATGTCTGCCTACTTCCAACACTTATGAAAAACTACATGCTGCCAAAATAAACATATCGCAGTAGTTCATTCACTCATATGTTTACATTTTTTATGAAAAATCGCTCGTGTTACACATTACCCCACCTCACCCTACGTTGATCAAAGAAGATCCAGAATACGATTATGTGAAATTTTTCATAGGTTTCAAAAAAGGCAAAAACTTTTTTGAGCACCTTTTTGCAAACTGTGATATTGCTCCTTTAAATATTTTTCCCTTTTGCGATTTGGAAATTTTTTAAACAAGTTTCAATTTGCATAAATTAATTAGTTCGAATATAAATATTTCAGGAAATTTTACATGCTAACAGAAAAGTTTAACCCAAAACCTACTAAATAAAAATAAAAACAAATTTGAGTTACTTAATTTGTACTTAACTATGTTATTAAAAAGTTTTTAGTACGTAACACCTTTCTTTATATTCAAACTCTTTTGCATTTTAATATGTAGCAAAACAAAAAAAAAAAAAAAAAAAACAAACCACCTTATATCAAACAGCTAGAACACACACGAACTGACGTCATTAATTAAAACAACAACAACAAGAACAACAACGCCATCAACACCCTGACAATCAGGCAAGCAGCACATTTTATGCACTGTCACAACCTCTTGCATTAAACGCCATGACACGCCCATTGTTACAGCATCACTTCCGCCAAAAACAACGCCCACTTGGCGTTGCTCATTAATATTCAAAATCTATTAAATTATAATTATGTAAATAGAACAAGTTTCGGGTACGTTTTCACTACTAGTATATGCAAAATATACAAAAAAAGAAAAAAAAACAGCACAAAAAAAATGCAAATGTGCTGAACGCAGCACACGCTGTACCACGGATGTGCCACGCAAAACATGTGGATTATAGGAAACAAAACACACAGAAGCACACACACACACACAGACAGACATATTCAAAAAGGCGTAGTAGCAAGGGGCGCTCTGAACAGAGGCCACATAACCGTTGAATGTGCATCGATTGTGTTGCGGTGCATGAATAAATCTACAAATAATCCACCCAATTTTGTGTTGAAATAAAAAAAGGACCATGCATGGTTCAGAAACAAAAACACACTGACTGAACGAAACAATGATAGGGCGGTGGGAAGGTGAAAAAGGCAGTAACAGGCACAACGACTTGATGAAGGCGATGAAGAGTGTGCGCCTGTTACTGTGAAAAAATACACAAGGGTGCAATGCAACAGACTATTTCACGCTTCACACCTTCATATGCATGCATGGCTGTGTGGTGAGACTTTGCTTGTGCAAACTACTATATTAGATCCTTAAGGACTCAGAGATATTGTTATGTTGATGATTAACGTTGATGAATGCACTAAATTGTTATTTATTTTTATATCTGTATATTAATATAAATATAAATATATCTGGTACTTTCTGTAGAAATTTGAGACGTAATGGAATAGAATATTTCAATACATTTGTCGGAATTTCCTACCAAAAATTTTTCAAACTCAAACAAAAGCTTTGCAGTTTTCTCAAATAAAGGCTCACAGATATTCAATAATATTTCATTCAAGATTTTGTAGTGACCAGCTTATATTTCTGTTTTGTTTAAAAAGTTAAGTTACAGAACAATAAACTTTCTTTTGGGGCATTAAACACTCCACAGAGTGGAATAATTTAAAGGAGTGTATGGCGATGTTGAAGAAAGAAGAATTTTGAATAAAGAAAGAATTTTCCGTCGATAAGTAACCGTGGACAAAACATGGATCCATCATCACTGCACACCAGACACAAAGGAACAGTGGACTTTATTGACCGAACGTGCTCCGCAGAAGACGAAGACGGTGCTAACGGTCGGAAAGGTTATAGCGACAGTATTTTGGGATAAACGCGGTATCTACATCGAATACCTTCCACCGAAAAGAACGATCAATGGCAAATACTATGCAGCCGAATTGGACCGTTTCAAAGACTCTTTAAATTAAAAACGTCCCCTTCTGGCAAGGAAAAAGTGCACTTCCATCAAGACAATGCGCGCGCGTTCACAAAATTCCATGAATTGAAATAAGAATTGCTTCCCCATCCAGCATATTCTCCAGATTTGGCTCCCAGTGGCTATTTTCTGTTTCCAAACCTGAAGAAATGACTCGGCGGAAAGAGATTCACCAACAGAGAGAGGCTCATTACCGAAACAGAGGCCTATTTTGAGGACCTTCCGAAAACGTATTTTTCGGATGGGATCAAAAAATTGGAGGAACGTTGCACGAAGTGTATCGAGCTAAAAGGAGACTATTTTGAGAAAAAATCATTCGCTGTTTCATTTTTCACTGAATTATAAAACGGTCCTCGTACAATTGACACTAAAATTTTTTTTGAATCAGTTCATAGGTTAAAGAGGATAAAGAATATACATTTACAGTCAATTCTGAATATATAACGAACCCCCGAAATAGTGAACAGCTCGAAATAGTGAACGTTTTTTTACACGGACTACTCTAAATAGTGAACAGAAAATCTCTAAATAGTGAACGAGCAAAAGTTAGTCCCCTATATCCAAATTTGACTGTATGTGTATTTCAAAAAATTGTATAATTTTGATTTTGTATCTTTGTGGCTATCTTACGCCTCTATTGGACCCTAGCTTGTGTATAAAATTTTATCGCTGTGCGAGGCCTAATTAGAGATTCGTAAAACCGTAAAAAGTCAAAATACGACTTTTTTTTGTGGAGGCCTTGGCATTCTAGTTGAGGTGCGTGGCTAATAAGCGATGGAGCCCAGGCTCAAACCCCATCTGACACAGACAATTTTTTTAATTGAATTAATTTTTCAGTTCGGCCGTCACCTCTGTGCAGACAATGGCAAGCCTCAGAGAGCAAAAACTGCCATGAAAAGCTTCTTAAGAACATAAGCCGTACGTAGTTGTAAATCCAGTACAATTTGTAAATCCAGTTCTCGATAATTTTTGTTCTTCACAACACTTTTTCACAACACGCACAATACAATTGATCATAAGAAGCTCGGTTCAAAGTCCATTCAAGGCACAGTGGTCCAGATATTGATATTTTTGGCATAAAGTCACAGGAGTGAGATATTCGTTTGAAACCCTGCACACTTACTTTTGGTACTATCGATATGATAATATACAAAAATGGGTAAGATCGGGTAAGAACCACGGCCACCTCCCATACAAAGTGGTGTCCACAAAATTTCACAAAAATAGGGCGATGGACTTGATATTTTGTTCATAGCGCTCCTTTAGCTTGAAATTGGCCGAAATCGGTTGAAAACTTAATTTACCTTACTTACCTCCCTTATAAAGTGACATTATCAATTAGGATAAAGCTAAATAAATACCCAAGTTCTAAAAATATCAGCTTGATATTTTGTATATAGCCTTTCTTCAATTTGAGCATTAAGATCGAAAATGAGAAAAATCAAATAAGAACCACGCCGACCTACCATACAGAATGAAGTCATCAAAACAGTAACCCACTTAGGTAAATAAATGATATTTGATATGTATGAATATTAAAATTCGGGCAAAAAAGGGCAAAAGTTTCACATACCACATTGAAGTACACATTAAAGTACACCTTTTACCGATATACAACTTATGAACAACCCAGGACAGTCCACATTACTTTTGACCACGGAATACAAATGAAATTTCTAATTTTTTGTAAAAAAGATCTTAATACAAATCGCGAAATTTTAAAAATGATTTAACAAATAAAATAAAGTTTTTCACATTTTCCTTGTTTAAGTGCCTTTATTTTTGTTATTCCTTAAAAATTTTTAATTTTAGGTTATTTGTAGATGAAGCATACGATTTTTGTTTTATTACTTGTTGGCACAGCTGAGTGCAATGATATAGGCGCAAAATTTTGAGTCACCTTTTATAGCTCGTATGAAAAACAGTATTGCTACGTTTTTTTTTTGTAATTATATTCTCTGAAGCTTCCTAAATAAGCTTGCACGCATATTATTTTAAAAAACTTATAGAAATTTTTTGTGAAAACGATTTTGTCGATTCAAATTATATTCCAAAGGAAGAATTTGCATGCAATTAAAAATTAAATTTTTTTTACGCTTCGGCATTTTTTAAAAATTCCAAGATAAAAAAAGTTATAATAATTGTAACGATCATTACAAGCCTCTAAGATATGAAAATATCAATTTTTATAAAAAAATTAAAAACAGAATTAAACATAAAAAGAAACTGCGGACATATACATCAAATATACCAAACTGCTTGAAAAAAAAAAATAAATTCTATAAAAATTTTTTATATTTTTTTACACCGGCGGGGATTCGATGCCGTCCCCCATCTTGGGCACTAGGCCTACGAAACGGCGCTTAATCTAAACGATCATGTGATTGAGTACAAATAAATATACAGTAAATCATAAAAGTTTAGGCACAGACAATTTTTCTGAGAAGAACTTTGCTTTAATATTTAAAAGCTAATTTGGCCAACTTTTTGATGCAGTTAGTATCAAAAAGTAGATGCAGTAGATGAATTTTAATTGAAATACTCAAAAAAATGCCTTTACTTTATACAGTATTCGAAATATAAGCGGAAGAAAAAAAAAATGCATATGAAAAAAGTTTAGGCACAGGCTGTATGTGTACATTGTTTGATATATTCCGTTTTCTGCACATAATTATTGCGCAGCCAACCAATTGTCATTTGATTTAAGTTAGTGTCGATCTTGATGATGTCGTGATTGAATGAGCAAAATGAGCAGTCGTACAGAAATTTCGGTAGATGTTCGAAAAATTATTATAAACCTTCATGTGCAGCAAAAATCTTATCGCAAAATTAGTGATATAGTGCATAGGTCCTATATAAGTGTGTGAAACATTATAAAACATTACATAAATACGGGAAAATTAGAGCGTGAAAGCAGTTTTGGACTCCCAAAAATATTAACACCACGTTAGGAGCGCACTTTAGTAGCTGCAGTGGCACAAAATCCTAAGATTTCGACTAAAATTATGCAATGAAATGTAGCAAAGTTTCAATAAAAACTTTGATCCCAAACAATACGCAATACCCTACATAGAGCTGATTTTCATGGAGGAGTTCTCGGCGCAAACCATTAATTTCTGCTATTAATAAGAAAAAGAGGCTGGAGTTTGCAAAACTTCATGTACATCAATCGGAATCATTCTGGAACAGTGTAATATTTAGTGATGATTCGAAGTTTAACCTTTTTGGATCAGATGGTGCACAAAAAGTTTGGCGGCAACTAAATAATGAGCTCCAAGAAAAAACCTAATTAAAACAGTCAAACTCGGCGGTGGTAATATTATGGTGTGGGGACGTATGGCGACTTCTGGAGTGGAAAATCTTGTCTTTATAGATGAAAAAATGAATAAGTGCTCTTATTTGAATATTTTTAATGACAATTTGTTTCCTAGTGTTGAAAAGTTGGGCATGAATGGGAAGCCATTTTTGCTTCAGCAAGATAACGACCCAAAACATGCGTCGTACCTTGTGCAGGAATGGCTTATTTACCAAACAAACACCTTTACGGAAAACACCTCCACAGTCGCCAGTTATGAATGCTATTGAACATATTTGGCAATTATTAGAGAAAAAAATTCGGAGCCATCGCATGTCATCAAAAGGTTCACTAAAGGAGGCCCTTCGCCAAGAATGGGAAAATATAACACCCGAACAGACATCAAACCTAGTTGGAAGTATGCAAAGGCGCTTACAGGCAGTTATTCAAGCCAAAGGAGGCCTAACAAAATATTAAATGTATGAAAACCAAAAATAAATTAAAATTTTTTTCCCATGTGCCTAAGCTTTTTTTATGTAAAATTGTGACTTTTTTGTTTTTTAATAACATAATACATAAAACAAAAATAAAAAATGAAATATTTTTGCAGTGAATAATAAAAAGAAAAATTTCAGTTTTCAAATAATGCCATTCAATTTTTTTTTTTCGTTAGGTGGAAAAAGTTGTTTAGATACAAACTTTGAGAATAGCTCTGTGCCTAAACTTTTTCGATTCACTGTATATATCCGAGTAGCATAGTTTCGTTTTCTCAAATATTGAAAACGAAATAAATCATTAATAAAAGATTTAAATATATATATAAATAATATATCAAATTGCTTGAAATATTGAAAAAGAAAGACAAAAAAAAAGAAATTAAAAAAAAAATATATTTTTTTTATTGCCTCGGCAGTCGCCAGAAGCGACGTTAGCGCTTAAAGCCAGCAATGGCAACAAAGAGTGCGATCACGCGTTGCATTGAGACACCAGCGTATGCGTGTACTTCGCATGTTGTTTATATGTAAATATGAACAAATAGTAAGCACAATGTCAATAAGGGAAGGGAAGGGAAGGCAAGGGGAGTTTGACCAAAATCAGTTGTTTAGCAGGTGATTCCAAAAATATAAAGTTTAAAAAAAAAAAATATAAAATAGGCAGTCTTTGTGGCAAGACCTAGCCACCTAATCACTAACAAACTCCGGCTTTTCGACTTCGGCCAAGCATCAAGCTTCGGCCAATCTTATCTTAAGTATCCGTATTGTAAGGCCTTCTGTCATCGATACTCTGCCGCCTGATTAAATCGGCCCTCACACGCCGTGTGCACTACACCCGCCTGTAAATTATATATATGGTTAACCGTAGGAACTTATTGTTAAGGTAATATTTTAATAATTGATTTAAATACACAAATAATAATAAATAAAATAAAAGGAAATATTAAACAATAAAAATATCGATTTTGTGAGCGCTCCGAGCTAAAACCTTCGGGTTTAGTGATAGAGTTGGCCTCCGAGACCAACCGTGACATAGCGATTCAAAAAACTATTTATTGTTTTTTTCTTGAGACTGTTTTTGCCTGGGGATGCAAGATCCCCTGGACTGACTGAGCATACCCCAACCTAAACATAAAATCAAAGATCAAGAAAATTTACTGAAAAAATCTGCCAATTCCACATAAGAATCAACGTAATTTTTTGATTAATTTTTTAGATGATGAATCAGGTTTTACACAGAACTAATATTTTATACACCAGTTTTAAAGTCAAAGGGGGTGAAATCATCTAAAATCAAAAGCTGGCTTCCTTTTTTTAAAACGGTATGTCAGCTGAATATTTTTTTATAACAAGAGTTAAGCAGTTATTTTATATGGTTAATTTAATAATTTGTTAAGTGGTGGATTCAAATTTTAAATTGTATTTTAAAAGAAAGAACAAAAAAAAATTATATAAATAAATTTTTTTTTTTAACTTCGACAAAATAAAAAAAATTTTAAAAATGTCGAAATGCAAAAAATTGAACTGTCCAATTTTCTTATGATAAGTTCCTACCAAGACTAAGAAATCATTCAATTACACATAAAAATCACTATATAAGAAGTTTTCAAAAATATTTTTTCTGAACTGAGAAATCCATGAAAAAAATCATATTTCAGGTAAAATACGAAGCCCATATTTCAAAATACGAAAAAAAATCATATTTCAGGTAAAATACGAAGCCCGTAATGCGGAAACTAGACTTCGCTCAGTACCAAATTTTTAGTACACAAATTTGAGAGTTGAAAGGTCTAACATACCAAAAAAGGTATGTTCGAATACATAAAATTTAGAGTTTTAATTTTTTTTTTTTGTTTTACGAATCAACTTTTATGGTAATTTCAAATAATGTATTAATCAATGTATTAAACGATGTGTGAACTTCAGATAAAGAGATTCTCGACTAGATTTTCACAGATAGTTTTGATTTTTAATTAGTTTAATAATACAAGCTAAACGCTCAAACGATTATTTTTTAATTAAAAGTTTAAAAGATTATTTTAAAAAACTTAGAATAAAAAATAATATATTGCATAAGTCAATCATCGATACCTTGCCTTAATAACCATTGCGCTGATTTTAAATCTCTCTACATATGTAATCAGTAAATCTATTTGTAGAGAAATATGTGCCTATGATAAATATATGTCTCCTGTTTCACTTAATAATTATTTCATTAATACAAATTTGAGTGTGCTTTAAACTTTCTTGGTTTTTTGCTTGTGCCTTCATTAAAACTCAGCAATTTGTCAACTCTGCCGAGTTTCACTGAGTTTTTCAATTTCCATTTATTTCAATATTCGTCTGTGTGTATAACTGTATGTATATCGTCACTGCATTTATTTCAATTTCCCTGTCGACAAATCGCACACAGTCACAAAAAAACTCCCACACACACACAAACACATGCACAGCGACACACAAACGTGCTTGCTAGGGAATCCAATTTTTTTAGACGTTTTGGCGGTACCGGAATTTTCGGAATGGGAAATTTTAATACCGGAATTATTTCCAGAATTTAGACAGTTTTCAAATAATTTTTGTGATTGGTGCACAAAGTGATTGATGATTCGTTATTTGTGCAACGTATAAGAATTTTTCATTGATATGAGTAATAAATAAAAAGAAACTTCATTGATATGAGTAATAAAAAATTAAATAAATAAATTATTTGAAAAATTTCGTTGTATAGAGATCCAAAACGATTGAGTGTTGTTATGTTTCTAAGAGAATCTACAACTGAAAATTCGTTATGAGGGGGTCAAAACCATAGCTGGGATATAATCGATTAATTTCATAATCAGTATCGACTACTTTCATAATCGAAATCGATTACTTTTGTAATTGACTACAGGTAAATTACAATTACAAATTGTAATCGCAATCTTAAAAAAATAGATTTACGACTACAGTAATCGTAATCGAAATTTTTTTATTGCAATTACAGTAATCGTTATTATAAAAAAATTACGATTACAATAACTGTAGTCGTAATCAAAATATTTCTTCATTACGATTTCAGATATTTTAAAAGAAGCTTGTATGAATCTTCAGGACATTATTTTTTGAGACTTTTTTTCTCAGAATTCTCTTAATAAGTATTTGAAAAGAATTCTCTTTTTTGAGAACTAACTGTAATTTTTCATTGATAACAATTACTGTAAGTGTAATCAATAATTTTTTTTTAATTACAATTACAGTAATTGTAATTTGTGTGCATACCGATTACAGTAATTGTAATAATACTTTTTTACACTACAATTACAGTAACTGTAATCATAAATTTCTATATATTACCGCAATCGTAATCTGAAAAATTAACGATAAAGTAATCGGTAAGAATTAACGATACTGTAATCGTAATCGTTAATTTTTGCAGATTACGATGACTGTAATAATAATAAATAATAATTAATAATAATAATTCCTTTTAGTATTAATTCCGCCTCAATTCCAATTCACTGTATTTAGGAATTGGTAATTGGTCATCTAAATCCCTCAGGAGAGGAATTGGAAAACAATCATCAATTCCATTAGAGGAACCCTTATTGGTAATTGAATGTTTCAATTCCTCAAGAATGAAATTGGAAAAAATTGTCAACTCCATTACAGCAATTGTAATTGGTAATTGAACCTTTCAATTCCTGAGGAATAGAATTGGAAAAAATCGTCATTTCCATTACAGGAATTGTAATTGGTAACTGAACGTTTCAATTTCTCAAGAATGGAATTGGAAAAAATCCATTGCAGGGATTGTAATTGAAAATGTCAATTCCTCAGGAATGAAATTGGAAAAATTGTCAATTCCATTACAGGAATTGTAATTTGAGGTCGGAACTTCAATAACTTTTGCATTACCTCAAAACACCAATTACAATTTGCTGTAATGGAATTGACGATTTTTTCCAATTTCATTCCTGAGGACTTGAGATGACCAATTACCAATTCCTAATTTCAAGGAATTGGCATTGAATTACAATGAATACTCTACGACCAAGCTCTCACTGTAATCGCAAAATGCCCAGCTCTGGTCAAAACACACTCAACGTAGATCGAAAAGCTAAGTTTTAGGGAAAATTTCGTTATATAGAATCACGTTATAGGAAAGTTAGACTCGTCGAACTTACATTGGTATCTTACTTTTTTCAGTCCTATGCTTCATTTATTAGCACACTGGAAATGTGTATATGAAAACATTTCAAGGCTGGTCATTAAAAGATATCGGAAATCTTAAGATTTTCAACTTCAAACCCCGGACTGTTGTGACTGGAAAAAGTTCGGGATTACACAATCCCAGCATTAGATGCCCTAATGCTCACATACCTTTATATACCTCATTTAATATTTATTGAGGTAGTCCTTCTTTTGGATTTGCAGCTTCGCAAACTGATTTTTTTTATTTTTATTTATACTTACTCTGGCTTTTTTGTGTTGCCGAAAAAATGTGAAAAAAATTTTAAATCTTTTGTAGAGCAACGTACAGCTGTGTACGTTTGTTTTTTGGGTATATGTTTGTGTGTTTTAAAATGCCAGATTCGTGATACGGGATGATTCCAGAGCCCAGTATGCAGGATTCAACACTTTGTTAGCCTCGAGCTGCTGTGTCATGCTTCAAGGGCATTAAATAATGATGAAATATTATTGAGGTGCTTTTACACTAGGTAGCAAATAAAAGAAAATACAGGGAAAAAAAACCAAACTCCATGAAGTGGGTTACTCTCTAGTTTTGTTAAGTTGTGAATTTTTTTTTTTTTTTTTGCTCAGGTTTTGAATTCATTGAGTTAAAGTTTTCCCATAAAAAAAAAAATAATATAATAATAAGCTTATACTCAGTAAAATCGTCTTTTAGTTCTTAGTTGTTTTTATTCTATTGTCTACGGTTGTGCACACACAATGAATGCTTTTATCCAGCTTTGCACTTTTAAATCTTCTTAATTTTTATTATCGTATATTCAACATAAAAAATCTTAATGAAAAATCAATACAATTCGGCATAAAGCTGTTTCTGTTCAATATTTTGCTTTAGAAAAATAGAAAAACTATCACAAGCGACACTAAGTAGGCAAGAATGGTAGGAATAGTAATCATGAATAATCGTTTGTAGCGTCATAAATATCATATGTGGTCTGCCTTTTAAATCTTGCGCCTAACATTAAAGCAACAGTGAAAATGGTTTTATTGTTTTTCAAAGTATTCTCCAAGATGGTCAATACACTTTCGGACAATAGAGCGGGTGACCAGCGAGGGTGTGGAATGGTGTACAATTAGCCGCCAAAGCCCTTTAACCTGGCACTGTGCAGAGCTGGGTCGAAAAGTATTCATTTCAATTTAATTTCAATTCCTTGGAATTAGGAATCGGTAACTGTTCATCTCAATTCCTCAGGAATGTAATTTGAAAAAGTCGTCAATTACATTACAGGAATTGAAATTCGTAATTGGACACCTCAATTCCTGAGGAATATAGTTGACGAATTTTTTCTGATTACATTCCTGAGGAATTGAGATGATCAATTACTAATTCCTAATTCCAAGGAATTGGAATTGTGATGGAATTGATTCCAAAAGGAATTATTACAACCCCGCTCTGACACTGTCAAGGCAAGTCCTTGTCGCCTTAAAAAGCACCTTTGTCCAAAACTCAAGCTTGTGGGATTTTCAGAGCTGGGTCGAAAAGTATTCATTACTTCTCAATTCCAATTCCTTGGAATTTAGAATTGGTAATTGGTCATCTCAATTCCTCAGGAATGGAATTGGAAGAAATTCGTCAATTCCATTCCAGGAATTGTAATTGGAAATTGAAAATCTCAATTCCTCAGGAATGGAATTGGAAAAAGGCGTCAATTCCATTCCAGGGATTGTAATTGGTAATTGAACATCTCAATTTCTCGGGAATGGAATTGGAAAAAAATCGTCAATTCCATTACAGGAGTGGATCCTTAGATCCATACTAAGGAGTGGAATTGGAAAAAAAGTTTCAATTCCATTACGAAATTGTAATTGGTAATTGAACATCTCAATTCGCCAGGAATTGGTCATTGAAATTTTCAATTCCATTACAGGAATTGTAATTGAGGTTACTGTTATCCAATTACAATTGTAATTAAGGTTATTAATATCCAATTACAATTGTTATTGAGGTTACTGTAATACAATTACAATTGTAATTGTAGTTACTACAATCTAATTACAATCTAATCTAATTGTTATTGAGGTTACTGTAATACAATTACAATTGTAATTGTAGTTACTATAATCTAATTACAATTGTAATTACAACTATTACACTTGTAATAACTGTTACTATAACTGTAATTGTAGTTACTATAATCCAATTACAATTGTAATTGAGGTTTCTGTAATTCAATTACAATTGTAATTGAGGTTTCTGTAATTCAATTACAATTGTAATTGTGATTACTGTAATCCAATTACATTTACAGTAAACTCCAATTACAATTTTTGAAAGGAATTTTACGCTTTATATCTCACTCGGTCAAATTCCTTTGAAATATCCAGAGCAATAACTCTGCTCTCACCGAATAAGTGAACGCATTTGTTCCATTTTTCAGTTAGGAACGCCATAAGGTCACCAGTAGAGCGGGCCCTACGAAAACCATATTGACGGTCACTAAGCAATTCATTGTGCTCCAGATAGTTCATAAGGTTGAAGTTAATAACGCTCTCCATAACTTTGGCGAGCGTAGAGCATATCGATATGGGTCAGTAGTTTGCAGAGTTCGTGGCATCGCACTTTTTTGGTACCGACTGGACCCTTGCATCCTTCCAACAAGATGGAAATTCTCCTGTCCTACAGGAGATGTTGAACAGGTTACGCAAAGGCCGAGCCAGACTAGAAGCACACGCTTTAAGCACAAGTGGTGGTATGCCATCCGGACCAGAGGCTTTGTTTAAGTTGATGTTTGCAAGGACTTTTTTAACTGCTCTCGTACGAAAATATATCTCCTGCATTACAGAAGACGTTCTTTCAACGAAAGGTAGTGGCTGATTGCTTACTGGGATTGTGGAGTTATGTGCAAACAATCCGGCCAACAGGTTCGCTTTATCAGCCGAGTCCGCGAAGATATGATCATCTTTTAAAAGAGTTGGAATAGTCTATGACGTCTGATTCCTTTTAACAAATGACCAAAAGTTTTTGCTCCCTTTGGGGCAGAGAAGAACGTGTTCTCTGGTACGAGTTTCGTAAAGAAACTTTTCGCGTTTTGAAATTGCATTACAGCGATTCCTAGCCTCAATGCGCAGTCTTTCGTATCGGCATTCTTATCAGAGCGCCAATTCTGAAAGGCTTCCTCTTAGGACCTAAATGAGCAATTCTGTAAGTCTCATTAAACCATGAGTGGTCTTTTGGTTTAATGCTGTTCATCTTATTGGGTATGAAAGACCGCATACCCAATAAGATGATTTCTTGTACCATAACAGCCGCGGCACTCACATTTGTGTCAGCAAAACATAATTTCCAATTGAAGTGGCGATAAAAATTATTTAGCTCAGTCCAATTTGCTCATCCATAAAACATGCTGTCCTTTTTGGGGCTTCAGGCGTAGAGGTGCGAAAGTTAGAATATGGAAAAACAGCGGAGATGGTGCAATGGTCTGAATTACCACTGAAGAGGTGCGTTACACTCACATCATATTTTTCATGATGCGAAGTCAGAAAGAGGTCTAAGATGTTATGGCTATGTAGATCACTTCTTGGAAAAAAGTTGGTTCCTTCACTAGTTGAATCAAATGGTTCGATTCATCAAAAAGCTCAACATATTGCCCTTCAGGTGTTGTTTAGCCCGAGTGACATAACCACTCATTGTGCACATTGAAATCGCCAGCTAAAACGATTTCAATATCAGGGAACAACCCCAAAATTTGCGATATCGAATCAGAGAGAAAAGCCTAGTTTGTGTTAAAAGTAGGCTCCTTCCCTAAATTCGGACTTCTATAGACGTAGCAGAAATGCAGCAAGTGCGAGCGGACCCACATAGAGCTAAATTCCGGATCGGTCAGGCCCAGACCTCGTTGGCACTGATACGCTACATCTGAACGTATAAAAAGAGCGAAGCCCCTATGCGAAAAAAACAATGGCAGTAAGTGATACCCAGGAATATAAAAATCCAGTGGATCTGCATCCTCGCTTACTTAGGTCTCACTTTATGCCATTATTTGAGCCCTATTAAGAGTAGAACACGCATAGATCGAGAAGAAATTCGCCGACCCCAACATGGACGGCAAAGCCGAATATCCATGGTTCCAAGCTCATGCTCTGTATTTGGTGGGATCAGCAAGGTGTTATTTATTTTGAGCTGCTCCAACCTAACGAAACAATCACAGGAGATCGCTGTCGACTACAATTGAAGCCGAGCATTGGGAATCACAGAGTGATTTTTCAGCATGACAATGCTCGACCACATGTTACAAGGGCAGTCAAAACATACTTGGAAATACTGAAATGGGATATTTTTCTACAACCGCCGTATTCACCAGACATTGCCCCTTCCGACAACTTCTTGTTTCGATTGATGACCCATGACTTGGCTGAACAACACTTTCGATCTTATGAAGATGTCAAAAAATGGATCAATCCGTGAATAGCTTTAAAAGACGTGTCCTTTTTTCGAAACGAAATTCGTAAATTACCAGAGAGATGAGGAAAAGTAATGGCTAGCAATGGAGAATACTTTGAATAAAATACATTGTACCAATTTCCGCAATAAAGCCCCCCTTTTTAGCAAAAAAAATCGCAATTGCATTAAATGCATACTCCCAATAACATCAATATTTATAACATTTTTTTATGGCTGCTTATTCTTTTAAACCTTATTTTCATAAGCTTTTTTTATATAATATTTTTCATCCTTTTTGTCTTTCTCGGTTTCTTTCCCATATAATAAGTTATCTAATTGTCTAGCACGTGTTTGTACGAACTATAAGCATCTGTTTCCTATTTTGTCTGCCTTACTTTTCGTAAAATAATATGTGTGTAAGTCTTATCCTTTGGAATTATTTAGTTATAGTTCTGATTGTGTTGTTGAAGGACTTTTGTTTATATTGACAATCCTTAGGAAACTCTCCATCCTTGGTTGCAAAGCATAAAATTTAAATAATCTATCAACAAGGATGCTTTTATTGTTATGCTTATAGCCTTATGTAAGTATCTGTGAGTGTGTGTGTTTGTGTCTGTATCTGAGTTTATGTTTGTATGTTTTCTTGCATTTGCTATATTTCGTCTCTTTTAATTGTTTTTGTTCATTAAATAGCAATGTTTTTTTTTTTTTGTTTGAAATATTAAGTCATTTGCTTGGCAGGATATTCTTCCAGCATATATATTTATCCCTAGAATATTAATGAAGTGTTTATTTTTGTGTTCTTATTGAATTCGTTGCAATGTTTGCAAACGCAATGCATAATATATTACTTTTCAGCCCCCCTTCAATTTCTTTTTCTTCTTCTTCTTCTTCTTTTTAGCTCTCAGCCTGTTTAACTCTTTTCAACACTCATTCAAGTTGATTATTTTGCTTCTACTGCTTTTCATGCTTTTGCCACAGTCTTTGTTAATCCTTTCAAGCTTAAACACACACATACATATATACACACACACACACACACACAAGCACTCACTCAGCACACAAAGACGTAACCTCACAATAGTTCACAACCTTGCTTCATATACAGACAGTTATTTACACAGTGTTACATGTACTCTCTCATTCACAAACAACTACGACAACGACGTCGACTTGGATTACTTTAGGCATCCTTGACAGCCGCCTTGCCTTAGCTTGTCAGGCTAAGCCAGGCTACACACCATCAACCACGTTATATTGCCGCGTCAACTTTATTAAAATCTCATAATTCATTTTCTCGCTACCGTCGACGACTGAACTCAACTGGTTGCAGTCAGTTCCAACATCCGGTCATGTGTGTTTGTGCTGATGTACATAGATCTGTCTATATATAGCTCTGTTCTAATCCCTGTAGGAAAATCAACTAATTTAAAAGTAGTTGATAAAGTAGTTTTTTGTCAACCACAACTAGTTGAAATTCTGACTTTTTTCCATAGAACGAACTAACTTATTTTGTATGGTGATGTCCGCTAAATAAGTCAATTGACTGTCGTCTGCATGTATTTTCAACTACTTGTTAAATTAGTTACATTTAAATTATTTTTTTAATTGCTTTAAAATAACCAATTAAAAACTATTACTGATGGCCAAAAGTTAATAATATTTGATGAAATAACATGGTTAAATATATATAAGCATGTAATCTAATAAAAATTTTCAATTAAAACATGCCAACATCAGAGTAGTTGCCGCCTTAATATAATTCAAAGTATTTCATATACTGGTTTATTTGAAACTATTTTTTTAACTAGTTGTTTTTAAAAACAAGTTAGTTTGTTCCTATAGGGATGTTAGTGTTCGTGTGTGTGTGTGTGTGTATTAGTGGTAACTTTAAGTGTGCGTATGGAATAACTTAACAGTACTTGCCTTAGCTGCAGTTAAACGAATTTGCTGCCAAGACCCAATCATTCTATTTTGCCTCAACCTCGACTAATTCCGCGCCACTTTACGCCCATTCCTTG
The DNA here is from genome assembly GCA_914767935.1 of Coremacera marginata. Lineage (NCBI taxonomy): Eukaryota > Metazoa > Arthropoda > Insecta > Diptera > Sciomyzidae > Coremacera > Coremacera marginata. The sequence continues at coordinate 27,000,887 of OU612044.1, forward strand.
TTACTCATTTTCTTTCACTCATACTCTGCATTACATTATTGCCTTTGTCTGTTTGCATAGAATTATTATTAAGTTTCATTTTATGTTGGGCGCCATATTTTGTTTTGTTTCGTTTTATTTTTTCGGGTTACTGTTGGTTTTCTCGCTAGTGTGCGTAGCGTAGAGATTGAATTTATTATACGACGGAAGCGTGTCAAGAATGTAGAAACGGAACAGAGAACCCACATTTATTATCTTTGGAGTACAATGTTATCAATATATCATAATGTAGAGTGTCGTCAATATTGATTATTCCTGAAAAGTGGCTGTATTTTATGTTTTATAGTAGATTGCATGGTCATATGCAAAAACAAACAATTGTTATTACATTTTTCATAATAAAAAACACACAAAATAAATACAAAATTAAATAATAAATAAAATAAATAAAATAAATAAAATAAATAAAATAAATAAAATAAATAAAATAAATAAAATAAATAAAATAAATAAAACAAATAAAATAAATAAAATAAATAAAATAAATAAAATAAATAAAATAAATAAAATAAATAAAATAAATAAAATAAATAAAATAAATAAAATAAATAAAATAAATAAAATAAATAAAATAAATAAAATAAATAAAATAAATAAAATAAATAAAATAAATAAAATAAATAAAATAAATAAAATAAATAAAATAAATAAAATAAATAAAATAAATAAAATAAATAAAATAAATAAAATAAATAAAATAAATAAAATAAATAAAATAAATAAAATAAATAAAATAAATAAAATAAATAAAATAAATAAAATAAATAAAATAAATAAAATAAATAAAATAAATAAAATAAATAAAATAAATAAAATAAATAAAATAAATTAAATAAATAAAATAAATAAAATAAATAAAATAAATAAAATAAATAAAATAAATAAAATAAATAAAATAAATAAAATAATCAAAATAAATAAAATAAATAAAATAAATAAAATAAATAAAATAAATAAAATAAAATGAAATAAAATATAAATAAATAAAATTTTTAAAATAATTTACAATAAATCGATTGCTTAACAAAAGAAGAGAACTGACTACATGAACATCTCATCTTACTAATTTTTTTTTTTAAATGAGTGCTTATCTTGAAAACTTAGTCATATTTTAGCAGGATGACGCCTCTAAACACAAGTCAAAAATTTTAAAGAAATGACTGAATGGTCGAACCTTTACCATTTTTGTACAAGAAACAAATGTAACGACCTCAATTCGATTAAGAATTCATCAATGATCAATCGTGAAAATGAGCTTGCAATTGTGCAGTTGTGGAAATGTGCAGCGGAATTGGTAAAGTAGTTCATACAAACTCATCTACAATCTATACTAGCCAATATATAAAAAGGTTTATCACGTATGTTCGGGACCTCAAGGCTTGAGAAAGGCAGGCGTTATTTCAAAAATTATTTTTGTTTTTATTTGTTATAGTGCCCACTTGAGACATAGGCTATAGTAAAATGCCACGCCCATTGCATGGAAAAAACACCAACCGATGTTTTTTCATTAGAAAAGCAAGTTATATCCAATTGGGTACGCCTACCTGCCACGCCCCATATATTTAGGGAACATAATAACACAAGAACTGCTTAGCCAAATTGTGCTAAAAAGGTTTCAAACTGTTCTTTATTAAGATGATTTGGATGAGTAAAACAAAACTGTCCACGCCTATCTGCCACGCCTACTATATTGTAAAAACAAAATAAAAAGTGAACGACTGAATTTATTTGAAGAAAATACGAATCATACAATTTTGAACGCATTACTATGAACTAAAAGAAATTTGCCAAGCCTACCTGCAACGTTCACATTTTTAAAAAGTATAACAAGACGAGAACGGCTGGATCGATTTGAACAAAAAAAAATGTTTGAACAATTTTTGTATTTTATTTGAATTAATAATAACTATGCACATGGGGCCAGGTCTGCCTGCCCCGCAATTTCAGCAAAAATTAAATCATTTAAGTTTGTATTTCATTGCGGTCAACATTCCAGCAAAAAAAAAGAGTGGTCTTCTCCAAAGGTGCTTCCAAAACTTTTTCAAAGAAAGATTTCTTTGAGGCATTAAATGAAAGGAGTAACGATCACTGCTTTCAAACGATAGAGAATAATATTCTATCTATATATATAAAAATGAATGTATGTGTGTGGGTATGTGGGTATGTGGGTATGTGGATATGTGTGTATATCACGTATAGACTCCAAAACCACTGAACCAAACTTTATGAAATTTTTAGGGATACTAAAGCAACATTCGGGAAGTGTTCCTGTGAAGTTTGGTGTTGATTGGGCAAGGGGGCGGGGTACCTCCCATACAACCCAAATTGGCTCTATCGCCCACAAACCAAAAAAATTGCTATATATCAGACGGTTTTAATCATATAAAACTTAAATTTGGTAATTTTGTTCAGATGGTTACTTTCGGTGACTGTACAATAAATGGGCGTGGTCACACTATATATACGCCCACTTTTCAGCACTAATTTTAATTCATGATATTTTCAAGTTTTGACAGTGAATCTTAGTATGCAAGTGCTATGGATCTAAGTGGCAGTCACTATGTAAATATAAACGTTGTCACGCCCACTTTTACCGCCCACAAATAAGTAAAAATGCTTTATATCAGACGGCTTTTGCCGTAGAAGACAAAGATTTGGTAATTTAGTTCGTATGGTTACTGTCGGCCAATATTCAAAAAATGGGCGTGCACGCACTATATATACGCCCATTTTATCGGAATCATGCTTATTCCTGAGTTGTACACGTTTTGATAGTGAATCTTGGTATGCAGGTTCTAAAGGTCCAAGTGGCAGGCACTATGTAAATAGAAATGTTTTCACGCCCACTTTTACCGCCCACAAATAAGTAAAAATGCTTTATATCAGACGGCTTTTGCCGTAGAAGACTAAGATTTGGTAATTAAGTTCGTGTGGTCACTCTCGGCCAATATACAAAAAATGGGCGTGCCCGCACTATATCTACGCCCACTTCATCGGAATCATGCTTATTACTGAGTTGTACACGTTTTGATAGTGAATCTTGGTATGCAGGTTCTAAAGGTCCAAGTGGCAGGCACTATGTAAATAGAAATGTTTTCACGCCCACTTTTACCGCCCACAAATAAGTAAAAATGCTTTATATCAGACGGATTTTGCCGTAGAAGACTAAGATTTGGTAATTTAGTTCGTATGGTTACTGTCGGCCAATGTACAAAAAATGGGCATGGCCGCACTACATCTACGCCCACTTTATCGAAATCATGCTTATTTCTGAGTTGTACACGTTTTGATAGTGAATCTTGGTATGCAGGTTCTAAAGGTCCAAGTGGCAGGCACTATGTAAATAGAAATGTTTTCACGCCCACTTTAACCGCCCCCAAATTAGTAAAAATGCTTTATATCAGACGGTTTTCGCCGTAGAAGACTAAGATTTGGTAATTTAGTTCGTATGGTTACTGTCGGCCAATGTACAAAAAATGGGCATGGCCGCACTATATCTACGCCCACTTTATCGAAATCATGCTTATTCCTGAGTTGTACACGTTTTGATAGTGAATCCTGGTATGCCGGTTCTATAGGTCCAAGTGGCAGTCACTATGTAAATATAAATGTTGTCACGCCCACTTTTACCGCCCACAAATCAGTAAAAATGGCTTATATCAGACGGATTTTGCCGTAGAAGACTAAGATTTGGTAATTTAGTTCATATGGTCACTGTCGGCAACTGCTTAAAAAGGGCCGTGGTCGCACCATATCTACGCCCACTTTTTCGAAATCATGCTTATTCCTGACTGCACAAGTTTGATAGTAACACTTGATATGCAGGTGCTCTAAGTGGCAGTCAATGTATATATATAAAATTTTCCACGCCCACTTGTACCACCCACAAAAAAAAACAAAACGAAATGGTCATTTTCAGACCTTGAAAGCACTTTGACCGAGCTTCTTATGATCAATTGTGTTGTGAGTGTTGTGGAATGTTTGAACACAAATGATCGAGAACTGGACCTACATGTTTTATGTCGACTCCGAACGGCTTATGTTCTCAACAAGCTTTTCATGGCAGTTTTTATTCTCTGAGGTTTGTCATTGTCTGCAGAGAGGTGACGGCCGAACAGAAAAATTAATTCAATTGAAAAACTTTCCGTGTCAGGTGGGATTCGGACCAAGGTGTTCTCGCGTATGGGCCACACACTCTACCCACTACGCCACGGCCGCCGCTTGAATTTTTTTTTTTATCCACAAATTAATAGAACTTCTTTAAATCAGACGATTATCATCGTTAAATACTAAAATTTGGTAATTAAGTTCATACGCTTACTCTCGACAGCTTTGCAAAAAATGTGCATGGTAGCACTATATCTGTGCCCACTCTTCAGAAATAATTTTATTTAATTTATTTATTTACGTATTTTTTAATTGTACTATAGTTAATTACAATTTAAAAATTATAACTAAGTCAGCACTAGCTGCCAGGGCTATCGGTTAGAAATAATTTTAATTCCTGAGATGTGAACGTTTTGATAGACAAACTTGGTATGTAGGTGCTATGGGTCAAATTGGCGTTCACTTTATATATAAATGTTGACACGCCTACTTTAAACGCCCACAAATCTATAAAAAGGATGTATATCAGCCTTTTTTTAGAGTAAAAGACTAAAATTTGGTAGATTAGTTCATATGGTTACTGCCAGAACCCTTAAAAAATGGGCGTTTCGCACGTTATCTACGACGACTTTTCAAAAATCATTCTAATTTCTGAGCTGTACGTGTTTTGATAGTGAAACTTGGTACGTAGGTGCAATGGGACCAAGTGGCGGTCACTATATATATAAATGTTGCCATGACTGCTTTTTCTGCTCATCTATCTATCTGTAAAAAATGTATGTATGTATAATAAGGCTCCTCACAAAAAAAAGGTGAATAAGTCGGTTCCTCAAAATAATGCTTAATGTTATGATGATTCCCCAAATATTTCGACTGTAGGAATAGCCATTCGTGAGCTGGAATAGTTTGAAATAAAAAAGAAAAAAAAAAAACAAAAACGAAATGGCCATTTCAGCCCTTGAAAATACTTCGACCGTTTGAACACAAATGATCGAGAACTGAAACTGCAAGTTTTATGCCGACTCCGAACGGCTTATGTTCTCAAGAAGCTTTTCATGCCAGTTTTTACTCTCTGAGGTTTGCCATTGTCTGCATAGAGATGAGGGCCGAACAGAAAAATTAATTTAATTGAAAAAACTTCCTATGTCAGGTGGTATTCGAACCTGGGTTGTATGGCACTCAAGCCACGCACCTCAACCAGTATGCCACGCAATGGTTTGAAATATGCTCTAAAAATCGAGTTTTTTATAAAAATATTTAATGGTGTGTTAGTTAAAAATAACAAACGGTCAGAAATAATAGTTATGAAAAAGTTCTTCCAATCTGCACCAATAAATTTTAAATTTTTACAGTCGGACGAGAGATAATGCAGATTTTCATTACTTTTTTAACTTTTTTTTTAATTACTTTCACTAAAATTCAAATTAATTTTATTTTTTTGTCTTGCCATGTTACATGCTGATATCAAACAGTTTTGGAATTATAGGTCGCACAGCCTAGGAATTTAGTATTCGACCTCAATTTACACATGCCGTTCCACAGGTAACATATTATGGGTGTTGGGCGAGGGGCGTGGGGCGAGGGGCGCGGTCTTATTCCGCACCCAAAATTTTCGGTATAGCTTTCGAAATAAGTCACACATCAATGAAACTCGGTACGAAGTTACTATAAAAGCATGGCTTCACTGAAGCTACGCCCTCTCTTAGGGAATAAGCGCTGAGCGCAGCGAAGCGCGCCGGGTATAAGCTAGTATATATATATTTTAAAATGGATGTATGTATCTGGATTTTTATGTCAGCTATAGACTCCGAAACCGCTTAACCAATGTTTATGAAATTTCCAGGAAAATGTAGCAAAACTCTTGAGAGTGTTCCTGTAAAGTTTGGTGCCCATCGAACTAAAGGGGCTAGCATTGGACAAAGGGGCGTGCCACCTCCCATATAAACGAAATTTTGCGATATCGAATAGCTTTGCCTCGGACCTAACAGCCTCGGAATTCGATATTCGACCTCAATTTACAAGTGCCATTCCACTGGCAACGTTTTATGGACATGGGACAAGGGGCGTGGCACTTTTTCTATAACTAACTGTAACTATAGGCCACACATCAATTAATCTCGATACGAAGTTGTTACTTAGTCGTGTCCTTCGACTGGAAAACTTAAGCGAGCATTAAACAAGGGGGAGTGGCACCGTCAACATAATTAACATTTTTGATATCGAATAGCTTTGAAACTGAATGTCGCATAACAAAGAAACTCAGTATTGAGTTATTAATTGGCCACGTCTTTCTACTGAAAAACTGGCGCGGCCATTGAAAAACGGGAAGTGGCTCCTCCCATACAAGTCAAATTTTTAATAAGAATACCTATGAAAGTAAACGTCACAGAAAATTTAAACTCAGAAGCTAACATGAAGAACATTATTAATTTTTTACTTAAGTTGAATTTTAAGTTTGGATTATCCCAGCAAACCATATTTCGATAGAAAAATTTTACGACAGTCTAACGATATTGTCACGATATCTAAACATAGAAATACACAATATCGTTCCGATAGTACAGGTAACGATAACATTTCGATATCATAGCAATATCTACATGAAAAATTTCTAAATATCATCATAATAGTATAATTACGATGGCATTTCGATATCGTAACGATATCTATATTATAAAAATATAAGATATTATTACGATAGTATAATAAAGATAGCATTGCAATAGCATAGCGATAGTTTATTTATCGAGGATTAATATTTTTTCGATGTGTCAATTTTTATCGAGAAAAGTCCTTTTTTCGATATCATTACGATATCGTCTCGTGAAGCTTAAGTGACAGAAGTTATCACCTTTCCGATATCATCTCGATATCGAAATTTTAACGTCGTTTCAATATCGCAAATTATTACGTTTTCGATATGGTTAACGATATGTTAATTTTTATCGAAAACAGGACTTTTTCGATATCATAACGATATCGTCTCGTGTATCGTTATCGATAGAAATTATAACATCTGCGATATCATCTCGATATCGTCCGGTTTGATGGGATGTTCATAATCTTAAAGATTACAAGTTTAAGCCGGAAAACACTTAGAGACGGAAAACAAAATATATGTTTTACTGTGATTCTTAATTTCACTAATTATCGAATTTATTTTTAGGTACAGAAAATTTAAATTTTTTGTTTTTTTCAGTGTACATAATACTAGAGAAATAAACATGTCAGAGACATACTTATTCAATAAATACTTATTGAACAAAATCATTACAAAGCAATTTAAATGTTCGAATTATTAAATATGTCAATTAAGCCTGCAACATTCGTTCTAAGTTTATCCCAAAAATATGCTAGAAATTTTGACAACAAGCTGAGTTAATTTCTGTTATCGACTGACGACGAAAAACATGCAAATGAAATTCAATTAATTTTAATTGAATTACTTTAGAGATAGAACAAATTTATGAATTTGTAAGAAAATAAATAATATGACAAAGAAAAAATAAAACGTTGGAATTCAGAAAAAGCTAACGAGCAAATACTTGAAAAAGTTAGAGAAAAGAAAACATGAATTTATAAGTATTAACTCAAGCTTTTAAGACTAAATTTAAAAGTTTTATAAGCGAAAAAAAGTTAAAGAAAAATATTTAGTTATTAAGTATATGCAAGAGAACATAAATATTTCACGTGAACTATTCACTCACTCTTTGCATACCAAAGAAGACCGGAAAATTTATGACTTTTGAATTGTGTGTGCGCGCTCTCTGAAGACTTTTTATTTGCTAAAATGATGCAGTACAGAAAGTTTTGCTGGCAAAAGTTAAACTTATTGACAGTTACAGGAAACGTAATGCACTGAAAGATGAGTTGCTAGGAAATGTGTAGGAACAAAAAAACATAGTTACATCCATGAATAGTTGCTCAGTGTATTTTTTTAAGCCCTAAATGTGGGCTAAGATAGTGTGAAGTTATATTGAAGTTGAAGAATAGTTATTGTTGTAAAGATGAAATAAAGTTGTTGCTGAAGGACAGCAAAAGATGAGAGTGAGGTAAGGAAACAAAATATGGGCTGAAACGGCAGAAGTGGAGCTATGGCCAAAGTATTGAAAGCTCAAGTATGCGCTCGTCTTTAAGGCGCTTAACTTGTCTGAAATATTTATGTAGTGTAGCTGAATTTAAGCTTGGCTTGAAAACTTATTTAATAAAAAGCTGCAAGCTTATTATTAAACAAACACAAACAATAAAATCGTTGCTCTGAAAAGTTAGTTAATTAATAGGAACATGAAGTTGGTTGAAGTTGCTATGATTTGGCAAAACATAAAGCATGCTTTCAGGCGCTATGGGTAAAAGTTCGTTCTTTGTAAGAGCTTGATAAAGCCAAAAAGTGTTGTAGTATAAAGCAACACAAGGTTTGTTTTGTTGAGGTTTTGCTTAAGCTAGAAAATTATATTTGAAGTATTTTAAAAATATTTAAAAGCACAAATTATGAGAAAAATGTTAGTAAGAGCGGATTTTCTTGAATGGGTATTAGTTCAAATTATACCAGTTGGTATCAATGAAAGTTTCCCCTAAGATAATTAAAAATTTCCTAATATGGGAAAATTTCCCAAAAAGGGAAATTTTTACTATTTAGGGAAATTTTATGTTTACTCATAAACTTAAATATTTTTATAACTTACTTAAAATAAATTGCTTAAGACGTGAATTGGCATTGCTTTTAAATTCTAAAAAGAAGAATTAACACTTTAAAATACATTTTCTGGAGTTTTTATTGATTAATATAAAAAAAATTGTGTGCTTATTCAAAATTTCCCATTCAAAATTTTCCATTTCCATTTTTCCCATTCAAAATTTTGGGAATTTTTTTTACAGTGAAGTGAATACAGTCAAATTTTATAATTAATACGAAATACTAAAGTTCCCAAGAAAATATGCATAAAATACATAGATTTTCAAAATTAAAGCATATCAATACAACATAGACTCTTAAGTAATTAAACAAAAAGATCATATAAAACTATATTAAATCATTTTCTTAAACGCTTTTGAAAATAAAAAAGAAAAAAAGAAATTTCCCTTAAAATAGTTAAAATTTCCCTTTTTGGGAAATTTTCTACAAATAGGGAATTTTATTATTACTCTTAAACTTAAATATTTTTAAAGCTTACCTAAAATAAAATGTTTAAAGCTTGAAATGTTTAAAAAAGTATAAATTTGCAAATTTTCTTTTAATAAGCTAATTGATTTGTTAAGTTATAAGCTCAATATTTTAAAAAATAATCAATTTCCAAGATGAAATTTTGTTAAATAAGTAAATTTGAAAGGTTCAAATACAACAACCCAATTATAGCTTTTATGATAAAATTTTGAGTTAAAAAAAGGTTCCTTCTTTGGGAAGGTTTTTTAAAATAAGTAAATTTATTTTTTAAGTCATAAATTCAGTATACAAAAAAAAATGCATTACCAAGAAGAAACCTTGTTAAAAAAATAAATTAATTTCAAAGGTTCACACATCAGCCTAGTTTTTAACTTTTAAGTCAAGAATATTCACTTTAACTAATGTAAGAAGATTTAATAATATATATAAAACAGCGTGTATTTCTATCCCAAGGATTGTTTAAAAACAAACTACTCGGATATTAAAAAATGTATTTGCGAAGAAAAAATTTATAAATACACAAACTTTTTATCAGCAAATATATTTTAAAACATTTTTTTGAACTTCTATGGTATGGACTATAACTTTGGTGCAAACCAAAAATTTCCCTTTTTGGGAAATTTTTTTAAGCAAGGAAATTTTAGTTTTAAGTCATAGAATGCAATATTTTCATAAATTAAGTCATTATTGGCATCTGATTAAAAATATATTCTTAATTCTGCAAGAAATTTGAACAACATTCATTTTTTAATATTAAAAAATTATTTAGAGTTTAAATATAATACAGCGTCATGAAGGAATCAAATTTTCCGAAATTTTAAAAATATCCCAAAATAGGGAAATTTACAAACGACCTAAGATTAACACATAAAAACTTTGAAATTTTAGATATATACTTATTTTAAACTATGCTATGGTCTTGTCTTAAATCAGTTTCTGAAAATATTCCTTGGAATTATACTGGAAAAAATTAATTAAAGCGGAGCGTAAGCAAGTAATTAATTAACGTGCAACTGAGTAGTTATATGAAAGAAAATGCTCAGCAAGTGTGCTGTAAACGATATATTTTTCAGCAAAACTTTTTAATAACAGTCCAAAAATAAAAACATCAGCAAAGTAGTTATTTAACGTACGCCAATTTACAACGAAATGCTATTAAGTCACTGATGCAAAGGCAAAAATATGAATGCAGCAAAAAGTTACTGAAATGAGGAGGGCAAAATGAGATAGTGCCTCGGTAGCTTCTGCATTTAAAGTCCATTTATATACTTCAATCACTCATTATGTGCACGTCAGTTCACACAGCAGCAGCTGAAAAAAAGAAAACAAAACAACCATGACCAGGGACAACATATGATATACATCAAAGAAACATACACACACTCACTCACACACTCATAGAACAGCATACAAAAACATACTAGTGTGAAAGATACTCTGCTGTAGCTGTAACAGCTTAAAGAACGCAATGTAACATTAAATGCATTTGTATAAAATTGTGTTCCATATCCAGAATAACAGCCACACATAAATGTACTTCAACGCTCACACACACACACATGTAGAAGCACATAATGTTGTCAATGGCAAGAGCATTTTATTGTAGTTGTTTTTCTGATGTTGTTTGTGTTGCAAGGACACTGATTGTGACTTTAGTCATTACCGCAACTTTTGTACAAACAACATCAACGTCGCCCCAATACAAACCAAACTGCGAATTTTGTGAAATTTCCTTCAACCTCTTCTCTATGCCATTTATTACACGCATTTTGCTGTCAAGACTGTCATCGAAATTTTAAACGTGGTTTGCAACATGTGCAAAAACGTTGCCAGAGTGAACACCGAATTTCGGAAAACATCACAACAACAACATCAACACTAAACTGAGGTAAGTTGCCTTAACATAGGTTACCAAAGCCGCAACATTACCTACAATCATGGGATGGTATGTGTCGCCATACATAGTATATAAGCGAGCAGCAGTGGGCCCAAAGCAGTTTATTGACACGATACATACACATAAATAAACTTTAACACATACAGACAGGATATCTGCGCACTGGCGCGATCACTCATTTATTTGGACAGCGAAATAAAATAAATGCATAAAGCGAAGCGTTAAAATAAAAGCACCGAATGTGTTGATAAATATTTTGTAAGAGCGTTAAATTGGTATGAAATGTGTCTTTATTAGTGTGTATATGTGAGAGTGTCAATGTATTTGTGCGTGATGCAAGCGTAGATGATGGTCATGTATGTATATTTGCCATGTTTGTTAAATAAATGCAGCAATTGAATAAATGTGTGGCTTTTCACAAACACACTCAATACACACATGCAATGGTGTAATACAAAACACAACAATAAAATAAAACTTTTAACAAAAGCTGTTTTAATGCACTGTTTTAGAATACAAAAAAAAGAGTATATGAGAATCAGCATAAGTATGCGTATGAATGAGTATGAGTATGAATATGAATATGAATATGAGAATGAATATGAATATGAATATGAATATGAATATGAATATGAATATGAGTATGAATATGAATATGAATATGAATATGAATATGAATATGAATATGAATATGAATATGAATATGAATATGAATATGAATATGAATATGAATATGAATATGAATATGAATATGAATATGAATATGAATATGAATATGAATATGAATATGAATATGAATATGAATATGAATATGAATATGAATATGAATATGAATATGAATATGAATATGAATATGAGAATGAATATGAATATGAATATGAATATGAATATGAATATGAATATGAATATGAGTATGAATATGAATATGAATATGAATATGAATATGAATATGAATATGAATATGAATATGAATATGAATATGAATATGAATATGAATATGAGAATGAATAAGAATATGAATATGAATATGACTATGAATATGAATATGAATGTGAATATGAATATGAATATGAATATGAATATGAATATGAATGTGAATATGAATATGAATATGAATATGAATATGAATATGAATATGAATATGAATATGAATATGAATATGAATATGAATATGAATATGAATATGAATATGAATATGAATATGAATATGAATATGAATATGAATATGAATATGAATATGAATATGAATATGAATATGAATATGAATATGAATATGAATATGAATATGAATATGAATATGAATATGAATATGAATATGAATATGAATATGAATATGAATATGAATATGAATATGAATATGAATATGAATATGATTTTGAATATGTATATAAATATCAATATGAATGTGAGTACGCATATTATTGATAGTATTTTTATATATATTATATGGATGTTAAGTAGACGAAGGATGTTGTTGCAAAACCCTTCCCACTTGACTCTTTCTAATCTAAAAAATATACTGTTTGGTTTAAAAATGATTACGAAGTCACACGAAAGAAATTATCTTGGATGAAACCTCGATGGGTGTTAAAAGGAACGAAGAAGTTCTTCCAATTTTTAAAATCTGCTGTTTATGTTGCTCAGTATCATTCAACACAGGTCAACAGTCGACAAATTTATAAGATATTTAATACTTTTTTTTCAATAAATATTTTTTAATTTTTAGTTTATTGAAAAATTTCCCTTTTAGAGAAACACAATGCATATTAATTGTTGTGAAAAAATCCTTTTTTTTTGAGCAAGTTTTTCAAATCCTAAAATTTAAAATTTTATCATAAATAATGGTGGTTAATGTAAAATAAAGAAATTCAGAGATTAGATATGGGTTGTGCACGCAATTTAGATTATTTATTATAACGAATATGTTTCAAAACGCATAAATAAACGTCATTGTAATATTTTTTCATATGAGTGTTTTTAGTAATTTTATATTCAAAATAATATCTGCAATAAATGAATAAAAACAATAAAGCACAGATAAACGAAACATTTACAAAAATCAAAAAAAAAATATTTAAGATATATAATATTCTTTTGATATTTATCATATTTAATGAGATTTTCGCCTCCTTTTCAAAATCTTCTTGTTACTTTTTGAAAGTTATATTTATTTATTTTTCTTAATATTTTACTTTTTCATACAAAGCCGTAACTTAGTTGTATAATATTCTTGCTTTTTGCTATTGTGCTATTGGCACATCAAAGACTAACAACATTTTAAAGAATTTAATAACATAAACTAGCAGACACACACACAGCTGCAAACGCACCTAGAAGAAGAAAAAAAATCATCAGTAACTACAGAGATAAAAACAAAATAAATATAGCTAAACAAATTACAGGATGTAGAACGACAAACGATGATGATGATGGCGAAAACAACTTTAGCAGCACAAGCAACAGCAGTGACGATATGGTTCCGTTTCCGGTGCTTTTACGCGGCCACATATACTCGCATAATACTCAAAAGCAAATTAGAAACAGTAAAATAAAAACCAAGCAGAATCAAAATAACATAAAGAAAACGTAAAGCAAGCAATGCTCAGAAAACCAACAAAAAGCAAGTAAAAAAATATACAAAAGTGTGCGTGTTAACGTGCATGAATATTGTGTGTGTGTGTGTATATTATGCAAAACAATAAAAATGCATTCCCAAGCAGGAAGGACTATAATAAACAGAGCAAAGCATTAAGGCAAACAAATATCGGATGTAAAATAAATACATACAAATACACAAACATATGCAAACAGAAGCTCCACACATACGATAAGCACAGAGACAAGAACGAACAAGTAGAAAGCTATTTGCGTAAAATTGACTCAAGTGCTGCATATATTGTATCATTTGGTTGTACTCAATTTGGACCACATGAACCACATATAAAATTAAATTTACACACAAAATAACTACCTATTCATTTCAAAATATGCACACCCACAAGCACACGCAAACAACATCGATACACTTAAAAATCAGCCAGACAAGCATTCAAGTATCTCACTCAGTCGGCTGAAGTTTTTAGTATTTCTTATTTGCAATATAAAAATGTTTAATACGTCAGCGTATAAGCATAACCAGTGTGTTTATGTGCAGGTGTGTGTAGACACGTGCCGAACGCACTCTCATAAAACACTTGATTATTGCTGCTTCGACGATTAACTGCTTGGTTATGTTTCAAGCGTTCAATTAAAAAAGTTAATAGCATTAAAATAGAAGAGAAACATGGAGAAGAAAAATAAAAATGAAGAACACACATGGTGAAAATTTACAACAATCCATAATTTCAGTGATTCTATTCTAAGTATGATTGTTATTGTTGTTGCTTTTGCATGTGAAGAAACGAAAGTTCATTGAACTCCAACCGTTTGAAATGAAGAGAAGGAAATTAATTTTAAGAGTCTTTAAAGTGTTAGCGATAAGAAACAGACACATTAGGGAAATTTCTCAAATAATTTAAATGCTATTGATATATTTTCGATAAGAACATTATGCACCAAAAATATATCTACGCTAATTTATTGGTCAGATAATGACAAAAATCACAAAAATTAAGACAATAAACCATTTCAGCTTCATGTTCTCAAATGAATATTTTTCCAAGATTATCTAAAATACACTTATTTAAAATTTCCCTTTTATGCGGATTTTTTTTTACATAGAAATTTAAATTTAGTCTTTAAATTAAGACAGAAATTTCATAAAAAACAAGCTTTTTGTAGCGATTATTATTAAAATATATACACAAATATTGGATGTAAGACTTTCGGCATTCATTTTTTTCAATTTTAGTTGATATATGTTATAAAAAATGGTGTTTATTAAAATTTACCTTTTTGGGAAATTTTTTTTTTACTATGAACATAAATATTTAAACATAATTAAACATATTTTATGCAATGAGCGTAAGTTTATGACTAAATTCTTGCGTTAAGTGAAAATTTATTTGAGTAATAAGCATTGTATATTGAATATGATGAATCCGGCAATATATTAAAGGCAAAAGATTTGAAATAATTTTAATTCCAGTTTTGTTGATGCAAACCATGTAATTTAGTAATTATAAAAAATTTCCCTTATTGGTATTTTTTTTTTTTAGCAGAGAAATTTTACTTTTTTACAATAAACTGTTATGCCTTAGCAAGCATCAGAGGTTTTTTATTTCTTTTATTGCTTTTGGACTCAAAATTTTGACAAAAAATCATGTTTGTATAGAATATGAATAAAACATTTAAATTAACTATCCTGAACTATTATAAAAGTTGCTGTAAATAAAAATGTTCCTTTTTTAAAATATTTAAAAAATTGATCAATCAGTTCATTTCGAAAATGTTCAAAGGAGCAATATTTATTTAAGCCGTAAAATTAATATAATATTGCAATATTTATATTTGATACATATATAATATTAATATCAAATTTGCAAAATTTGTAATAAATATTTGAATAGAAAATTTTTAAGAATGTGAATTTTTAACAGTACCTATGAAATTTATTTTTCCTAGAAAATCATTAGTTTTTCATTACGTCCTGCGAAAAAATAGCTTGGCATAAATCGAAAAATTTCTGAGCTTGACACGTGCTGTGCTTTCTTACTTTACTTTTTGTCACAAACTAAACTGTCAACACAAATAGTTGTCATAAATGTCACGCTTTCCAACATGCTCTTCTGTCCTATAAAAATTATGCATAAAATGTATTATTTTTATTGTTGTTGTTGTGATTGTTGCCGATGATTTGTGTCATCAACTAACAGAAGTACGGGGAATGTACTGAAAATTTAATATCCAACAAGAGGAAAACGAAGCAAAAGAATTATTATATAACTGGAACATATCTTATTTTATTTTGATGCATTGTCAATGCATGTGTCGCTTTTGTGTGTGTCAAATAGGATAATAATGTCCTAGTTGTGATTGTTGTCACAAATAATATGAATATATAGCTGGGTGGGCAAGTATTTATATTTGTTGTTGACGATGGTTATGGTTATTTGATTTTGTTCAATTACAACAGAGCTTAACGTTAGAACAATATTTATTATTTACTCATGCTGAAAGATATGAAGCAGAGCTTTAACTGACAGCTACTTATTGAGCAGGAAATTTTCATAAGAGTAAGGAATTTTGCTGGTTTACAAATTAAAAGAAAGTTTTATATAACTTCTTTATGCAGAGCTTAATGAGAAGTAATAAAGTACGTCAATTTTCATAACAAGGCAGTGATATTTAGCTAAAACAATTTTTGGCTGATTCCTGTATCTTAAGAATTTATTAATTGTGAAAAATACAAACCTTGCATTGTATCAAATATTTTTTAAAATAAACTGTTGAAATTTGAAGCAAAATAAAAATTTCCCTCTTTGGGAAATTTTTCTTAGTACACGAAAATTTAATTCTGTGGCATTAAGTGGATGTAGGGTGATCAGGAAGGAAATATTTCATGCCAATTAAAAATATCCCTTTTTGGGAAATTCCCTATATTACATTAAATAACAATAATAGAACTTATAGGAACTAAAAAACTTATTTTTAAAACAACTTATAAAAGTTTGATCAAAAAAACTAATCACAATTTCTATTTAGTAGCTTCAAAAGACACTACACTAACGAAGCAGCTAAGTCGATAGTTTTACATTTGTAGTGGAAAATTTAAATTGCACGTAAAAAGATTCCACGCATTTGCAACTGCTAATATTGTATAGGATTTTATGGCTTTTGTGATAGTATTAAACCCTGAGCTTCTTTTTATGCTAGCTTTTACATTGTTGCAGCACTTTTGCTTCAATATCAGATAGCAACTCACTCACAATATGTTTGCAAATGGTAAAAATTTATCTGCTATTTTCTAGTTTTTATTTTTACATAGCAAAACTACAAACATAGTATTTGTAATTTCTCGTTTGTATGTTAAGCAAGTGTGTTAAAGTTTTTTTCACACATGTGTACATGTTGAAGGTTTCTTTCTTGCTGACTTAAGCAGTTTTTAAAGCATGTTCACAGTGTTGCCCAGGATGTAAGTTTTATTTTATAACCAGAGAGGGAATAGTTAAAATCATGCTAAGAATCTTCGCTGAAATTGGTTGAAAGAGAGTCAGGTTTTATGTGTGGATTATTACAAAGTTTGCAAGGTTCAGACTAACTAAAAATTTTATGAACAGTTTTTAATGTTGAAGTAATGGGGATAGATTTTTTTTTTAACTGAAGTGGAGTTTTTTAAACATAATGTTTTATTAGTGTCTTGTTGGTGCTCTCAAAAGTATTCATACTTCTTGGACTTTTAGTTCAGTTGTATTCTCAGTAAAAGCTAAGCTTTGGACAAAAACAAAAAACAACTTTACTGAAGTCGAAAATAAATAATCAATGCCATTATGAACAAAAACAACATTTTTATTCAAACAGAACGATTAAATCATCATTAATTCAATTTTGACTATTGAAAATACAATTATAATGACCTCATCTTGATAAGAAATTTAAAATTTTATGTTCATTGAAATGTAATTTTATGTTTTGGAAATACTTTTGAAGAGGAAAAATTTGGTTGTTTTTTTTTTTTTTTGTGAAAATAGCAAATAACATTTTTCAAATTTAATGAAATACGAATCACTCCAGTTAAGCATTTTTATCAAATTAAACTGAGTTCAACTGAGTGATGGTGAATGTTAGGTAAAAAATGTTAGAGTAAACATTTAACAGCAGAGTCTGTTATTTCTGTAGAGTCCCGCTCACAAATTTTTTTATTCAAATCAGCCCAGTTAATTAAAAAAAAAAATATGAATTCATCTAAACATTTTTACTGGCAGAACGTTTGCACACTTATTGGTTTATATGTAGATGGTAGTGATGGGCGAGCAATAACAGGTGAGCTGTGGCCAGTTTTGGGAAATATCCCTTTTGGGAAATTTTTTTAACAAGGAAAATTATGTTTTCTTAGCATAAATAACAATTTAAAGTTAACCAGTATTGGCAATAAAAATTTCCCTTTTTTGGAAAATATTATTTTTTGCGAAAAATGCAAAATTTGTAGAAAAATAGGCAGAAAAAATATGTAAGTTAGTTATCTATACTTAAAATCAGTGGTAATACTTTTGCATAGCAATGAGAAACAAGAATTTCAGATTTTTATCATTTTCTACAGGGTGCCTGAAAGTTCTTAAATTACAAGCGGCTGCGACGTTCGTCCAGCATGACCCATCCCTCAACTCAAATCTTTAACGATTCATTCGCATACTGGTCTCATATTCCAGACAATTTTGCCATTTTCCGGTTCTTTTGCAGTTTGTTAAAATATAATTGAATCAGTTCGACGTCGTCGTTTTGTTTTTTTTTTTTTACTCGTACTCTTGTTTTAATTTATTTCAATACCTTTTCTCCTGTTGTCTCTTGCACCTTTTTTTTTTTTTTTTTTTTTTTTTTTTGTTCTGCTTCATAGGTATTTCGTATTCCCATGTATTTTCTTGTTCAGTGAACAGGTTCACATCTTAAAGTCAACTCTTTGGCTTTATATTTGTTCTGTTTCTTTTTTGTGTTTTTTTATTGCTTTGTTTTATTTTGCTGTCTGTTGCAGCTTCTCATTATTTCAATCTACTCTTTGCCTTGACTTGTAATCGTTTTCGTTCTGCACTCAGCAGCCATGCATTCATCCAATGCAATCTGTTTGACTGGACTTGACTGGTCATTTCTTGGTTATGGCTAGTTTCGGTCTTCGGTAGTGGTCTGGACGACTGAACAGAGCTTGATGCTTTGTTGTGTTGACTGGCACTTGTTTGTCAATCTGATCGCATCTGTTTGATATTTGTTTTTCTAGGTTTTCTGTTCTTTTTTTTAGTGTAAAGGCCTTGTTTTGTTTTATTTAGTTCATAGGATTATTTCGGAGTCTTTTTTGTTTGTGTTTGCCTACTAGAACGCTTGCATGCTGCAGAGTTTTCTTTGTATGTTGTTAATGTTAATGTTAATAACGCATGTGAAGAACGAAACGTGCAGTAACGTGATAAGCACATCTTGAATAATAAATTATATGCATAATTTGTTTGTAGCTCTTAAAAATACGACAACTTTTGCATATTTTAGTGTGTGTTTACTGAAATATGCAAAATATTTAAGAAAGATTTTATTGAACTGCTGTTAAAATAAAATCATTTGAGCAGAATCTGGCATTTTCAGTAGTGAGTAATAAATTATTTTCTAAAATTTTCGTTAAATCGTAAATGTTAGAAAAAATTTTATTGTTTTAATTTTTAAAAAATTTCCCATTCAAGAAAATTTTGCAAAACGCATAAGTTTTTGTATCTTCATTTACAATTCACTATTTTAAAACGGGTTTTAATGTATTTACGCACTGAACAGTGCAAAAAAACTCTATTTTAATATTTCATATGTACAATTTCAAAATAACTTAAGTGTATAATATATTAGGCCACTTATTTCGAAGTAAGTATTTTATTTAATGCTTTTTAGTAAGTTTAGCACAGCATATTTGAGAAAAAATCCAGAAATTTCGGCCTATTTAAAAATGTCCCTAATTGGGAAATTTTTCATTAGCACTCGTGAAGTTAAACATTCAATAGACTTTCAATTCCATAACAAAAAATTTAATTTCACGCGATTATAAAAAATTTCCCCTTTAGGGAAATTTTGCAAAACTGTCAAATTTAAAATTTTTCATAGCCTTAGCAACTGTTAATCACATAGAAACAATTTTAAAGAGATCCCCACACCAATGAATGTGCATAACAAGCAATGTGCGAATACAAACAATCCAATCAACGATATGCAAATAAATGCATGCATTAAACGCACAGTTTTTTTTTAACAAACGATTGAAGCGTAGTCAGCTACCATATGAAGACAATCATGCTACCTGGCCAACCTGGTGGTTTTCAACACACTCACACAACTTGGTGTGTTAACCAGCCTGTAATTGTAAAGAACTTGACTTGACATTTTCTTCGTTTTTATTTTTTTGCATTTTGCACCTAGCTGGCGGAAGTCAATGTGCGCAAATTGAAGGTAAACGATTTGACAAGTCAAGCGTGTCAGACATACAGAGTTGTTTGCTGTAGACATTTGTGTTTTTGTTGTTGTTGTTGTAATGGTTGTTGAACCAGCGCCACTACCACCGCCACCATAGCGGCGATTAAAAAAGTAACTCTTGTTTATATAAGCTTTTAATCGAAACATTTAACATGCAGCAGTGAATTGTGTTATTAAAATAAAAAAATATTCCCAGAACATGTACACAAAAAATCGGAAATTTTTAAAATGAAACGACAACAGAACGCAGTCATTAGTCATCTTAAGGGCTCGAAACAAAGAACGATGTTCAAGCAAATAAAAATAAAAAAAAGTTTATAAATAAAACTATATGTATGCATCATTTTTGAAACGTGCTAAAAACAATATTCAAAACCAAATAAATGACACGCACTAAAAACAACTGCATAATAAAAACATTTATAATTGGATTTGTTTGGTTTGTATAAATAAGCAAAAAGCATTTATTTACTTAATTTATATGCGATAATATTCTGCTAAGATGAAAAAACTTACAATTGTTTATGCAAATTTTGCAAAAAAAAAAAAAAAAAATGGGGTAGATATTGATGGCAACAGTTGCGTTAGCACAAACACAGAAGCAAGGAACTCCTTCGTTTTGCTTTATTCAACACTAAAATATCGAATAGGTTTATCTGGTGGGGTTAATTTACATTCTGAATCATATTCGATGCGTTATCTTTGAATAATAAGCAAATTTATGCCTTTCTTCTGTATAACTAAGTTAAACGTTAAAAACAACACTTCTTTTGTTACACCTACAGCGACTGTAGCTCTACAATACAAATAAATTGATTTTTTATTAAAAATTTTCTTTTCATTTCAATTCAATAATATTCCATTCAATCAAAATAAACATAAGTCAATAAAGTTGCGCACAAAATCATATTGAAATAAAAGAATAAAATATAAAATAAAATAAACCCAGCTCAATGTTATTAATTTTAAATTTCTGACAGCTTTGTATGTGTTCTTTTTTCTTTTGTCTGGCATAGAAAACAAAACCCAACGCTAAATTCCTTAAGTAAGCACAAAAATAACCGCTTCAATTCACTTAGTGTCAAGTTTATTTTTTTTTATTTTTTGTTATTGCGAAATTTAATACAATTTGAAACGCAATTGAGCGCAAGAAAATAACACACAAAAGTTCACATTTTAAGAAATTGGTTTTTTTGTAGATTGTAAATTGAAAACCAATATATTTATGACAAATTATTTTGGGCTTCAATTTCAATGGAAAATGTTAGAGTGTACGTAGCAAACTTGTGTAGCGTAAAAAATACAACACTTTATTGCTTACTCAAGTAAACTTTTGACTTTCATAAGGATTTAATTGTGAAAATATTTATTTCTGCCTAATTTGAGTAAAAATTCTAAATTTTCTTGAATTTGAATAAATTTCCCTAAAGCAAGGAGATCCACATATTAACTTTTATATTCAATGGAAATAAAATTAGTTTCTCTGCTAATAGAAAATTGTTCTATTAGCAAAGAGCTTGTTTTTGTTAAAAGTTTTTTTTACGTTTTATCATAAAATTATGTTTTAATTGCATAGCTGAGGAAAAATACAATATTTCCTATACTTAGAAAACATTTTCTATACAAGGGAAATTTCTCAAAATTCTACTTTTCGACTTTATTATCAGAGAAAATTTGTTAATCATCAAAAAAAAAAAAAAAATTAGTTTGAGTTTTTTAATTAAAAAAACCAATCCTTGTTATAAGCGAAACAATATAAAATAAAAAAGATATTTATGAAATGGGACAAGAAAAATTAAGATTTTGATATCTGACAAAAAAAATTTAAAAATTCCAATTTTATAGGAATATAAGGATAATTTTTGGAAAAAATTCCCAAGTGAGGGAAATTTGTAATTAGCTAAAATTTAAATTTTTATCAATTTCAAAAGCATTGTTTGTTAAAGATTTACAAAATATACACAAAAAATTTCAAAACGGGATATAAACTTTACATGTTAAAAAGATATACTTTAATGTTTAATATACCGAAATAAATTAATATATAAATAAAAATAATAGAAAAGAAATAAAAAAATAATAGAAAAGAATCAAGGTTTTTATGATTTTATGATATGATACCAAGAAAAAAATATGTTTTCCTTGCATATCTGAGAAAAAATTTAAAATTCCCAGTTTAAGAAAAAAATTTCCTATGCGAGGGAAATTTTCAATTAACCAAAATTTCACTTTTCATTAAATTTAAAAGCATTGTTATTTAAAGATTAACAAAATCTGGATAAGATTTTCAAAAAGGGAAATTTAAAAAGATGTACTTTAACTTTTAATGTTTAATGTACTGAAACCTTTAAGAAATTTTTCGAATAGACGATTCTAGTAAGAATACCTAACCGTTTAATTTATTTAAATTCGGTTTTTAGGTGCGAGTTGTAAATTATCTGGTGTTTGAAGATGTTCTCTTTGAATCCTTATAAAGCTAAAGAAATGTTTTGAAAAAATCATGCGACAATATTTCCAAAACAAATTTAGGGGGATACAAGATAAATTAATAGCGAGAATAAGTTATGTCTTTAAAAAGCTAAACAAAATTATAAGAACAAATAATATGACAATATATACAGTTCAAAGGAATTTCCAATAAAAAATTTCTTAAGCTTGAATAGATGAAGAAATAGTAAAATAATCAATAACAGAGAAAATCTGATATTTGAATAAATCTTAAACTTTTTTATGTTATAATCAGTCCCTTGATTGCACTTTGGGATCTAAATTAAAAATGTCTTTAACTACACAAGTCTAATTCCCTAACTTATTAAAAGTCTATGAAAAAAATATATTGAGTTTTTTTTATACAAATAACACTTAAATTTAATGCTAGAATTAGTTTTTAAGAACAAAATCCAAATTTCCCCAAAATTTCCCAAAAAGGGAAATTTAAAATCATATACTTTTTATTGATGTAATTAATTTTCCAGCCAGAAAAATATGTTTAAGCATGTTTTAAGAATTTCAAACCACAAATTTTGAAATACCATATTTTTTGTATCATATTATGAAATTTCCCTAATTTTGCAAAAAAAAAAAAAATCCAGCATAAGGATGGCTTAATTGAGCTAAAACAGGCTTTTGACAGTTATATATAGATTTTTCTGTTAAAAGTTTAGTGTAAATTCAATATACCAAAAACGAAAAAAAAAAACGAGATGGCCCTTGAAAGGACTTTCACCGAGCTTCTTATGATCAATCGTGTTGTGTATGTAGTGAAATGTTTAAATACATGTAATGGAGAACTGGACCTACATGTTTTATGCCGACTCCGAACAGCTTATGTTCTCAAGAAGCTTTTCATGGCAGTTTTTATACTCTGAGGTTAACCATTGTCTGCAGAGAGATGACGGCCGGCCGAACAGAAAAATTAATTCAATTGAAAAAAACTTTCTGTATCAGTGCAAATTCAATGCTACAATGAGTTTTTAAGGTCAAAAGTAAAATTTCCCCAACTTAAAAAAATTTCCTAAAAAAGGGAAATTTTAAAAAATCATATTTACAGTTAAAACCTTATTTTTCAACAAGAAAAAATATCTTACAAAATTGCTTCAAGTAAAAATATCAACTAAATAATGAAGCATTGGCACTTGGCATAGTTTGTTACCCTAGGCTTTTCAGTCAATTAAATTTTTTAACTCTTAGGTTTTGTTTATTTGATTTTTCAATAAACATTTGAGGTGAGCATTAATGAAACATCACAACTTCAAAAGCATATACCAAACAACGTGCCTAAATTTTGGTAAGTGAAAATAACTTTACGAGTAACAGTGTGGCAGCTATGTTACGTGAACGAGACGTTACAAAAATGTTTTGAAAAAAATCGTGTTATTCTTATTTTGTCAGGTTTCACTTGAATGTATTGATATTTATTACCAAAAATTTTGAATTTTCTTAAGTTTGTAAATATTTATATCTCATGAGTGAATCTCTCAATCATTTATGAATCACGCAGCAATACTTAAGAAATTGTTCTCTATTACTTTAGGTTTCTTCCTTGAACCTGTTGTTGAAGACATAAAATGCTTTTCAAAATCAAAAAATAAAATGTGTTTTTTTAACACATAAAAAACTAGATCAGATAAATCATAAGCTGTGTTATTTTTAGATATTAATTAAATCGATGGATATTTAATAAATATTTACTATAAAAAACTTTATACATAACAGATTATCAATATTCAATATTTAACTATTGAAGCAAATTTGCATCTAGTTCTTTATAATTCAAGTAAAAATGCAATGTACTGATATAGGCCATCAAAAATAAAAATTTCCCGTACTTTGAAAAAATTTCCCTCAAAAGGGAAATTTTCGAAAAACTCTTGTTTTTACTTCAAATGAATTTATCAATCATAAAAGTGCGATTAAAAATCATTTTCAAGATTATGTTAACCACATAACAGACACAAATAATTTTCAGTTGAATGTTTTCATATTTAAATTGAAATTTCCCTGGCTATAGAAAAAAACCCACTCTAAATTGCATTAAAATTTTGAAGGAAAATTATTAAAATTTTTGTAATTTGAAAGTGAAATTGTTAAAAAGTCCATATTTAAACAGTTTACAAAATTTTTATGCAGTAAAATTTGTTTCAATAATTTTTTTTTTAGAAAAAACGATATCAAACTTATTTTTAATACATTTTCTAAGTGAAGCTTAAAAGTATGAAGCCTCTTAAAATTAAATCGAACAATTTTTTTTAACTTCTCATTAACACACTTTAGCAAGTTGCCAATGTTTACCAATAAATTTAAAAACCAAATATCAAAAAACGAAAGCTTACAAAATTCTAGCAATAAAAAAACTTAATTTTATTGGTCCTGTTTGTTTGTTTTTATTTACTTGGTCTATAGCTGCTGCTACACATTATGTTTTAATGGTTATTTTCTTCATGCATTTAACCACACCCACAAGAACATAAAAAACTCAACATTAATCAATCTAATTGATTTTCATTTTCCTCAATTTGTTGCCAATTTCGCCAAAAGCACAAAAAAAACCCTGACAATAACAATTAAATAAATTAAGCATAAATTAATGCTTGAACACCCTCAACGTTCAGTGAACAAGCTAAAAACAAAGTTGTAGAGGCAAACAGATAGCGGTAACTGCAAATTTGGTGCTTTAAATTTGACCCAATTCGGTTAAAAAATTGGGCTAGAAATATAACAGTATTGTTTTTTAGAGGCATGGAGAGTTCAGGCAAGTTTTATTGCTTTGAGCTTTTTAAGCTAAGCTGTTTATAAAACTTCAGTGACCCTGACATATAAATAAGCGTTTCTCCGGATATTCGTCACGGCGCCAAAAGCATAAAAATAAATCTTAATTTTTGTTTGTTCACAGTCTTCAAAGCGCATCAAGTCATTTTTTTTTATAACCGAAATAACCGCATTAAGCAAATCTCAGTCGCGGCTTTACAAATCATTGAATGTTCCATATCTTCAATTTTCAAAAATTTTCGCTTTTCCTCTTATGACCTAAATTTTTTTTTTTTTTTTTTTTTGCCTCACTTCCTCGACTTCCTTTTTGTATTTGTAATTCTGTTATTTTCATTTTTATTGCTACTTTATGCGTCAATAATTTATTTGATCATCAATCACTGATTGCAGAGAAAAGAAAGAAGAAAGAAATAAAGAAAAAAGCATTTATTAGGAAAACGTATTGCGTAGCATATGAAGGTTATTTTTCTATTTTTTCCAATTTTTTTTTTTTTAGTTTTCGCGATATTCCCCTAAATATTTGCTCATTTCTTGAATGGAAACCCATCCCTATTCGAATATTTTTTGTTGATGTTGCTTAAAATGCCAAAATGTAACTTCAACTACGAAAAGATGTACAAAAGATGATTTTGTTTAAAGTTGGTACATTTGTATAAATAAAGCGTAAATGTGTGTACTCACTTTTGCCCTGACTCTGAAAGAAATGGAGCGCGAAATTTATATTTTTTTTTTTTATAAGGCTTTTTTGCTTCACTGACTGAGAATTTGATTAAAAAATTTTAAATTTTATGTAGAAGAGGCAAAATGGGACACACAAATTTTAGCTCATCATATTTATATAAAATTGAACTTCTTGATTTCATGCTTTTTGGCCATGAGCATTTTTATTAATGGCACAAGAAGTGATTGCATAAATTATCTTAAATATGGCCACGATTTTGCTTTTCAAACTTATTGTCATTGATATTCGCTATAATTCCATTTTTCAGGCTCATCAAGCTCAGCAAATTAAAGTTAAATCTTTCTTTCACCCACGCTGTCAACGTTTAATTACCCAATATTGAGCCAGAGCCAAATTTTCCTCCAGAGCCTCAGCCCAACATTCACCAGACAGTTTCAGTGCTTTTCTGGCACATTAGAACAAAACAATGGAGGCGTTGCGAAAAAGTTGAGTGTTGTATGTAGATTTTATATGAAATAAGTAAAAAAAAAAAATATATGTAAGAAAAAAATTTCAAAACAAACCAAATAAATGTCGGCATTGCGTGTCTTCAACGAATTTCAATTTCCCGCGCTCACACATAAAAAAAACTCACACACATAAGTGCGAAGAAAGCCACAAGAGAGCAACTTTTATTAATGGTCTAAGACAAGAAGAGAAAGAAAAATGAAAACGATGCGAAAAGCAACTTTAAGCGTGGCAGCATATAAAATTACTAAAGATTTGAATTCTGCTAAATTTCATCAACTTTTGCAGCAGTGTATGAGGCATTGGTGCAGGAAAATTTTATATAAATAATTTAATTATAGATAAGTATGCTAATTAATTATATGATTTCTTTTTCTTTGGTTGGCAAGGAATAAACTTCGAGCCAGCAGCAGCAACAAACACAATAATTAAGTTAACTTTGACTAAAAGTTTTATGTGAGTTAAACTAATGATGACAGATTCCAGTTGGGTGGGTTGCTTGCTTGAAGGATAATGAGCTTGACGTTGAGGTCTTTACGCTAAATGCATAATAGAATAAATTTTCAATAAAACAACCGAAAATGAGTTTTCATTGTAATGTTAAAATGTTTTTAATTTAAAATGTCCCTGCAGGCTTAACGGTATCATTTAATTCAATGAATTTTTGCCAGTACAATATTTGAGTAAAGAGCTGTATAAAACGCGATACTAAATTAAGTGTTCTATTCTACTACGTTAAAGCCAAGGAAGTTTCGAAAAAACCTTTAAAAATAAGAAAATAAGAAAGAATAAAATTATACAGAATTAGCAATACCCGGTGTGGGTTTCAACTATATTGGAAAATAAACTAGTAAGGGATGGAGCTTCGGCAGGGTACCGAAGATAAAATACCCCCCGCGGCTATATTGAAGTATTTTCGAAGTCTTTAGCCACGACATACACGATGACATTCTGTTTTATACATTAACGAAAGTTTTCCTATTTTGATGACGTCACTTTGCATGGAAAGTAGGCGTGGTTTTCATGCGATTTTGCCATATATCAAAGAGATGGTTCATATTATATATCAAAGCTAAAGTGCAAAATTTGAAGACATTTCATTAATTTTTGTGGATTTTTAAGAGATTTAACGTTTAAAATAAAGCCCATTTGACTGGGAGGTAGGCGTGGTTTTCATTCGATTTTGCCAAATATCATAGTGGTGGTCTATGTTATATATCAAAGCCTTAATACAATATTTCAAGACATTTCTTTTTTTGTGATCACCAAATTGATCACGTTTTGATTGACGGAAGGCACTCTTCCAATGTATTAGATGTACGCACGATCCGTGGTGCTAACATAGACTCGGATCATTATCTTGTCGCAGCTAAGATCCGTACACGTCTGTGCGCTGCAAAGAATACGCGCAATCCTACACAGAGAAAGCTAGACGTCGACAAGCTGCAATCAAAACGGACAGCTGAAGCCTTTGCCACTCGACTCTCACTCCTGCTTCAAGAAAGCACTCCTCCGATCGACGATATATGCGCGCAGTGGGCACACATCTCCCACTCTCTGCGTACGGCTGCCGAAGAGGTTATTGGCTACCCCGTCCTCGCCGAAACCAGTGGCACAACCAAGAGTGTCGCGACGCCACTGCAGAGAAAAATGCCGCCTACAAAGCCACCCTGCAGTCGGTTGTAACGCGTGCAGCTAAGGAGCGATACAGAGAGAAGAGGAAGGACGAGAAACGTCTTTTCAGGCGGAAAAAACGAGAGGCAGAAAAGCGTGAGTGTGAGAAGATTGAGATGTATGGTGACAGGAACGAGGCCCGAAAATTCTTCGAAAAGATAAGGCGCCTGGCCGATGGCTCTAAAACCAAGGCCTGTTTCTGCAAGGATGAAAACGGGAATCTAGTGACAGATATCCAGAGTGAACTGACGTTATGGAGGGAACACTTCTCTAATCTTCTGAATGGCGATGACGACAACATTACCGCCAATAGAGATGATATCCCTGAAACCCGAATTATGGATGACAGCGTTGAAGTTCCCCTGCCCGACTATAATGAAGTCTTAACAGCAATAACACGGCTTAAGAACAACAAAGCCGCGGCAGCCGATGGTCTACCCGCTGAGCTGTTTAAGAACGGAGGCGAAGCTCTATTTAAATGCATTCACGAGCTTTTATGCAGAATATGGTTGGAAGAATGCATTCCAAACGATTGGAACCTCAGTGTACTCTGCCTAATCCACAAGAAAGGCGATCCCACTATTTGCGCCAACTACCGTGGGATAAGCCTCCTAAATATCGCCTATAAGGTTCTGTCTAGCGTATTATGTGAAAGACTGAAGCCCATCGTAAATCAACTGATTGGGACTTATCAGTGTGGCTTCAGACCTGGAAAATCTACCACCGACCAGATATTCACGCTACGACAAATCTTGGAAAAGACAATAGAGAAGCAAATCGACACCCACCACCTTTTTGGCGACTATAAAGCCGCTTTCGACAGTCCAATAAGGAATCACCTATACTCCACCATGTCTGAATTTGGTATACCTGCAAAATTAATCCGTATATGCAGGATGACACTCAGCAACACCAGCAGTGCAGTAAAAATCGGGAAGGACCTCTCCCCCCCATTTGTTACCAAACGAGGTTTCAGACAAGGTGATTCTTTATCGTGCGACTTTTTTAATCTAATTATGGAGAAGATCATTAGAGCTGCTGATCTGAGACAAAGCGGCACAATATTTTATAAGAGTGTTATGCCGCTAGCGTATGCCGATGATATTGATATCATTGGCCATAACACACGCGAAGTCAGTGCAGCATTCTTCAAATTAGAAAAAGAGTCGAGTCGCATGGGTCTTGCAGTAAACGCAGATAAGACGAAAAATCTGGTGTCAACAAACAAACAGTCCCAGCGTATTGGCACCCACGTCACTGTTGACAACACCTCCTTCGAGGTTGTGAAGGACTTCGTCTACCTCGGTTCCAGCATTAACTTCACCAACGATATCAGTAGAGAGATAAAACGAAGGATAACTCTTGCCAACAGGTGTTACTTTGGGCTCAGTAGGCAATTGATAAGCAGAGCCCTCTCTCGACGAACAAAAGTCACACTCTATAAGTCACTTATCATGCCCGTCCTGTTATATGCAGCACAAACCTGGACGTTGAGCAGCTCTGATGAAAAGATTTTAGGAGCGTTCGAGAGAAAGATCCTTCGTAGAATCTACGGACCAATCTGCGTCAATGGCGAGTACCGAATACGATGGAACGATGAGCTGTATGAGCTATACGCCGACATCGACATAGTAAAGCGCATAAAAATCGAGCGGCTTCGCTGGCTAGGTCATGTTGAGCGGATGGAAGACGACGCTCCAGCGAAGAAAATATTCGATTCGGTACCCAGCGGCGGACAACGCAGAAGAGGACGACCGCATCTCCGTTGGAGGAACCAAGTGGAGGACAGCCTGACGAAACTTGGAGCTTCCAACTTGCGCCAGCAAGCGCAAAACAGAAATGGCTGGCGCAATTTCTTACGACAGGCGGAAACCGACTTACGGTTGTAGGCGCCATCTAAGTAAGTAAGTAAGACATTTCTTTAATTTGAACAGAGTTTTAAGTGATTTTACTTTTAAAATAAAGTTACTATGTATGGGAGGTAGGCGTGGTTTTCATCCGATTTTTCCAAAATTCATAGCCAGGATTAAAGCTGAAGAGCAAAGCTAACCTGCCAAATTTCAAGGCATTTCTTTAATTTTTGTGGATTTTAAAGACATTTTACTGTTAATATAAAGTCACTTTATATGGGAGGTTTTCATCCGATTTGGCCCATTCTCGAACTTGATCTGCCTTTAAAAAAAAAATAATCTTATATTTTGAATTTCATAGCGAAAGCTTTAAAATTGCAGCTGTAATCGAGTCGACAGACGGACAGACAGACGGACACACGGAAATCGACTCAGGAGATGATGCTGATCAAAAATATATATATTTTTCTATACCTGCCACGCCTCCTTCTTGGCGTTACAAACGGAATGACAAAGTTAATATACCCCTTACGCAGTACGCGTTGGGGTATAAAAATATATTCAAGCCTTTTATTAGGTCTTTTGTTTGACACCACGCTCATTGTCCAATGCCCAGTTTCCTAGTAGCAGGACATCACCATAGACTAACTCCATTCTGAATTTCAATGTTCTGTGACTTTTACTTCCAATACTATTCGATATCAAAAAGTTGTCTTGTATGGGGAGGGCCACACTCCATTGACCAATGCCCGTCCCAGTTTCCCAGTAGCAGAACATCAGCAAATACTAACTTCATTCTGAATATCAATGTTCTGTGACTTTTACTTCCTTTATTGCCATCATTTTGGCCTGAAACACATTACAGGGGGCACAAAGCTTACAAGCTTTTAAGTAGATCCCGTACCCAACCTTGTCATATAATTTGTATCCATCCCTATTAAAATGTAGACACTCTCGTTTTCAATGAAGCAGCATTGTCCCAATATGTACTAGATGAAATACGCGTGCCATAGCTTCTAGCGAAAAAAACAAAGGTTTCCAATGATCAGTCTTTGATGAATTTGAAGTTGTTGAATGTGGATGAGTGCCCGTGTCAGGCTTTTTCTCTAAGTTCTCTAATTATCTTAATTTCTCTTAATTCTCTAAGATCGACTGCTGAACAAGCTGCTGTTTATTTGGCAACCAGGTCCAGTGGTAGAAGTCGGCTGCTATAATGCCGGCTGCTTGGTGTACCAGCTGGTAGTGCCTATAGTGCGCGCTTACCGCAGCGGACTTGTTACAGCTGATTTTTGATCTGACTGGTTTTGATGTAGCTGGTTTATTTTGGGTTTGTTTGTATATATATGACGTATTTTTTTTTTTTCCTCAAACCAGCGTACAACAAGCAAAGAGACAAAAATGCAAAAAATACCTGCTGAAACACAATTTCAGCGACTACAAGTTGCTTTAAGTAACTTACCGTTCTAGCTTGTTGCGGCATTTTTGCAATTGTTTTCTGCTGTTAATGTTGTCTTGCTGCGTTTTTATTTCAAATTTTGGAACAAGTTTAGTTTAATGAATCCACTTAAATTTTAAAAAGTTTCTTAGCACAGACAAGGCATGAATTGTATCCTGCGTACAAGGCAGCAATTTTTTCGTAGATTATAATGGTATTAAAAAAAAGGCCACTATCCCACCTGTGGCAGAATTAACACCTTGAAATTCAGCAGGTTCATAAAAGTAGACCTATGTCCAAATTTTTTTTTTTTTGGCAAGAGAGAAGTGCTTAGAAAGAACACAAGAAAACTGTACAGCAATTGCTGATCCAAGATTATTCTATGCTTCAGCTGAAACGCACTTTAAGCCTCATAAAGCCACTTGATCTTCCCACTGGTTTAAATTGTTCAACTGTTTTTCTTTAGGTTTTGTTGCATTATTTTTAATTTTGCAACAACGCTATAGAAAACTAAACTAAACGAAGTTTAAAATAAAAATAAAAAACAAATGAAAGGATTTAGAGAAAAACAAAAGTTTCTTATCGTTATTTTGCATTTTTTCCAACCCACTTTTGATCCCAAGAAAAAACGAAGAAAAGACGCAGCAGCAAAATCAGTAACATATGTAAAGTGTCGGGCAAAACTAAAGCACGAGAACCTGTAGATTTCAGTCTGCAAAAGTACTAAAAATTTGTATTTACTTATTTTATTTTTATTATAAATTATGTAATAATAATTTTTAAAAAATTTTAATTTATTGTTTTTTATTTTTTAAATTAAATAATAATTTTTTGATTTTTAATAATTTTTATTTTTAATATTATAAAATTTTAATAATTTTTTAAATAATAATTTAATTTTAAAAAATAATTTAATCAGGTCGATTAAAAAAAATATTCGAAATGCAATTATTTATTGCAAATAAATTTTTTTTTACAATAATGTTACAAGACACTCAAAATTGCTGCGACAAAACTAAAGCAAATAATCTCAGTCACACATTGTTTGAGTGTATTTCAAGCGAAAAGTCGTTAAAGTACCGTTTGAATACAACCAGTTATTGGTGAAGCAAAATAGTTTTGCTTTGAAAAGAATTAAACTTTTAAATCAGTCGTTGGTGGTTTATTTCAGACAATTAAAAAAAAAAAAAATAATAAAATGGCTCGTAATAAGTAGTCTGCTTCAATCAGAGAAAAAATTGTAAACGAATTTAAAAAAGGTGAATCAGTGACAAGCATTGCCAAAAAATTTTGCCGCTTTCGTTCAACTGGTTCCTTAGAAACAAACTTGTGCACACAAACCTTCATTCCTGTTCTAGGAACCCACAAAACCCTAAAAAGTTCAAATGACGCACCCAGGAACTGGCCAAATCCCAGTTGAATCCCTTGTCCACAGGAACCTTCGTTCTGTCCTAGGAACCCACAGAACCCTGTAAAGTTCAAGTGATGCACCCAGAAACTGGTATTGACTGTACTTAGAATCCACAGAAGCCGTAAAAATCATAGAGATGCAGCTAGAAGTCTTTTTAATAACATATTCATTTTTTGTTCCCAGAAACACAAAAGTACTTTTGAAAGTTCGGCTCATGCTTAAGACACGTGAATGCAAAAATCAAGTGAATACGAACTACACGTGTAGTACGTGAATAAAATACACGTGTAGTTCAGGTTCGTGTTTCAAAAAGTAAACTACTAAAGTAGAACGCAGTCATTTTAGTAATAATCTTGCCTTTATTTTAGACCTTTATTTTACATTCCACCCTCTAACTAATTAACACCCGTCTTCCGAATCAACACAATGCTTTTGCATTTATAGGGGGCATCTCTTGAGTGTTGGTCAAGTCTAAAAAAAAAAAAAATTAACACAAAATACATGCAACCCGTGCAAGCGAGCACGCACAAGTCGCTTTAAGTTGCCTGCTCGGCTTGCACTAAACGCGTTTTAAGCTTATTTCATACGATTTTATGTTCAGCGTTTAAAAGCTTTCCTTCTCGGTTCGGCTCTGCACAGCAACCAGCCAGCACTATAAACAAGCCCTAAGGCGGCAGTCGGTGTTGTTCTCAAAGCATCGCTGACGCATATAGATACCATTCTCTGTATTTTTTGGAGCTGTTTTATGTATGTGAGTTTGTCTAAGGAAATCCACCATATTACAACTCCATATAGAGAAATAGGTCTAATGAGCCTAGTATACAGCCAGTGAACGATACGGGGCGAGAACGCCCAACTTATCCCTATGGATTTTTTGCAAGTGTTTAATTTCCAGCTGAGCTTCCTATAGAGTATGAGTACCAAGTACTTTGCGTTATCCGCGAGAGACAGTACCGACTATGATTGATGTTGGAGACGAAATTTCTTATTTCTTGGTGAATAGGACCAACTCTGTTTTGGCCGGATTTATTCCAAGACTATTGGGCTTAGCCCATTCTTCAAGTTTGCGTAGAGCTCTTTGCATAATATCAAATAAAGTAATGGAAAACTTGTCTCTGATTGTGATGACTAGGTCATTGGCATAGACTACCAAATTTCAGAGGAGCGAAGAATGAACATCACCTTGAGGCATGCCTCTTGAAGCAGATCTTATAGCGCTGTATGCGCCCAGAAGGATTATTATTTAACATAAAAAAGATTTTCTAAGGTCACAGCCAATGTGCTGTGAAGCCGATATTAATACAGAATCAATGTTACTGCGGAAGTGCAGATCTAAAAGGCTTTCAACGTCTTTAATAAAAAAGACGATAAATTAATGAGCTTGAAGTTTATAGGAGTGATATATGAGCATTTCCGTGTCGGCGCACGTGACGATCGTATGACTTTAATGAGTGAAAAAAGAATGAAAAATTTAGCTTACAAGTTTCTTATTTTGATTTTCCAATAGCTTACTAAGCACACTATACAAGGTGTAAAACCTAAGAGTTGTCAAAAGTTCGGCTCTTAGATAGAAGCCACCAAAAATGATACGTTACGTGACAAAAAACAGAAGTGGTTTTTGACTTGGATTACAAAATTAGTAAAATTCTATAAATTGGCAAGAGTTTTTAGAACTCTTAATAAAACTTTTTTTTAGAAGGATTTGAAAGTATTAGTTTATTTTCAAAGTAATCAAATTAAAAAAAATTTCTGGTTTTTACGTTACGTGACATGGCGTAACGTGACATTTTGTCCATTGTAATTCATTTGGGTAATTAAGTAATTAGGTAATTAAGTAATTATGTGATTTAGTTATTAAAAAACAAATTTAATATATTCTGCCTCTCCTTGCCTCAATACCATTTTTCATTATTTTTAGCCAATGCCTTCCATTTTTACTAAAACAAAAACGAAACGAAACATTTACAAAACATTAACTAAAAAGAAAAATTACATTTGTGAAACAGTGGAGACAATTTGATCATCATGGTAAATGAATTTATACTGATATTGCTTAAATCAATAAAATAAAAATGTTTCTCTAAGATAATATCATTAAATAATAAGTTTTTAATAACTTTTCATTTTCGTGTCACGGTGGATTTTTCGGCGGGAATTCTCATATGATATCTTCTTTGCCTTGGGTATAAAGACTACTCTTGCTTTATTCCAAGCTGTGGGAATATGTGATAAACTTATGCAAACATTAAAAAGAATGCGAAGCTCGAGTATAATTATATCAGCAGCAACTTTTATTTCTATAGGATCAACGTCGTCGGGTCCCGATGATTTGTAGAACTTGAAGCCCTAACTAAAAATGTCTTTCATTTGAATGTCTTCTACTTTCTGCTGTGAGCAGCTAAGATTAGGCGGGGGTTTACTCATGGGCGCATCGCTACCAGGGAAGTGCATGTCTAAAAGTGGGATCAAGAGATTCTTCGCTAGACTTTGTCAATGAGCCATCCGACCTTTTCCATTCGAATTTGCCTCTGAAATATCTTCAATTTCTTTACAGAATCGTTTCCAAAAGTATCTTTTAGCTTTCCTAGTTTCGGTTTTGAATAGTTTGAGAGCTTCAAAATTGTGGTACGTTTAACATTGATTAAGCAAAGCCTACATATTTTCAACTGAAGCTATCTAAACAGCGCCTGGAGCATAGTCATATCTGATTGTTGTTCCAGAGTGAATATTGCGTGTGAGTTTAATGAACTTATATATTATTATTTGCTGTCAAAAAGCAAAACATATTTTTTATGCCAGCTAGAAAATTATAACATTATAGCAATTTATAACACATGATTTGTTGTTGTGTATTTTTAATACAATTTTTCTGTTTTTTTTTTTTTGCGTTTTGCAAACTGTTGTTTTTCCAAGCATTTAATTTATATGTCAATTTGTATGAGTTTTCATGGCAACTCTATACAGGCGATTCGAGCTGAACTAAGCCGCGCCATATTGTCGGGTAAGTGTGTTAGAGGGGTTGGGGGGAGGGGGTGAGAAGGTGCTGGTATTGTTTGCCATATTATATGCGTATACAACAGGATACGAATAATACACTAATAGCAGGAATATTTTTTATTTATTTAAATAATTAAATTAGCGAGTAAGCAGAAAAGTTCAAGGGGGGAGTAGATGAGCAAAACAAAAATAAAAAAAGAAAAGCATTATTGGGAGAAAAATTATATGTGAAAACTGTACAAAAACAAGCTTAAAATAAGCACTTTAATTTAAGCAATATTTAAATTTTGAGTTTTTTAATGTTTCAAATGCTAGCAATCTTTCGTTAAAAAAAAATTCTTTGAATTTAATTTTAAGCGAAAAGTCTTTAACCCACAAACTTTGAACCTAATTGATTTAGTGTTCTTTAGTCTTGGTGAAGTTGGCTTACAAGAACACATTAACTTTCAAAACTTTGCCAACTTTTTTTCCATTGCCTAAAGCAGAAAATGATTAAGAACAACAAAGCTGCGGCCAGGTATTTAAATATATCTAGCCTGCCACTTTGAATTTTTTTTTTTCCTTATTACTTCAACGTCTTTTTGAGCTCTGAAACTTTTAAGTAGCTACTTTTCATGAGTCTTCTTTGGGCCATGTTGCCCACTTGCCATATACTAAAAGTTGCTATATCACCAGCGAAAAATTTTTAAAATTTTTAAAATGAAAATCAATGAAAGCAGCCATAAAAATAAAAAATAAAATTTTTTGCAAAAAAGGTAGCTGTTCTTGGAAGCGTTAAGAACAAATTAGCGCTTCATGGTAAACTTAACGCAAAAGTAATCTTTTGGTGGGAAATTTTTTGAACTTTTAAACATTGTTGTTAACAGCATAGATTTCGCCCTTTTTGCTGTCTTCTTAAAAAAACTCTTAAAACAGAAGTTTTGACTGACATATTTTATGGCATATTTCTTCAAGGTTGCTTTAATGCTATGTTTTAATTTTTTTTTTTAAGTTAACTTAAGTAAAACTCCAGTTATTTATTGTATTGCCTCTCAAACTATTAACTCTTCCAAACACGCTGTTCTTTGCATTTGCAGCTGTTTATTTTTCCTCCTTATTTTTCACAAATTTACACCTTATTTTATGTGTGCCTCTGTGTGCATACTTTAAATATGGAGAAAAACATTTTTACGTTTATGACAGTCAGCCACTGATTTCGTTTCTTTAACTCTAACCGATTTTTATTATCTTATAAAATATGCATAACTAGTTTTATGTATGGAAAAAATAAAAAAAAGAGAAAAAACTGCTTTTAAAACTTTGAAGCCAGCCCACATGGGAGAAAAAGAAAAATATTTAGTTGTTGTTTTTGTAATGTTCCAATAAAAAAAGCCGTAACGGACAGGCAGCGCAGGCTGCTGAGAATTGAATACGAACGCATTGTGAGTACCACGTGAGAGTCAGTCATAAAGATGCTAAATTGTGGCAATTGGAGGATGATAAAGAGAGAAGGCGGCATAGAGAGAGAGAGAGAGAGATGAGATTCGAAACGACTTTCTAATGGATCGATTAACTTAAAATTTTGTGTGGGTCTTTTTTATGTATATTCCTCTATGAGCTGGACTAGAATTATAAAGGCTGCGGGTGATGTGCAACATGTTTTATTTGCTCGAATAAAAGTTTAAGGAAATTAAATTTTTGATTAGTTTAAAGCCTTTGAAGTGAGTATTTTCATGGCAGTTTCAAAAATTTCAAATATGGCTTTTTTGGTCTTTTTTAATTCGGTGGGGTAATGTGTAACACCAGCAAAATATTGGTTGAAAGACCAGAAACTTTGATTTTGTTTTCTTTAATTTGACCTTTTATGTTTAGTAAAAGTATTATGATAAGAACTTACTGAAATAATAACAATATCTCGAAAATTAATCTGATTCACAATACACCCACACACACACACATATGTTGATATTTAAACAAAAACTGAATTGATTCATGAATAGAATATATGAATTGCTTTATTAATCACAATTTTATTTTTTTTTCCACCTCATGCAACTGTAAACGTTTCTGTGGCGTTGTTAGAACATAGCTTTTCATTGACTTCCTACCACGATTGGATTTGATTGACCGTTGATGTGATTGCATTTCAGAGTTTGACGTTGCTGCCCCTCTTTAATGTCAATTATAATGTGTAAGATGTGTTACACATCACCCCACCGTGAGTGTTACACATCACCCCAAGGTAAATCACTTCATTCTCATTGATGGTATTTTACCACAGCGTGAACAAATTTAAAATCTTTTGTTATATTTAAAGATATTAAGCAATACCATATTTTATATATACTCATTTTTTAAATCTGAAGAAAATTTTATCAGAAACATAACGCAGTTGTTCATTCACTCATATGTTAACATTTTGTACGAAAAATCGCCGTCTTACACATCATCCCAAGGTATACATTACCCCACCTCACCCGAAAAATTTTGTTTTTCAATATTTTTAAAAAATTCAAGACTGAAAAAAAAGACAAAAAATTACTCTTTTTCTTTCAAACAGACAGTGAGTTTCTTACATTTTTATAAGTATAAAGAATCTTTTTTTCAGATGACAAGAAATCCCCCCCTCCCCCATCCCTCACCATACTCTACCAGCCTGTAATTTTTTCAATTTTTTTGTTTTCAATTTGTTTGTGTTTTATTGAAATATTAATAAACAACATATAATCAATACTTAAAATATTTTTAGTTTTTTTTTTTTTATTAAGTTTGAATAAAACGCCTAAAATTTTTCCCTCAAGACTGCCTTAGCACAGAAAGTGAAAAATTCGCAAGATTATAGATAAGGTTTTTTTTTTAGATTAACTTATTTTTGTCTTTGATACTGATCAATTTTTCACTGGAAAAATGTTTCGGAACACAGAAAAATAAAAAGCGCATTACAAAAAAATCCCTAATTAAAGTTAAAAAATTTTAAGATATGAAAAAACCACACCCATTTGATTCAAAAAACACGATTTCTTTCATTCTCAAGAATTTAATCAAATAATGTTATATCGAGCAAACAAAAAAAACATTTTTGAAATTATAGGTCAAAAATGATGGCTAAGCAAATGGTTTATATATTTTAAAAGTAAATTTAAATACAAGAGTAGGTAGTGGGGCGACTGCCGACCAAAGTGAAAACTTAAAGCTATGAAATAACATAGCTGTTATGAATTTTCGAAGTAGCTAGAATAGGCAAATCAGAAGTAGAACACTTGTTTAACTCTTTTTTCAATTTATGCGTTATTGAATGTATAAACTATAATATATTTGTAACACAATTATTTTGGTTGGGTAATCGGTAATTGGCTCGGTAATTGGTTGGTAATCTCTTGGTTGGTAAAAATAGTCAGAAAATTCTTTTTTCGAAAAAGTACTCATATAGCCGAGACGCACTTTTGGATATTCATTCTAAATAGATCTCCTGATAACAGGCAATACCCGGATCAAAATTTGATAAGATTTTCTTAGGTAAGAATAACCTCAGGGAATCATGCTTTACATATCACGTCCGGACTTAGCTAAAGTTTTTCTTAACTAATTTCCTCCACTACAAAGAAGATATAGAACAAAAAATATTGTTAACAATGAAATAGTTTAAGTACTTCAAACTTATGCTGCATCTTTTATCAAAAATTTAAGCTCAATTTATATTGTAAACTTCAACTTTACTTTGATTAATATTATTTCAGCGTGTATTTTACGGTTTAATAAAAAGATTTGAAGAATATGTAAATGAAAATAAATGCCATTAACGCATTTTAAATGACTTTCCTGCGGCGCACAAAATGCATCCAAGTATAGCTGGGCTTTAATATGGATTCACACAAACAAACAAACACACAAACAAACAAACACACAGTCAGACACAGGCAGGTAATCGATGATGGTAGGTAGGTTTGAGTGTGGAACTGTATTGCACATAAAAACTTAAAGTTCTGTGGGCGAACTTGTGCTACATGAATTTAGTAATCATGAATTTTGTAAGAGTAGAATGAATTTGAATTTTTTACAACATAACTCAAAATTTTATTGAATTAATAAAATTTTATTTTTGGTTTCTATTCATTTAAATGAACGTAACCAACAAATAAAAAACCTTGGGTAAAAAATTCAAAAGTTTTAAACAAAACCCATGAATCTGCGGTATACAGAAAACAGAGCACAAAAAAAAAAACAGAGTGTGGCACGTCAGCATGTGGTAGCGCTGAAGCGTATGACAGACAGACAAGCAAAAGAACAAAAAAAAAAATTTATATGAAGTGTCAGCGCTTGACTGTGAAGTGTGAAAATATATTGTAATATTTTTATTTTTGTTATGATAACTTACTACGTATGCAGTAAAATATTGTTTAAAATATCTGGAATAATAGTTTTAGGCAGAATTCACATATATTTTTATTTCAATTTTATGCAATCAAGGTGCGCGAATTTTGCGTTT
This sequence comes from Coremacera marginata, assembly GCA_914767935.1. Taxonomy (NCBI): domain Eukaryota; kingdom Metazoa; phylum Arthropoda; class Insecta; order Diptera; family Sciomyzidae; genus Coremacera; species Coremacera marginata. The sequence goes on from OU612044.1 coordinate 27,041,473, forward strand.
TTTCTAACAAATTATTACGTTCAAATTTGGCTTCTGAATAAAATGTTGATTTATATTTTGAATTTTATAGTTTAGATAAGCCTTAACATAAATTAAATACAATAAATGGATATATAAATAAATATATATATATATATATATATATATTGAAAATATTCGTTGTAATCTTTAAAATTTGATGTTTGAATCAAAAAAAGACGGAATTTTATGTTTGATATATTTGGTGATAAATTTGTAGTTCTTGTTAATTTCTTAGTGTTTTTAAAATAAATGTAATAATGCAGCTACTGGAAGCATTTTATGCATAACTTTTCTCATACGATGTTGTGCATTTTTTTTTTTTCTCAGTGCTTTTATTAAAAAGTGAAAAAATCCAAAATTGGATTTTCATCGTTTCGTATCATTTGCCATGTAACTGATACTTTGGCATCTATTTTATCTTTGTCTGATGAACATTAAAGGCTGTAGTTATACCCCAAAAAGTGAATCAAAACGTTGCATGTGCTTGAAAAAATTTGCAAAAACACCCCCATATAAATCGAGCAGTAAGATCATTCTACATCGAAAAAAAAGTATCAAGAACTGATTGATGTTAATAACTTTGAACCAATGATAATATCAGAGTTGTGAAAGAATGCATTTCATGCAATCAAAAATTGGCACTGAATGCCAAAAAAATGATTTAAGTCATTTAATAAATTTTTGATTTTATAACTTCAAGTTTGAAATCAGCAATCATTTTAAAGTCATGACTTCGAGATCAATTTGTAAAAATTTTTGTTGAAGTCTTTTGATGCATTAACTATTATTGAAGTCGCAGTTCTTGTAGTCATTGATTGCATTGAATTGATATCAATTTGAAGTTAATGGAATCATTTGAATTCAGTTGAAGTCATGTTTTAAATCACTGCAATGTTGAAATAATTTTAAGTCAATTGAAGTCTTTTGATTGCATTAAAAAAAATTTTTTTGAAGTCATTTTGAAAACATTAAATAATTTTTAAAATTGAAGTTGTATAAAACAACTTTTATTTTTACTCAAATACAAATACATAATTATTAACAAAGGATTTCTATTTTAAAAAAACAAAAACCTAAAACAAAAAAATGTTCTTGGTATTTTTTCGTTAATTTCGTCTGCTTTTGAAATGAGCTGGTTTTTGTAACATATTAGCTTTTGAAATTGTTTACGGTGGGGTGGCTTTTATGATTTTGCTCGGTCATGACTTCATTTATTTTGAAAGATTACAATCATGACTTCAATGACTTCAAATTGACTTCAAAGACTTCAATAAATATTGCAGTGATATGTACACTTTTTAAAAGAATTAAAGAATGCAATCAATTTAGTTTTTCAGTCATGACTGCGATATAAAATTGAATGAAGTCAGCAATGACATCAATTTTTTTGATTGCATTCAATAACTCAAAATGATTTTTGAACTTCCTGAGTTTCATTGCATTTGTGTCATTGCAATCAAAAATGATTTAAAGACTTCATTAGCTATAAAGTCAGTGATTGCAATACAAAATGATTGCATTCTTTTACAACTCTGGTCAATATACAGTAGCGTCTATTCCATAGTTTTGATTATTTTAAAAACATTTTAAGAGGAAAAATTTTCTTAAAAGAACGTGCTATTATAAGACAAAGATCCTTTCGAAACGGTTGAGTATTTTTGGAGATATTTAGACACTTAATTAATAGCTTAAAATTTATTATTAAATATACCGTAATATACCGCTAAGCCGTTGTTATTTAAGTGTGTAAATAACTTCAGAAATACTCAAACGTAAAGAATGAAAATTTATCCAATATTTGCAGATTCTTTAAAAAAAATTATGACCATAAAAATTTTTTCAAAAAGTTAAAACTATGCAATAGACGTGACTGTGTGTTGACATTCGTTCATAGCTATTTACTTTAATGAGCTTCGGTTCATTTTTTTTTTTTTTTTGACGTAGAACTACGTCTAACAGCGTATTTTGTAAGAAGGTCTTTTTCGCAAATTCGTTCAATCACATGCAACGTTTTTGTTCACTTTTTAATGCATACCTACAACCTTTAATATACATCGTACAAAAATAAAATATATGAAAAACATCAATTACATGGCAAATGAAACGAATATCTGAAACACTGATCGCAACACTGTGTAATAATATCATGTTTTTTCTGCTTAAATAAACGATATATTACTAGTCATGTTAATATTTAGATACTTTTATCAACAGATATGAATGTCCAATCGTTAAAAATATATAATTCGTTAAACTTTAACTGTTTTTTAAAAATAAATTGTTTAAAATTTCCAAGTTGAAAGCTTAGTTTAATCAACTAATTGATCTCAAGTTAGTTTTTGCTTCAATTAATCAAATAATTTATAACAATTTCATAGCTGTATTCTAGTTAGTAAGATACAACATACCTTTAATTGGATTTAAAAGTCAGCGACAAACTAAATAACAATAACAACACCGAGAATAAAACCTTTTTTCGCAGCATTTCGAATGAAATTTGATTGAATTAAATCTGCTCAAGTGGATCAACATGATGATCATAGTCAGCAGCAAGCAATATCATTATAGTCATCATCATCATCATTGTTATTATTATTATTATCATAATCATTTCATGTAATCGCCTTGCTGAGCACTTCTTTTCAATTGTTCAACAATTATT